>JARQOC010000004.1:435881711-436164775 GCA_033576535.1 Allobates femoralis | reverse complement strand
ATGCTGCTATAGATTGGCACAATTAGGCTAGGGTCACATAAGAGCCATGGATGCGCTAAAAGCTAGCGTTTTTTCAATGTGCAAATGTTGAAAAACGCTAGCGTTAACGCTTGAATAGGCTCCAATGCAAAAAACACAGTGTCAAAGTGCAATGCTTTTGACGCTATGCATTTTTGCGAAAGCACCCAAAAACGCAGTAAGCAGTGTTTTTGGGGGCGTTTGCAAAAATGCATGTGTTTTTTTAAAATGGGAGCCTATAAGAAACGCATGCGTTAAGCATGGTACATATATGAACCATGCGTTAACGCATGCATTAATACTAGCACTAAAATTGCAAAAAATGCCATGAAAATGGCAAGGGCGAAAAACTGCTGACTTAAACGCATCCTTGCAAAGGACGCTCCCTCCAAATGTGACCCTAGCCTTAGATATTCCTCTATTTTCTGCATAAGCCACATAATTATATTCCGGGGAGCAAAATCCCCCAATTGAACATGAAGCTGTCCCAACGTGCATTTCCAAAGTAGCAATGATGACTTCCAATAAATGCCCAATTTATAAAAATATGATGGCACATCAAATAAAGTAAAAAAAGTTGATATTATTGTAACATCTCAAAAGGTCTGTGCTCTGTGGACAATGTTTTAGTTTAACTGACCTAGATCATGGCCTACAAAATCATTCAAGATAACTATCAGACTTAAAAAACAAAGTTTGGCCCTAAAAGACATAAATCATACAAAGTACTATGTAGTAACACAGTACATTATAGAAAACCATGGTAAAACAGTAAAGCGTGAAGGCAAACAAAAAATAAAAAAATGATAATGTATCAAGGAAATATGGCTAAATTAATATCCTGAGTACACAGGCAAAGAGAGGATATCTAATTTAGAAGAAAAAATAAGCTCTTATGTTGTGACCATAATAATGATAATATGTTTTGGTTGTAATGTAGAAGAAGAGTGACACAGCTCGCAGCTGATGTTCACAGTAAGAGTGGCATGACAGACACAGGGGTCATCAGCTGAATTCTGGCTGTCATGAAAACCTAGCGTTGGCTGATAATCATGTTATGGGTGCACCAATGGGAGCAGGGAATGATGTACCCCTCTGCATGTTAAATTCTGCTGTCAGAGATTGACAGCGGCATTTAACTGGTTAACTGTCGCAGGTGGATCCTCAGATGGCTGTTTGAGGTACATAGCAGCGAATTACATCAGTTGTCATGCAAGGGGAAAGATGTACTCCAGCGTGCGATCCCGCATCAAAGGCAGGGACATGGCCTATGATGTAAATGTGTGTTGTATGTCATGAAGGGGTTAAATCAGGTGGTAGGTTTGCATCCAGTCAATCGTTCTAAATAACAATGCAAAAAACTAAGAAACACATCGGCAGCGCATTTTCTTATTGTTTGGCAACTTTTCTACTGATGTTTATGTCCAGAATTGGGCGCAGTTTAAGGGCTTGTTGTCATGTGTTTAGTATAAACTGTGTTTCTTATTCCAGTAATACCAGTATAACCATACTCTACACACTACAAGGAATGTATTATCTAAAGTGAGATCTATTAGATTTAAAAGGCAAACAATTGTGAGATAAAAGTTAAATACCATCACTGACAATAAACATATGTTTAACAAATGGCATAAACCTAATGTGAACCTGTCAGTAGTTTTTTCCCATATAAGATACAGCCACCACCAGCAAGACTGCATTCTAGAATACTGTATATAAGTCTCCAGGCCGATCTGCATAATGTGAAAAAAACAGCTTTTATTATACTTACCTGGGGGCGGTCTTGTCCGATGAGTGTCGCAGGTCTTGGTCCGGCACCTCCTTTCTTCCAATGAATGATGTCCTCTCCTCTGGTTCAGTGGGTGACACATTCTCTGTCACCTGCACACAGATGCCTCCATTGCACTCCCGAACAAGTACTTCACTCTACCTTGCTGGGGGCAAAGCAAAGTATTGTACTTCGCAGTCATGGGGAAAGGTCAAAGAATGCGGCCGTACAATACTTTGAGAGCATAGTGTGTAGGAGAGCAATGGAGGAGCCCATAGTAGGGTCACATAGGACACGTCACCCGCTGAAGCAGAGAAGAGGACATCATTCCAAAATGCTGTATATAAGGCCTTACTGATGGTGGTCACATCTTATACACAAAGTGGTGACAGGTTCACTGTAAAGGTGCCCTTACACCATTGATAGACTGAAAACTGCTTCCAGACACCTATGGAGGAGCTTATTTCCAATAAGCATTAAATAAGCTGTATACATATTAATAATACCCTTTCTTTATTTCTCCAGATATCATCTGTTGTGAAAGGGTCTGAAGGCCTCTATCCCAAGTTTAGCCAATAATCAGGTCACAGGACTGCAGGTCTAGCAGTCCTATCTGGGACCAGGGACCTAAGAGGGCTGCCGTAACTTTTGCTATTAGTATAGCAGAACTATAAATGTAAAGATATGTGCACACAGTGCATTATTTGATGTATTTTTGATGCTTTTTGTGGTGCAGTTTTGACACAAAGTCATTGATAATTCTAAAGGGTAGTGCACATGTTGCTTATTTTTTCCTGGCAGATTTGGTGCAGAGAATAATCTGCAGCATGTCAATTCTTGGTGCAGTTTTGCCTGCGTTGTTCACCCATAACAGCCATTGACTTTATTATGAAAAACACAGGCAAAAATGCGTTAAAATGCATGGCAGTTCTGGTGTGTTTTTCCGCCAGGAGATGCAGATTTGGTGCAGAAACTTTATGCACCAAATATTCAGCATGCGCACATAGCCTAATAGTCAAATAACCACGTGATTCATTTTCAATCCTGCATGAAGTTATATGTTCTCAGTGGAAGAGTACCTTACGGAAACATAATTATTATTTCTGTTTTTTTCTTTGGAATGATCATCTATGCAAATTTAGTAACCATTTTTCCATTTCTCAAGAATATTGTCATCACATAAAGATCATTATTTCTTCAAGGCATTATCAGTTATGGCCACTTTACACGCGGCTACAGGTAACAGGTTTACCACAGGTAACTTACTGGCTGAAGTGAAATCATGGAGACTATCATGGTTCTATCTCGTTGCTGTGTACAAATGGAACTATGTCTCCATGATTTCACTGCAACCAGTAAGTTACCTGTGGTAAACCTGTTACCTGTAGCCGCGTGTAAAGTGGCCATTAAGGTTTTATCATTTAAAAAGGCAAACAGAAAAATTACTCAACATAAAGCAACACAAAAACTATGGCATAAATGGCCAGTGGGTCATATAACTAAGGCTGGGGTCACACTTCGTTTTTTTTTAAACCTGATCCGGATTTGAGCTTTTAAAAAGCTCAAAACCGGAGCAGGAAAGGCTCCTCACAGGAGCCTATTATAAAAACCAGATTGCATTACATGCAATCCGGTTACCGACTCTGCAGCCTGCGTGAAAAATCATGCAGGCTGCAGTTTTCGGAGCGGTTCTAACATCCGCAATGCGGTAAACACATTGCTCAGGATATGTAACCCTGAGCAATCCGGTTACCGTATACTTCGCTTATCCAGGCTGCCGCCTACCTGGAATGCGCAGGCGCAGTTAGTCAGACAGCCGCCATCTTTGGACACTAACTGTGCTTGTGCACACCAGGTATGAGTAGGCCCAATTAGTCATGCTGCCACCATCTTTGGACACCCAGGTGTCCAAACACCAAAGATGGTGACAGCGGGATGCACAGGTGGGCAGAGAAGCACACAGCAGGGTTACAGAGAGTGTACAGGGGGACACAGAGAGTGTACAGTGGGACACAGAGAGTGCACAGGGGGACACAGAGAGTTGCACAGGGGGACACGGAGTGCACAGAGGGACACAGAGTGCACAGGGGGACACAGAGTGCATATGGAGAGCATAGAGTGGGCACAAGGGGGCAGATAAAGTGCACTAGGGGCAGAGACAATGAACTGGGCGGCAGATAGTGTGCACAGAGGGTCAGAGAAAATGCACAGGGGGAAGAAAAAGTGCACTGGAAGGCACAGAGAGGGCACAGGGGGCACAGAGAGCACATAAGGGGCATGAGAGGGCACAGAAAATGCACAGTGGGGCACAGAGCACACGGGACAGAAAGCGTGTTCAGAGGGCAGAAAATACACACGGGGCAGAGAGAGCATACAGAGGGGCAGAGAGAGCAGAAAGGGGGCAGAGAAAGTGCAGAGGGGCAGAAAGAGCACCGGGGGAGAGAGTGATATATGTGCAAATATGGCATACACTGGTGGTACTGCACAATGTGCCCGAACCGCCACCACCCCAAACTGCTGCCACCCAAAACCGCCGCTGCTGACACATCACTGCCTAAGTAAGAGCGCATTCATATACCATGAGCACTTATTCAGGCAGCCACAATCTTTGTATACCTAGGTATACAAAGATGGCGGCAGCGTGACCTGGTGCTCGCATACACGCATACTCATGCCGCCGCCAACTTTGGATACCAAAGGAGTGAGAGAGCACAAGAAAAGGGAGACAAAGTGTGGCACCCCAGGAGTCCGGTTGCCATAGTGGCACTGCCTCCCTCACAGGGGGTGATGTCACGCCTGGAAGCAAAAAGGGGTCCCCTTGTCAGGTATCACCAGCATCCAACACTTGTCCTGACTCCAGACCAGAAGGGGAGCTCTGAACCTGGTGTTTGGGAAGCTTCCCTATAAATTCTGGCTCGGGGAGGGGTTAAAAAATTCAGTTCAGGAGAAAGAACAGTAGAGACATCCTGGGGACTGGAGCCGGTTGGATCTCGTCCCAGGACAGTGAAAAGCTAGTGAGAGAGAAGAAAAGAGGAGCCGAGGAGAACCTGGGGAGTGGAGCTGTGACTGAGCTCGCCCCGGACAAAAGCGCTAGAAACCGGACGCCGGAGTCCGTGGTTGTTCAGGTACTGAAGTCCCAGCAGCTAAATCCGGAGGGCAGAGGATTGCAAGTCCCCTGGCCCCACTAAACACCCTGCGGCACAGCAGCATACCAGAACCCGGAGCTGCCACAAACCGACACCTGGAATAAGCTCGAGCTGCCTGCCAACGGGCAAAAGCTAGACATGCATAAAGAGGGCCGCAGCATAGGTTTAGGCAGCAAGGACCAAACAGCACCGCGCAAAAGAAAGGCCTCCGAATCCACCTGGTGGATCCTCAATTGCTATCCGGCTGCCCGGATCTCCATTACTATCTGTTGCCAGTGCACCGGTCTGCACCATCAACCATCAGGTAAAGGAAACTACAGTCCTTGTTTCCTCCAGTCATTACTTGCGCCCTCAGTCCTGCACCCCCACCATTCCTTATCCCCTGCATAGACTGTGTCAACTGCCCTGGGGACCCCGCTCCACCCGTGGGGAACTAGACCATCTCTGCTGCGTCACCAACTTCCCCAGTGGACCTGGTGGCGTCATGACCAATTTCCATATAAGTATCCACCATTTATGGCACATCCAGGGCCATGGAGCTGAGTCATAGCCCGTGACCTTCCCAGAAAACTGCCCGACCCAGTTGTGAGTACCCCACGGCCCTGGTGGGTGCATCAAAAGCAAAGGGGGTGTGCACACAGGTGGTCACAAAGAGCACACAGGGGCTCACAGAGAGTGCACGGGGGCAGAGAGAGCACACAGGGAGCACAGAGCATGCACAGTGGGGCAGAAAGAGCACAAAAGGGGGCAGAGAGAGTGCACAGAGGAGCAGACAGAAAACAAAGGAGGCAGAGATAGTGCACAGGGGACACAGAGAGTGCAAAGAGGGCACAGAGAGTGTACAGGGTGTCACAGAGAGTGCACAGCAGGCAGAAAGCGTGCACCGGGGGGCAGAAAGTGCACACAGGGGGGCAGAGAGAGTGCAGGAGGCAGGGAGAGCACAGAGCGGGCAGAGAGAGCACAGAGAGAGCGCAGATGGTGGCAGAGAACGTGCAGAGAGGGGAAGAGAGAGCACAGGGGGCAGAGAGTCATAGGTGTGCATATATGGTGCCCACTGGTGGTACTGGAAATTGCACAGTACCACCAGCGGTGCCGCAACTGCCGCCACCTGAAACTGACGCCACATGAAACCACCACCGCTGACATATCACTGCCTGAATAAGTGCACATGCGTATAACCAGCGCGCATACGCACTTACTCAGGCGGCCGCCATCTTTGGTCACCTAGGTATAGAAAGATGACTGCGGCATGACCCGGTGCATGCATACACACTTACTCATTTTGCTGTCATTTTTGGACACCATGGGAGGGAGAGATCACAAGGAGAGAGACAAAGCACAGGGGATGAGCGAACAGTGGGTAGAGAGAACACAAAGGGGGCATATAGAGCACACAGGGGGCAGAGAGAGTGCACAGGGGGAGGTTGGAGTGCACAGGTGAGAGACAGCTCAAAGGAGAAAGCATAGAAGGGAGAAGATAGCACAGGAGGAGAAGAAAACATACAGGGGGGAGAGCGCATGAGGGAAAAGGAGAGCGAACAGGGGGAAACAGGTCAAAGGAGAGAGCACAGAGGGAAGAAGACAGTGAGAGGAGTGAGAGCGGACAGAGGAGAAATGACAGTCGCCACGTTAGTGCCACAGAGCCTGCCCTCATCGTGACATCACCACCCTCCCAATGCGATTACATCCAGCCCACATTTACTCAGTTAATAAATAGCAATACAATCCTGCCAGGCCAATGTAATGAATGAGCCTTCAAGCATGGTGGAGTGTACAGAGTGGCTACAGTCACCACCAACAATACTTCGGAAATAAGTTCATATTCCGTAAAGGGGCCACACACCACAGTAATTATACTTATTAGCAGATGAACACTATATCTGCAGTTAAATACTACTTTTTAAGGTGACAGGTTCCCTTTAATAATTAACATATAGTGAATGATATAATCAAGGAATAGAATATGTGTGTGGGTGTGTATCATTTCATCATTTATTAAGATTAGAACAAAATAACAGATATATAAAACGACTAGATATGATGGGTGCAAAAACATCTTCTGTTGGATTTTGGGGATCCATGTTGTAAAAGAACCTGGGTGCCATCTCTCCTTTTGATGGGCCAGATAACTCGTGCATGTAAATGAACTCTATTTATGCTCCCATTTTCAAACATAGCATATGTTAAAAATAAATATTTCTATATTTGTCTATATGAAATAGGCAGTGTACAATGTCTATTTGGCTTTGACAAAATATAGTGATAACTTAATATATAAAGATAATTCAGTGATTGATAATTCTGCTATATATGTGACTACAGATAATAAATCATTATATTTTGATAAGATGGACTATAACTGTAATGCTGTATTTGCATGGTAAACTCAGCCTCTGTCTCTGCCAGCAGTAAGCAGAGCTGAGCTCCAATTGATGCCGTTAACCATTTAGATACTGCTGTCAATCTCTGACAGTAGTATATAAAAGAAATGGTTGTCATTGGGACGGTGATGAATAGCTATGGCAGTCAGGGGCCGTTCAATGCCAAATTAAAATTTCAACCCTCCTGTATCTGTAGGATTTGTTATGTATCCATTTTTTTTTATAATAAATATATATAATGAAGTTTCAATCTATACCAAATTATAACAGCATGCATCATTTTATTGTCAGTTATTAATTTATAGAAAAAGTATAAAATCTCTTTAAGTGTTTGCTCACACGAGCATATAACATTGCCAAGACCTACCTGATGTTTAATCGGATAGCACCAGGGCCAGTATTTTACTATGGGGCCATGTTGATCTCCAATTTTTTTTCTCATGCCAATTCGTTGAGACTGACGCAAATGACAGTAGAATCATGCTCGCAGCAGAGTTTGAGCTGAATGTCATTAGCATAGAGCATCCGATTTTCTCTCATTGGATCCTATTGGTTCCTCTAACCCTGGCCTTATGGCTACAGTTTGCTCTTTGCATAAGCATACTGATAGCCATCCTTTACCTATCACTAAGAACAACACTTAAATTGCTGTATAGTCATCAGCAGTAGATCACCAACAGGGTATAACATTGTGTTGACATCTATAATATACAGTGTTGGCCAAAAGTATTGACACCCCTGCAATTCTGTCAGATAATACTGAGTTTCTTCCTGAAAAATGAGTGCAATCACAAATTCTTTGGTATTATTATCTTCATTTAATTTGTCTTCAATGAAAAAAAACACAAAGAATTGTCCTAAAGCCAAATTGGATATAGTTCCACACCAAACAAAAAAAGGGGGTGGACAAAAGTATTGGCACTGTCAGAAAAATCATGTGATGCTTCTCTAATTTGTGTAATTAACAGCACCAGCAACTTACCTGTGGCACCTAACAGGTGTTGGCAATAACTAAATCACACTTGCAGCCAGTTGACATGGATTAAAGTTGACCCAACCTCTGTCCTGTGTCCTTTTGTGTACCACATTGAGCATGGAGAAAAGAAAGAAAACCAAAGAACTGTCTGAGGACTTGAGAAACCAAATTGTGAGGAAGCATGAGCAATCTCAAGGCTACAAGTCCATCTCCAAAGACCTGAATGTTCCTGTGTCTACCGTGTGCAGTGTCATCAAGAAGTTTAAAGCCCATGGCACTGTGGCTAATCTCCCTAGATGTGGACGGAAAAGAAAAACTGACAAGAGTTTTCAACGCAAGATTGTGCGGATGGTGGATCTAGAACCTTGACTAACATCCAAACAAGTTCAAGCTGCCCTGCAGTCCAAGGGTACAGCGGTGTCAACCCGTACTATCCGTCGGTGTCTGAATGAAAAGGGACTGTATGGTAGGAGACCCAGGAAGACCCACTTCTTACCCCTAGACATAAAAAAGCCAGGCTGGAGTTTGCAAAAACTTACCTGAGAAAGCCTAAAACGTTTTGGAAGAATTTTATCTTTTTGGGCAAAGGCATCATCATAGAGTTTACAGGAGAAAAAAGAGGCATTCAAAGAAAAGAACACAGTCCCTACAGTCAAACATGGCGGAGGTTCCATGATGTTTTGGGGTTGCTTTTCTGCCTCTGGCACTGGACTGCTTGACCGTGTACATGGCATTATGAAGTCTGAAGACTACCAACAAATTTTGCAGCATAATGTAGGGCCCAGTGTGAGAAAACTGGGTCTCCATCAGAGGTCATGGGTCTTCCAGCAGGACAATGACCCAAAACACACTTCAAAAAGCACTAGAAAATGGTTTGAGAGAAAGCACTGGAGACTTCTAAGGTGGCCAGTAATGAGTCCAGACCTGAATCCCATAGAACACCTGTGGAGAGATCTAAAAATGGCAGTTTGGAGAAGGCACCCTTCAAATATCAGGGACCTGGAGCAGTTTGCCAAAGAAGAATGGTCTAAAACTCCAGCAGAGTATTGTAAGAAAGTCATCGATGGTTACCGGAAGCGGTTGATCGCAGTTCTTTTGGCTAAAGGTTGTGCAACTAAGTATTAGGCTGAGGGTGCCAATACTTTTGTCTGGCCCATTTTTGGAGTTTTGTGTGAAATGATCAATGTTTTGCTTTTTGCTTCATTCTCGTTTGTGTTTTTTCATTGAAGACAAATTAAATGAAGATAATAATACCAAAGAATTTGATTGCAACCATTTTCAGGAAGAAACTGAGTATTATCTGACAGAATTGCAGGGGTGTCCATACTTTTGGCCAACACTGTATATGAAACTGAGAACAGCACATAAACACCTAGAATCACAATGTCCTAAAAATTACTAACCTTCTCCATGGAAATGTAAATTCTGTCTAGGTCAGCCCAAAGAGTTGGTAAGACAAGCCTATCATCTCATATGACCCCTTGGACAGATTTATAGAACAGCACCATAGAGTTATTATGGAAGGAACCAATCAAATTCAGCTTATGCAACACAACAGCAAAAAAGCTGTCCATTCTGGTTTAGACCATCAATGAGGATATGGTATTTAGCCAACAATACATTCTGCTAAACAAGATAAGATTCCAGGTAAATTGTCTACAAAACAAAAGTGTGAGCTATCTATCAACACCCTTAATCGGCAATTGAAAATCTTGTATCTGTATCTTGTATCTATTTTGTCATATTTAGGTTAGCACATAGTACTTTTTTTTTTTTTGTAATGAAATGTAATTTTATATGGCATAATTTAATCGCTATATCTTCTTTTTAATAAATATCTTGGAAAAATAGGTAACAATGAAATGTTCAGTAAAAGATTCCTCAGAATATAGAGGGCATTGATGTCAAGAATACCCTAAAGATTCAATAAAGTAATAGAACACAGCAGATAAAAATAATTGTGAATCTAAATAACTATTGCAGCACCGAATGAATTAGAATATCATCAAAAAGTTTATTTTTTTTCAGTAATTCAACTTACCAACATACACTTATATCCCTATAGAAATCAGTAACTAATAAACAAATAATGGATTCTTTCGATGGGGAACCATGCATAGGAACTAAACTCTCACGTATAATAATAACTGACATATAATAAAAAATGATGGCAACTCAAAAAATCTAATATAACACTTAACTAGTGGCATCCATCCTCAGCTTTTGTCTGGATAAGGCCATATCCCAGAAGCACACCGGAAGCCATATTGGGACACCCAAGTCATGGATGTTCCAATATGGTGACTGCTGCTGGTACCAGCCCCTTGCACAGCACCACCAGTGAGACACTGACACAACAAATGCCATAGCCCACCACCACCCGACATCTCCACTGCAGACATCACAGCCTGCTGCGCCCACTGCTGCCCACATCGGCTAAGAAACTCTGAGGTTCTACAGCCTGTGCAGGAGGAGATGGGGTGCGGGCACCATCTGGTGGCTACAGAGACTGCCACACCCCACCTGCTTCTGCACAGGCCCTACAGCCAAAAACTTTTCTGCCTCCTATGTGTGGCGCAGGGTGCAGACTCACAAACACACACACGTACACACAGACATACACGCTCGTACACACACATACATAAACATACACACACAAACACACACAATGTACGCACACATACACAAACATACACACATATACAAACATACGCACACACGGCTGGCATCTTTGGACACTTGGTTATACAAAGATGGCAGTAGCATGATGCATCTCACCTCCCCACCGCAAGATTACAGTAATTGCAGGATTACATCGGTGGGAGCTAATAAAGTGGATAACGAGTTGTCACTGTCTATTTTCTATGTAAGGTTAGGGTCACACTTGGCATGAGTTTTTTTGGTGCCTTAAAAAAAATGCATGCGTTTCTGCATGCTTTTTTCATTTCTGCATGCGTTTTTTTAGGTGCCTTAAGGCACCCATGAGTTTTTACATGTGTTTTTGAATCAGCACCCAAAAAAAGTTCATGAACTAATTTTTGTTGCTGTTTTGAAAACGCACCAAAAATTAGTTCATGAAGTTTTGAAAACGCATGCGCTTTTTAGAAAACGCATGCGTTTTTTAACATGGGCCCCTATGGAAAACGCATGCGTTTTTGGATGTTACTAAATGGTCCTAATGTACCATGTGTTTTTGCATGCGTTTTTGAAGGCAACTTCTCACATAAGTGCAAAAACTCATGCCAAAAACGCATGGCACTTTAGGAATGCGTTTTTGCTATTAAGGCATGCGTTTTTGTCATTAGTGATAGTGTGCAAGTGATCATATTGAAATGGAAGGAGTATCAGACCACTGCCAAGACCCGGCCATCCCTCTAAACTTTCATCTCGAACAAGGAGAAGACTGATCAGAGATGCAGCCAAATGGCCCATGATCACTCTGGATGAACTGCAGAGATCTACAGCTGAGGTGGGAGAGTCTGTCCTAAGGACAAACAATCAGTTGTACACTGCACAAATCTGGCCTTTATGGAAGAGTGGAAAGAAGAAAGCCATTTCTCAAAGATATCCATAAAAAGTCTCGTTTGAAGTTCGCCACAAGCCACCTGGGAGACACACCAAACATGTGGAATAAGATGCTCTGGTCAGATGAATGTCTTCAAACAGTGCAGGGAGGGAGGGGATGCAGGCTGTCCACCCTGCACCCCCTCCATCCCTGCACCACTTGTAACCCCCTATTCCGGAATATGGAATAAAGTTTGACGCACATTTGAAGACATTTTCTGGTGAATGTCTCCTTTTTCTACCAATATGCATTTGTGGCGCCCTGCTGACGCAGGTAACCACAGATCTCTAATGCACAGCTGGGTTTCCACAGCAGGACCTACTACAACACCTTCCACCCCGGCACAGTAGGGGGGAGCCTAACTTGCTGACTATGTGGTTCACACAGATTTATATTTATCCTGTAAAAATGACCAAAATAGTGGACATTTTAGTTCACAGAAACAGAAAAAATGATGTCCACTCAAGGATGTCAGCGCCATCACACGCACATACCACACAGAAGAATCAAGAACAAGGATCATTAATGGCAATGGCGGCTTGGTACAAGCACCCCCATAGTCCTCCATATAGAATAATGCACCCCCACAGTCCTCCATATAGTATATTGCACCGCATAGTCCTCCAAATAGCATTTGCATCCCCACAGACCTTCATGCACCCCCACAGACCTCCATATAGAATAATGAACCCCTACAGTCCTTCATATAGAATGCACCCCCACAGTCCTCCATATAGTATAATGCACACCACAGTCCTCCATATAGAATAATGCACCCCCACAGTCCTCCATACAGTATACTGCAACCCATTGTCCTCCAAATGCTGCCAGCAGAGGCGGCTGAGGCTCTAGGAGCAGGAGCGGCATCCGTGGGAGACCACCACTGGTACACACACCTTGTACGCATACCTTGTACGCACACAACTCCGCATGCCCCGTACATACGTGGCTCAGCTCCGTACACTTAGTACACACTAGGCTCTGCTCCGTACACCTCGTACACATGCGGCTCCGCTCCATACACTTAGTACATTCTTGTCTCTGCTACAACCACACTGAATCCTGACCCCACACAAACTTCACCTCATCCAGGACCGAGGAGCTGATCATGTGACCCCTGACACCTTCCCTCCATTGACATCATATCATAACAGGTCCTCTCACCACAGAGCTGCTACTTTTTGTAGGACCTCACGGACCGGAACGGATGGCATTGGAGGTGACTTCCGGATGCCATTTCTGTGTCCGGATCCGTGATTTTCACGGACTCCGACACAGAAAGCCCGAACCTGCAAAGTGCTGGCAAGCCAGGTACCTTCACTCCCGCAATGTATATGTATATACATTGCGGAAGTGAACAAAGAGTTAAAAATAAAAAATAACCATGCTCACCTTTCCGACGGTGTCCCGCACTGTTTCGCTCGCTCCTAGGACTGAAGGACCTGTGCTTTCCTGGCAACCCAATCAGCTGAGCGGTCATGTGACCGATCAGCTGATCGGGTTGTCACATGACCGCGCCGTTTAAATCTCTCGCCCGCTGGTCAATGGGGGATGCTTTCTTTGAACATAATCCCACCATATTGTTGTAAGGACCCATGCTCACAGTAAGTTGTTTGATGCTTCTTTTGAAACAGATTTTCAGAATATTCATCTGCTTGTGTGGCGCCCTGCCAACGGAGGTAACCACATATCTCTCTACTGCACAGCTGGGTTTCCACAGCACGTACTACTACGAACAACACCTTCCACCCCGGCACAGTAGGTGAGGGGGAGCCCAACCTGCTGCGCTTAGGCAAGGTCCCCTATATATAATGCTGCTTGGGAGGAGTTAGTCAGAGTGTGGCAGACGCTAGAAGAGCTGCAGGAGAGTTCTGGTGCTGGTGCCACGAGTAGGCCCAGGCCAGAGACGCAGAGTAGCCTTTCAGCGTCCCACCAGCCTAAGTGGCACTGAAGGCAAGGAGTTTAGAAGCAGAAGCAAGGAACAGGTAGCTCCAGCCGTGAGTTAGTTCCAGAGAGGGAGAGAGAAGCCGGATATTTGAGATCCGCACCAGTGGAGAACTACAAGTCCCACAAGAAACCCCCTTGGCATCGAGGGAGCTACAGTTCCCAGTCTCCTGAGTGAGTCAAGAAAGGGAGCCAGGAGCAGTGGCCACAGCAGAATTAGAGAAGGTTGTCCCGGAGACCGCACAGGAGGGAAGGAGACACAGACAAGAGAAGAGAGTGGAGGCAAGTCAGGATTCAATAGACTGTGCTTCAGTGAATACAAAGGGAAGGAGGCCTGATACCCACTTGCTGTTGTAGCCCACTGTGCAGCCCGGTTACCCATCAGTGCTCAGGACACTTTGCCTGCATTCCATCAGTAAAAGGTAAAGAGAGTTCAAGTGTGTGCGTGCTTCCTTACCGTGCCCTCAATAGACTTTCCCTACTCTCATCCACCACCTCAGCTCTGCTATAACCTGCTCACCTCACCAAGCTGCCCCGGGGGTCCCTGTCCTGCCTGCGGGGACCATACCATCATTGCCGCAATCCCACCGACCTACGGAGGACTGTAGCGGCGCTGGTGACCCCTCACCAGATACAGCAGGTGGCGTCATGACAAAAACTGTATATAATCCCTGTAAATAACCCCCTTTTCACTGACCACCAGGGCCACAGCCTCGGGCAGCCACCTGTGACATCCCGGACCGAAACCGAGCCCGAGTCCTGAGTACTCTGCCCTGGGGCGAGTCACTTGTCTATCCTGAAGGCAACAAAGTCTATGAGAGTTCAGAAGTACTGTGCCAATGTGTTTTTCTTTTCCTTGCAGATTTAGTGCAGATTTTACGGCAGAAAAAATAAATCTGAACCCCTTGTGCAAGGAAAAAAAAGCAACATCGGCACAGCACTTCTGACTTGTCATAGACTTTGCTGGCCTGAGGATAGACATGCAGATTTTGATACACATTCTCAAAATCTGTGTCAAAAAATGCATCAAACAATGAACCGTGGGCACAGGGCATAAAAAGGTCCAGGGAGAGCCACAGTTGTGGTAAATGGGCTCAAAGATTCCTCTTACTCCCTGGCTAACTTCACAGAGACTTCTAGGGCAGGGGTGTCCAACTACATTCCTCAAGGCCCGATAACAGTGCAAGTTTTCATGATTTCCTCAGCATTGCACAGGTGCTAATTTAATCATCTGCATAAGTAATGATTCCAGCACCCTGTGCAATGCCAAGTGAATCCTAAAAGGATGCACTGTTTACAACCCTTGAGGACTGCACTTTTCCAGCCCCCTTCTATAATAATGTGTATAGTGTCTTGCATTACCATATCTCAGACCGTCATGCCAGAGGCCTACGCTTCTTTGCCAGTCTATGTAGGGCAGTATCAAAGCACCATTTGCAGAAACAGTCCAGCACCCAAGGAGTAAAGTAAAAAATTTTACTATAACACAGACTATAAGTCTCAAAGACACATATATCAATATACACAGTACTGTATATATAAGGAAAGTCCCAAAGGGATCAGCAGACTCCATTAGAATGGTGGAAAGCCCATTAAGGGATGAGTGCTTTAAGGGCTTTAATGTGTAAACCAAAGTCTGCAGTCCCACTAATTCAGCAGGGAGAAGTGCAACCGGCGCTAAACTTGAGAAGGGGAAATATAAAATTGACAAAAAAAAGGCCTTGTTCTTTGAAGAAAAAAAAACAACTGAAAAAAGTCCTTTTCTGGACAAAATTCCAAATAGGAGATGGGTCAGCGATCCAACAACATGCCTTTTTTTTTTAGAGAAGTCCACTTTAATTGGAGTAAAAACTGCAGCTTTCTCATCACTTCCCAGGATGGATGTCGCCATTCCACATGGTACTCCACTGCCGGACAGTTTCGGGTGTTCACAGGGGCTACTCCTCCAGGGGCATTCTCTGCCACCACCTGCCCCAACACACCTAATCATGGCCACCACTGGAGAAAAGGATGGAGGAATTAAGGGACAATCACCCCCTTTAGGAGAGGTGGGAGCAATCTGGGCAACACTGAAGGGTCCTTGAGGATTGATAACTCCAGTGGGTTAGGGTTCAGCTGGCCTCCATCTGATGCAATATTCTTTTTAGATCAGCCTCCTGCTGTCAATTTTTAAAATCGCCGGGGGTGGCAACCCGACTTATGCCAACTCCCTTGCTTATGCCAACAACCACTTGCTGATCTTCACCTTCATGAATGTGACCTTCTCCCCAACACAGTGTGCGGAATCTTTTGGGAAGATAGTCATGCAGCAGGGTGGCCCAGTTGATGTGTAGCTGTGTAGCACCGATCACCAGCACCTTCTTTGGCTATAAAGCCAAACCCTCTCTTCTGGATGAATGCCACCACCTTGCCTTGGGTACATTGGTTATCAAAGTCATTGGCCTTAGGCCCATGCAACCAATCTCACGCGATGGCATCAATGATCCAAATCTTGTCAAGAAAGGCGACAGGCCGGGGTGGTTCATGCCGTAAGGGATAGTTGCTTGGAAGTGGTAGAGGTCCAAACAAGAAATTCTCCAAGTCGACAGCCTCTGGCAGGGCTGACATACAAGGCTTGGAATCAGGGCCTTCTGTACTACCTCCTTCTCTTCCTCCTCCTCCTCATCATGCTCCTAGATTTGCCGATCCAGCTGTTTTCTTCTCTAGTTTTGTAACGTAGGAAATGATTGCTTGATATTCTGGTGGCTCTTGCAATCTGGTTTTCAATTGCTCTTGGATGGTAGCCCTGGTTCAAAAAGGTCTTTCTGAGGCCCTCAAGGTGATTGTCTCTATCTGTAGAGTTGGAACATATCCGATTGTATCTGATGGCCTGGCAGTTCACAATAGTTTTTTACATGTTTTGGATGACAACTGTCCCATCGAAGATATGTTGGACAGTCAATTGGCTTCTAGTACATGGTTCTCTCTACTTCATTGTTCTGTAGCTTGATGATGGTGTCCAGAAAGCTGATTTTAGTGCAGGAGTAGTCAAGTGTTAAGTTGATGGTGGGATGAAACTAATTAAAGTGTTCATGGAGCCACCATCTTCGGACACCAAATGCAAAAGGTGGCAGTGGCATGACCTGGTGCTTGAATGTTCACTACTGCTGCCGCACAAGGGGGAGAGACAAAGTACAGGGGAAAAGAGAGAGTGCACAGTGGGGCAGAGAGACTGAACAGGTGGACAGAGGGAGCGTACAAAGGGCAGAGAGAGCAGACAGGTGACCAGAGACATTGAACAGGGGGCACTTAGAGTGCACATAAGGAGGCATAGAGAATGCACAGGGGAAAGGGTGAGCAAGCAGGGGGCAGAGAGAGCACAAGGGGGAGGGGCGAGCATATGTGGGAGAGACAGCGCACCAGGGGTAGACAGCTCAATAGATAGAGCACATGAGGGGAGAAAATAGCACACAAGGGGAGAGACATCACACAGCGGGCAAAACGCACAAGGGGAGACACAGCTGACATCCCCAGCGTCACAGTAGCTGCCTCCATCTTGACGTCACCACTCTCCCAATGTGATAGCATAGAGTTCCCATCTAGAGTTAATATCATGCGCACTTTATCTTGAAAATAGGCATGATCAATTTAATGTTATCAGTGATTACCTATGAACGTTTATATTGTAGTGTCCTAGTGTTTACAGTTTTAAGGCTACATTCACACACAGCGTTTTTTGCTGCGTTTTGCGAGGATCTGTTTTTGGTGCAAGTTTCAGCACGAAAAAAGGATCCTCTTTTTGCCAAAAAGCATCACAAACATCATCCATTTGTGTTGTTTATTTGCTCTGTTTTCGGGGACACAGACAGACACACAGACAAATACATAGACTTTCATACCCTCCCTGTGATCCAACAGTGACCTCCGGTGATGTCCTCATTCCGGGAGGATGCAGGAACTGTGAGTTGTCGGTTCAGTGCTTCTAGGGTCTGGCACTGCAACATGTGACTGAGTGACATGGGTAGCTCCTACAAGCACTGGACAGAGAACTCACAGGTCCTGCAATCTTCCAGGATGAGTACATTACCAGAGGTCACTGCGGCATCGCAGGGAGGGTAAGTAATTAGCGCAGCAGAAAACTCCACACAAATTGACATGCTCATTCTTGATGAGGATCAGTTTTTGAGCCTAAAAGTGGACCGGAGTAGGGAGATCACCAGGAAGGGACAAGGCTAGGGTCTGGGAATAGACAAAGTCAGAATCCAAAAGCATAATCAGAAGGCAGCATCAAAACTGGGAGGGCAGCAAAAATTCAAAATCGTCAGGCGGTTAAAGGGTCAAAATCCAGACAAAAGTCAGAGTCAATATAATAGAGCACAGAGTCAATATAATAGAGCACAAACTGGGGCGTGGCCTAGCAGGGGATGTGAGCAGATGTGTGGCCGGAGCTCTCCCGCCGATCGCAGCTGTGTGCACAGAACCAGTACACCCCTGACCTGCCACTGCGACACCGGATCCTGCAGGAAGCTCTTCTGCCTCTCCGGAGCGTGTTTTTGGAGCTCAGGGACACAGCCATGACTCGCACCAGGCAGAAAGAACCCGGGCAGGGGCGACGAGTAAAGGGCCAAGATGGCGCTGAGGCCCAGGAAGAGGCGGCCAGAAAGAATGGGGGGAGGTGGGAACGGGAAGGGAGGGGACAGACGGCAAATGGGATGTTGTAAGATTTGGTCTTTTATGATTACGATGACTCTAATTAATAATGGCCGGTATGGTTAGAATATTAAGCTGGAATATACGGGGACTGGCGGAACATAAAAGGAGGGCGGCTGTACTCCAGAATATAATAGCTCATAAACCTTCCATCATCTGTCTTATGGAAACGCACTGACTGCTGACAAAATTGGAATCTTGGCAAGGAAATGGGTTCAAAAAGCATACCATTCAACGTATTCTACATATGAGAGAGGGGTTTCCATTTTGATACATGCTGGAATTCTTTTTGAGGAGGTAGAGATTAAGATAGACAAAGACGGACAGTATGTTTTTCTAGTCTGCAGACTCTATGGTAGATTGTACTGTGTAGTAGCGGAATATTTTCCGCCGCCATTTACCAAAACAAAGTTACAGGAGATCATAGAACTTGGGAGGCATTGGACCGGGATACCTACTCTGTTGATAGGAGATGTTAACAACATAATGCATGGACAATGGAACAAAACTAGTAAACATCTGGGAAGGACGGAAGGAGGGGGAGAGACATGATTTGCTAGGTATATATCGGAAGTGGGTATGATAGACCTGTGGAGAGTTCGTCATATGGGTGTGAAGACATATTCGTGCTATTCATCGTCGCACGGTACTATGTCTAGAATTGATTTGGCGTTGGGAGATGGCTTGATTAATCAGATTGTCACTCATATAGAATATTTGCCTAGGATGCTTTCAGATCATAGCCCGTTATTGGTTGAATTAAAAGTGGGTATTTGGGGGGACGGTGGGCGGAAGGAATGGAAGGTACACCCAGTGTGGCTGGAAACTGTAGATATGCAGAAGATAGAAAGGGAGAAATTGAGGAATTCTTTCAGAACAACACGGGAAGTGCGGCTGTAGGAACTGTATGGGACACAATGAAGGCATACACTAGAGGCTTACTGATCAGAGACATTTGTAGATGTAAAAGTCAAAGTAAAGCGGAGGAGGAGGGAAGCATTGGATGCACTAAGGAGGGTGGAGGAGGAGTTGGTGCTTAACCCCACCGTAGAGGTGCAGCAGAACATGAAGACAGCTCCATTGGGAGTGGATAAGATATTTCTGGCAAATGGGGAAAAGAAGAGGGATTTTCAAAAACTTGCCTTTTATGAAGAGGGTGAAAAAGTTGGTCACCTGCTGTCCATTGTAGCAGCAGCGCAGAGAGAACCGGGACATGTATATGGTCTCCTAGACCAAAATTACACCCTAGTCACTGAAACGCGGGAAATATTGGAGGTATTCAGGGACTTTAATGAGGACTTGTATGCTTCCAAAGTAAGAATTGCTGATTGGGATATAGATCAATTTTTACAGGAAGCCCAATTACCCAAGTTGAGTGAAGAGGAAAGTAATAGTTTGGAGGGTCCCCTGACAGTAGAGGAAATGGAAGAGGCCCTTTCGTCTTTTCAAATAACAAAGCCCCGGTTGTGGATGGGTACCCAACTGAGTTTTATAAACACCTTAGAGAGATACTACTGCCAAAATTGAGAGACGTGTTTTCAGTGGCTCTGGAAACGGGAGAGTTGCCAGCATCAATGCGAGAAGCTACTGTGGTGGTTCTGCCAAAGCCAGATAAGGACCGGACACAACCAGATTCGTATAGACCCATTTCACTATTACCGGCAGATGTAAAAATACTAGCTAAAGTGTTGTCTATCCGGCTGAGCCGGTTGGTGCCTGGTGTAGTCCATCCAGATCAGTCTGGTTTTATGCCGGATAGGTCAACGGCCATTAACCTGAGACGTCTGTTTCTTAATATGCAGATGACTGCCGATAATACTGGACACAGAGTGGTGGTCTCTTTGGACACACAGAAAGCCTTTGATAGTGTGGAGTGGAACTATCTCTGGCGGGTTCTCCAATTGATGGGAATAGGTCCGGTCTTTATGGCATGGCTGAAATTATTATACAAACACCCAGTGGCTAGACTGAGAATTAATGGGGAACGTTCAGATATATTCAATATGTACAGGGGAACGAGGCAGGGTTGCCCCCTTTCTCCGCTGCTGTTCGCCATGGCCATAGAGCCGTTAGCTGCTGTGCTGAGGCGGTCGGGGGCGGTGAAGGGATTCCGATATGGTGTGGTGGAAGAAAAGGTGGCGTTATATGCTGATGATATCCTCTTGATTTTACAAGACCCTCAAGATTCATTGCAGTGTGCGATAGATATAATTAATAGATTTGGTTTGCTGTTTGGGTTGCAAATTAACTGGGACAAATCTCACATCCTGGGAGTAGATGCCCTAGATGGTTCAGATGTTGAGCAGGTAGAACGTACGCAACTCAAACTAGTAAAGGAATTCAAATATCTTGGTATTAACATAGCACTGTCAGTGAGGGACTATCTGCAATTGAACATAAACCCGATACTTGGGAAATTAAAGGATAAAGCGTCTACGTGGAGTAAAATGCGCCTCTCTGTGGTGGGACGTACCAACTTACTTAAAATGGTGCTCATGCCCAAACTGTTATATGCTCTACATAATTCCCCGGTGTTGATTCTACAGCCAATATTCCAACGTGTCAATGCTATCTTTAGAGACTTGGTGTGGGGCGGGGGACAGCCAAGGATCAAACTGGAGACTCTTCAAAGGCCGAAGGAGGAGGGAGGTTTGGCATTACCAAATTCATGGATATATTTTTTGGCGGCACAGTCCCAACATATTAGAGGGTGGGCACAAAGGGCAATAAAGGGAACCATTCAGGAAATCTTGGAGAGGCATCTTAAAACACGCCACTTGGTAACGGGTTTAGAGTCAGGGCTGTTTAGACGGATGGGTAAAAAATACCCGACATGTGAATTAGTTTATAAAGTGTGGAAGAGAGTGAAGAAGGTTAGAGGATTGACGGGTCTGACAACGTACACTCCGATATGGGATAATGAACATCTAAGCGAATTCTATAAGATGGGTGACCTAAAAGACTGGAAGACAAAGGGTGTGCAGTTTGTCTATCAACTGATGAACGATCAAGCTTTCAAAACCTTAGCAATGCTGAAGGAGGAATTTCACTTGTCAGACAAACACGGCTACCAGTTTATGCAGGTTAAACACGCATTCCTTCAACAGAGGAAAAAGGGGCCCATGGTTATCCAGAAAGATATTATCCTCGACTACATCTGCAGAGAGGGGCGTACTAAAGGGGTTATATCTGAGATTTATGCCGCTCTGCTTCACACCTTTTTGCTGAAATACCCTGTTGTGGCGAAGGAAAGATGGGAGGCAGAAGTTGGTAATATAGAGGATGACAAATGGGAGTCCATCTTAGAGTATAT
Source organism: Allobates femoralis (assembly GCA_033576535.1). Lineage (NCBI taxonomy): Eukaryota > Metazoa > Chordata > Amphibia > Anura > Aromobatidae > Allobates > Allobates femoralis. The sequence goes on along the minus strand of JARQOC010000004.1, from coordinate 436,142,975 downwards.
TCCATAATTATCTTTAACCCCTTCCCGACTGATGTCTCATATATGAGACATGAAAACCAGTGTGTTCCCGACCGATGTCTCATATATGAGACATCTGGGGAACGCACTCCTGCAGCTCAAGTGAGGGTCTCACTGACCTGTCACTTGGGCTGCAGGTAGCTGGGGACTTGTACTAAACCCAAGGGGGGGTGGATTAACCACCCCCGTTCCCAGGACCCCCTCCGTTTAAAAGTGAAACTGCCGATCGGAGGGAATCATAGGGATTCACCCCTCCAGATCTGATTGGAGCTCTCCAATCAGATCTGGAGGGGCGGATCGGCAAGTGCCCACCCCTCCTCAGCCCCCTCCAGCTCCAGTGTCTACAGGGCCCCCCCCCCGGCCCCCCGAACTGCCCGCCCCCCTCTATTTACATATATATACCGGCCGTCTGCACCCGCGGGCGCGCCCGCCGGTTAGATGTGGTCCCCTCCTGGCTGTGCCCCCCCCACGCAGCCCCCACCTCCAGCCCTGTGCCCTGGCCCCCCTCACCTCATCTGGCGGGCTGCACCCGTCAGTGCGCCCGCCGCTGTGACCGCCGCTGCGTCTACTCTCCTCCGGTCGGTGGGCCCGCCTCCTCTCCTAGCCGAGAGGGAGGTAAGTGTATGTGTGTGTGTATATGTGTGTGTGTATATGTGTTTGTGTGTGTATATATATGTGTGTATACTTGTGTGTGTGTGTATATATGTGTGTGTGTATATGTGTGTATGTATATGTGTGTATGTATGTGTGTGTGTATATGTATATGTGTGTGTGTGTGTATATGTGTGTATGTATGTGTGTGTGTGGATGTATGTGTGGATGCGTGGTGTACATGAGCGTGCAAGGATATGTGCGTACATGTGTGTGCGTGTACATGAGCGTGCATGGATATGTGCGTACATGTGTGCGTGGACAAGTGCGTGCATGGATGAGTGTGTGCATGGATGTGTGCACAGGTGTGAGCGTGCGTGGACATGTGCATGCGTGGATGTGAGCGTACGTGTGTAGACATATGCGTGCGTACACTTGTGCATGGATGGATGTGTGCGTGGACGTGTGTGTGGATGTGCGTGCGTGGATGTGCATGTGTGGGTGGTCGTGCGTGGATGTGTGCGTGCGTGGATGCATATATGGATGTGCAGGCGTGGATGTGCGTGTGTGGATGTCAGCGTGCGTGAATGTGTGCATGGATGCATATGTGGAAGTGCGTGCGTGGATGTGCGTACGTGGATGTAACAATGTGCGGATGTGACCGTGCGCGGATGTGTGTCGATGTGCGTGCGTGGATGTGCGTGCGTGGATGTGCGTGCGTGGGTGGATGTGCGTGCGCGGATGTCACCGTGCGCGGATGTCACCATACGCGGATGTGTGTGGATGTCAGTGTGCGTGGATGTCAGCGTGCGTGGATGTCAGCGTGCGTGGACGTCAACATGCGTGGATGTCATCATGCGTGGATGTCAGCATGTGTGGATGGGCGTGAATGTAACTATGCGCGGATGTCACCGTGAGCGGATGTGGATGTGCATGCGTGGATGTGCGTATGTGGATGTGCGTGCGTGGATGTGCGTGTGTGGATGTCAGCGTGCGTGAATGTGTGCGTGCGTGGATGCATATGTGGAAGTGCGTGCGTGGATGTCAGCGTGCGTGGATGTCAGCGTGCGTGGATGTCAGCGTGCATGAGTGTGCGTGCATGGATGTGCGTACATGGATGTCACATGCTTGGATATGTGTGAATGTCACCATGCGTGGATGTCACTGTGCGCATATGTATATGGATGTGCGTTCGTGGATGTACGTGTGCGGATGTGCGTGCGTGGATGTGTGCGTTCGTGGATGCGTACGTGGATGTGCGTGGATATGTGCGTGCGTGGATGTGTGTGTGTGGATGTCAGCATGCGTGGATATGTGGCCGTGAATGTCACCATGCGCGGATGTCACTGTGCGCAGATGTATGTGGATGTGCGTGAGTGGATGTACGTGCGTGGATGTGCGTGCGTGGATGTGTGTGCGTTCATGGATGCGTACGTGGATGTGCGTGCGTGGATATGTGCGTGCGTGGATGTGCGTGTGTGGATGTCAGCATGCGTGGATATGTGTGCGTGAATGTCACCATGCGCAATGTCACTGTGTGCAGATGTATGTGGATGTGCGTGGAAGTGTGCGTTCGTGGATGCGTATGTGGATGTGCGTGCGTGGATATGTGTGTGCGTGGATGTGCGTGTGTTGATGTCAGCGTGCGTGAATGTGTGCATGCGTGGATGCATATGTGGAAGTGTGTGCGTGGATGTCAGTGTGCGTGGATGTCAGCTTGCGTGGATGCGTGGATGTCAGCGTGCGTGGGTGTGTGAATGTGCGTGCGTGGATGTGCGTACGTGGATGTCAGCATGCGTGGATATGCGTGCGTGAATGTCACCATGCGTGGATGTCACTGTGCGCGGATGTATGTGGATGTGCGTGCGTGGATGTGAGTGCGGGGATGTCAGCATGCGTGGATGTGCGTGCGTGGATGTCAGTATGCGTGGATGTGAGATTGCATGGATGGATGGCAGCGTATGTGGATGTGCATGTGTGAATGTGTGCGTGCATGGATGATGGGTGCATGGGTGGATGGATGGGTGCAACAAGGGATCAAGTGTCCTCTTGTTGTAGTCTCTAGGATCATAGTCATGGTGCACTGTATGACAGATCATTGTCATACAGTGCATCATATCTGTGACCCCAGAGACTGTAGTAAGAGGACACTTGATCCCTTGCTGTAGTCTCAGAATTGAGCAGAGGTGATCGAGCTTCGTGGGACCTTCGTTGTTGACAACGTCGGAGGCGATCGAGCGTCGTGGGACCTTCGTTATGGACTACGTCGGATCTTTATAATAAAGATGGAGTCTGAATTTTGTTTGTTTTTTTTCCAAATAAAAATATTTTTCTTTGTGTGTATTTATTGATTACTTACCAGAGATTCCTAATGGTGGGTCTAACATTGGCCCAATATTATGAATCTCGGGCTTAGTGCCAGCTGCCAATAAAAAGCTGGCATTAACCCCTTTATTACCCAGTTTGCCACCGGCACCAGGGCAACTGGAAGAGCATGGGTACAGCGCCAGAAAATGGCGCTTCAATGAATGCGCCATTTTCTGGGGCGGCTGCGGGCTGCATGCTGAGGATTCCAGGACCCAACTGCCTAGTTGTACCTGGCTGGACCAAAAATATGGTGGAGCCCCACGTCATGTTTTTTTCTTCTAGAATTAGTTCTAGAAATAAAAAAAAAAGGCCTTCGCTGTATTTTTTTTAGCCAGCCAGGTACAACTTGGCAGCTGGCTGACTGGAATCCTCAGCGTGGAGATACCCAAATCTTGTGGGTCCCCCATGCTGCAAATTGCAACCCACAGCCACCCAAGAAAATAGCGCATTCATTAGAGGGGGCGTTTTCTGGTGCTGTACCCCAACTCTTCCAGTTGCCCTTGTGCTGGTGGCACATGGGTTCTCCATACACGACATGGTGTCTGCTAACAATTTCAATGGAAAATTAGCTCCAATTGTTAGCGGAAACCATATTGCGTATAGGAGAGCCCCTCCCTGTGTGCCTGAACACCCCACAAGTGACCCCATTTTGGAAACTAGACCCCCTAAGGAACTTACCTAGATACATAGTGAGCACTTTGAACACACATGTGCTTCACAAATTAGTCCACAAAAGGGAAAAAATAATATTTTTTGTGAAAAAAAGTAATTTTTCATTTTTAAGGATCAATTTGTGAAGCACCTGGGGCTTCAAAGTGCTCACTATGCATCTAGATACATTCCTTGGGGGGTCTAGTTTCCAAAATGGGGTCACTTGTGGGGGAGCTCCAATGTTTAGGCACACAGGGGGTCTTTATATCCGACATGGTGTCCACTAATAATTCTAATTGTTAGCGGACACCATGTTGCGTATGGAGAGCCCCTGTGTGCCTAAACATTGGAGCTCCCCCACAAGTGACCCCCTTTAAGAAACAAGACCCCAGGGAACTGATCTAGATGCATAGTGAGCACTTTGATCCCCCAGGTGCTTCACAAATTGATCCGTAATAAGGAATAAGTACTTTTTTCTTTTCACAAAAAATTATTTTTTCATTTTACGGATCAATTTGTGAAGCACCTGGGGGTTCAAAGTGCTCACCACCCATCTATATATGTTCCCTGGGGGTCTAGTTTCTAAAATTGGGTCACTTGTGGGGAAGCTCCAATATTTAGGCGCACAGGGGCTCTCCAAACGCAACATTGTGTCCGCTAACAATTTGAACTGATTTTCCGTTCAAATTGTTAGCAGACACCATGTCGCATTTGGAGAGTCCCTATGTGCCTAAACATTGGAGCTCCCCCACAAGTGACCCCATTTCGGAAACTAGACCCCCCAGGGAACTTATCTAGATGCATAGTGCACACTTTGAACCCCCAGGGGCTTCACAAATTAATCCGTAGAAATGAAAAAGCACTTTTTTTTCTACAAAAAAATTATTTTTTCATTATTACGGATCAATTTCTGAAGCATCTGGGGGTTCAAAGTGCTCACTATACATCTAGATATGTTCCTTTGGGGGTCTAGTTTCCAAAATGGGGTCACTTGTGGGGGAGCTCCAATGTGGAGACACACAGGGACCCTCCAAACGCGACATGGTGTCCGCTAACAATTTGAGCTCATTTTCCAATCAAATTGTTGGCGGACACCATGTCGCGTTTGGAGGGTCCCCGTGGGTCTCCACATTGGAGCTCCCGCACAAGTGACCCCATTTTGGAAACTAGACCCCCAAAGGAACATATCTAGATGCATAGTGAGCACTTTGAACCCCAGATGCTTCACAAATTCATCCATAAAAATGAAAGAAAACACTTTTTTTTCACAAAAGATTTATTTTTGCCTACATTCTTTCAGTTTCACATGGGCAAAGGGATAAAATACATCCCAAAATGTGTTGGACAATTTCTCCTGAGTACACCGATACCTCATATGTGGTCATAAACCACTGTTTGGGTGCACGGCAGGGCTCAGAAGGGAAGAAGCGATATTTCACTTTTTGAACGGAAAATTGGCTCCAAAATTCCAATGGCGCTCCTTCCCTTCCGAGCCCTGCCGTGCGCCCAAACAGTGGTTTATGACCATATATGAGGTATCTGTGTACTCAGAAGAAATTTCCCAACAAATTTTAGGATGCATTTTATCCTGTTGCCCATGTGAAAATGAAAAAATTGAGGCTGAAAGAACATTTTTGTTACAAAATTAATATGTCCATTTTTTCCTTCAACTTTATTTTAGTTCCTGTGAAGCACCTAAAGGGTTAATAATCTTCTTGAATCTAGTTTTGAGTAGCTTGAGGGGTGCAGTTTTTGGAATGGTGTCACTTTTGGGTGTTTTCTGTCATCTACACCCCTCAAAGGAACTTCACATGTGATGTGGTCACTAAAAAAATGGTTTTGTAAATTTTGCTGGAAAAATGAATAATTGCTGATGAACTTTGAACCCTTATAACGTCCTACTAAAAAAAATTTTTTCTTCCAAAATTGTGCTGATGTAAAGTAGACATGTGGGTAATGTTATTTATTAACTATTTTGTGGCACATAACTCTCTGGTTTAGCAGAATAAAAATAAAAATTTGAAAATTGCTACATTTTCAAAATTTGCCAAATTTTGATTTTTACACAAATAAACGCAAAAATTATTGACCTAAATTTAATACTAACATGAAGCCCAATATTTCACGAAAAAACAATCTCAGAATTGCTCGGATCCAATAAAGCGTTCCAGAGATATTACCTCATAAAGGGACACTGGTCAGAATTGCCAAAAATGCCTCGGTCTTTAGGGTCAAAATAGGCTCGGTCATGAAGGGGTTAAATGAACCTGCTAGAATGTCCCAACTATTTCTTGTACATAGGGCATACAGATCACCTGAATTTTTGTATAAAATAGGGGTGCGGGAGACCTCGGAGTGTACGAGATGCGGAGCTGAAGCCGCTGGTATCCTACACGTCATGTGGGGGTGTCCGCATATTTTGCGTTTCTGGTCTGAGGTGGCTGCCCTCATTGGGAATCGCTAGCATTGTGTAATCCCTAGAGATCCAGTGGTCTGCTTGTTGGGATATGTGAAAGAGGTGGTGGGCACTGATATTGCGAAACTGGCAGTTGCCAGACTCCTGTATGCCGCTAGAGAAGTCATAGCTAGATATTGGGTGCGAATGGAGCCTCCTACTAAACAGGAATATATACGTCAAGTAGACTATGTGGTGCGGATGGAGGAAAAAATCTATTATAAACGTAAAAATGCCAAATTATGTGACAACTTGTGGGCAGCGTGGGAGGTGTGATTGCGGAGACTGGAAAGGATGTTCCAGCAGAGACAAGACTAATGGTGTGTAAAGGGTCATAAGATGTTTAGGGTAATTATTGATCGTATCTTGCATATATCGCTTAGAAATAAGAAATATTGCTGTCTGTAAAGGGAGGTGGGTGGTGAGGGAAGGGGATTTCTTTATATTATCAAAAATGGACAATTGTCGTTTTACAGTTGTATGTTATTAATTTCTTTACGTATGGGAAAAACCTTTCTAATTCAAAAAGGAAGGGAGGGAGGGGGGTCGGGGAGGTGAGTTCGGGGCCGGGACCTAATATATATATAGAAAATGTATATGTTTTGGATGAATAATTTTGTTATTTGTGCTTTTTCATTAATAAAATATACCTGATAAAAAAAAAATAATAATAATAGAGCACAAACTAAATAGCTGGGAAAACCGAGAATATATCTGGCGACTTGAAGAACTGGTTCCAAGGTATTTGAAGGGTACGGTTCCCTTTCATAGGTTTGAGCTCACAGCCATATGACCTTATCCGGACTGCCCCTACAACCAGGGCAGATGGTGATGCATGACTGGTACCAACCATCCCACTTCTAATAGAGGAACAGAGCCTGCACTTACCAGACACCTCTGCAGGAACCTCTCCCCTGTAACCAGCATGACCCTCTGGAAAAGCACGGCGATGCCCAATGACAGAGGCAGGTACCAAAGGAGCAGGTCCCAATGAGGACATGGCCCCCCTATCACCGACACCACTAGTCGAAGCAATCCCGTGCCACCTAGTGGCTGGGGCTGGAATAACAGTCACCGAATCCGACGGCGATGTGAGACTAGGTAATAGTCACATATAGCCATTTTACAGAACCTAGGCAATTACATGGCTCACACCTCCAGTGAAAGATTGCTTTAAATGCAAAGGATGCATTGCCTGTCCACATATTCAGAACAGCTGCAATACAGATCTGCGGTTTGTTGCATGAAATTTTATAAACTGCCATTCCAAAGGTGATATAAATGTGGCACCCCGAAAATGCAGGCGTCACAGAGGGGTACTACACCCGTAAAAGAGGTGTAGATACTCCAGCTACAGGTGGACCCTAGGATGGTGGGTGGGACCCATTCCCAGCACTCCCACATTAGTTTAGGGTGGGAGGTTACCCGGGAGGGAATAAATTCACCTCTAGGGGTAATAAGGAGGTCTTTTGGCTAGGATATGGAGGAAGAGGAAAGGTTTTAGGAAGAAAAGATCAGCTAAGTGGAACGAGGCGGAAGGTCACACCGGGTCGGTTTCAAGCCGCACCGGAGGAGAAAAGAAGGGACCTTGAGGAGTTCCTGAAAGAGGGCGGCCGACAAGAGAAGTATGGGCCCTAGAGAGAAAGGGAGATCCTCAGCATGGAGCGTCCATACTCCAGGAGATACTCCAGTCAAACCAGGGGAACGCCGGGCCCTAGGAACCGGCCAAGTCCAGCTTGCAGTCGGCAACCAGCTGCTGTGGCTTGTTCATCAGCCGTAGCACCCTGCCATTCGAGAGGTCTGCCTGATTCCTCACTAACAAGGGAGGGGACTCCGGTACTACCTACACGGAGCTACTGGGTATACATCGATCCAAAGAACGGACACGGGTTAGTTAACGAAGGTACACCAAGGGTTCCACCATACCACCTGGGATCCACTTGCAGCCACCCGTTAAGCTACCTGTTCTTGTAACATCTCAAGTGCTGAACTGTTAACTGTAACCGCTGGTGCTACAACCAACAGTAAAGTACCCGGGAGAAAAGTGACATTGCTTCTGCTTGTGTTTCTTCTGCATGAACTTGTTTCCTATACAGGAACGCTGCCCCGGAGGTCCAGCCTTACATGTAGAGGACTTTGCCAACTAAGCCGCACTACCATCTACCACCGACGGACTGTGGCGGCGCTGGTGACCCATCACCAATAACTACAGTTCACGACAACTGTATATAAAATCCCCTGTAAATATAAACTTCCTTTTCAAAGAAGTCCCCCAGGACACGGGATCAGGCACGGCCACCACTCCCCGTGACACAGGAGTGTTAACCCCTTGGAACCTGATACCCGAGTACCCCAAAGCCTGGGGCTCGACATAAACAGGGTAAATTGTGGTTGTAGTCTTGAGTATGTGGGCAAGACAAAGAGAATTTAGGAGAAGGGTGGGCGAGCACCTTAAGGATGTTGTCAACAAGACATGATCCGGTTACAGAAATTGAAATACACCTGTCTACTTAACAAAGTGTGCATGTTTAAAAAAAAAAAGTGCATTTTCTTATACTCTTGTTGCAATAGTTCAACATGACTCCCATACATGCCACACAAATACAATATGCTGTTGCAGGTGGTAGCTTTTGTGAAATGCAACTACCTAACTTTTCTTGTCACATCCTTTTTGGGAAAGAGGGTGTTACTTTTTTAATTCTTATAAAAGAACACATTTTACTTCTTTTCATACCTGCTGACTTAGTACTATTTAGCACCCGTACAAACCATACAATGATACATGTTGTTTCCACAATTTTTTTTCTGGGGATGTAACTTCCTAACAAAATAGAGTAAGATATTTATTTTAGTCAAGGAGGAAAGAGTAAAAACAAATACAAAAAAGTTTAACATTTGGCATCACTGTTTAGGTACACCAATTTATCATCTGTACTCACCATTAAAATACTTTTTGCTGTTTTGTTGCACTTTTCTTTTTGAGCATTTAACTACTTAGCAATGTAGCTTTTTAGGGTTATGAATATTTGCCAAGAGAATGGGAATGTATGAAAAAAAATTAACAACTACTTTAAAAGGTCAAAGTTTTGCATTTTGAGGTCAGGAACCTACCTGGCATTTATTGTTTAATGTCTCCATTTTGGGCAGTTGATTTTTAGTTCATTTGGTTAAGTAGAGTAAGTACAAAACTGTGCGAGTCTGTTTTTACACCATTTTAAGTTGGCAAATTGGGGACATGTGAAGATCACACCAATACTATGAGCAGGCTATTGTAGCATTAGTCTTTTTAGATGACAAGTGTAAACTACCTACCATTCTGGTTGATTTCATATTTCTCAAGAGTTGGATAAATGTTGATAAATTTCTTTGTAAACTTATTCTTGTACAAAATTTATAGCAAATGACAAAGTGGTCCTGCAACTGGTAGTGTGAGAGAACTAAATATATCAAGGCAAAATATATGCAGAAGCCCGTCAGTTGCAGTACCAAACACAGGTCACAACTGACCTTTGACATGCATGCAGATGATGCCAGCCATGATGACCAATTATGTGCTGAAAATAATTAAAAAAATAAACCAGTTGGGTCTGCATGCTGGAAGACTTGTGGCATGAAAGGCATACCATTAACTTCAGGTCAGACAAGGACATTTTTTATGGTTTCTGAAAGGGAAACAAATTGACATAATACCAGGATAAGCTGAGGTCTCTCAACAAGGCTTTCACAAAGTAGGTTTGTACCAACTTTTCAGGTGACCAGAAGGCCTCTCCTCACTTTCCACACAGCCAAGTTATCGTCATCTGTGACAGTATAAGGACTGCAACAAGTAGCCAAGGCAGCTGCAACAATTACAGCTTAGTTGACATTATAAGCAAGATATTTTATTTGCTCCTGTGCCAATCTGACATATTTAAGCAAACGGAAAGGCACGAAATGGTTAGACAGGTTCAGTCATACCTCAACTCTATACATTTTCAGCAGCTAGCCAATTCCATGGGCTTCTGGATCAGTAGGTTGGACAAATGGTAAGAACTTGTCGAGTTTACTGTATACAGTGCTTTGTCCACACTTTAGTGTACTGTCAGAGAAGGGGCTCGGCATGGGCGGTGGCTTTGTCACATGCAAGTGGACCAGCCTATTAGTAACAAGTGGGTAAAACTTAACATTTGTTAAAGGGAATTATGCCAATGATTATATCAGTCCTACTGTCTGCATGCATAGTCTGGTGTCTTATGTACTGTTCTGATATTTTCTGTGCCAGTGGCATATGCATCCATTGTGTTATGCACTGCTCTGCTGTTGCCAGTGCCAATAGACCATGCCTTGCTTCTAATCCCTGTCCATCATGTCATCTACAGTATATTGTACTGCTGCTGCTGAGATTGCTAGTGATGACACTACACTGCATTTTCTTGCCAAGCTATGATATTTTTATGTAATGCAGCTTCTGCTTCTGCCACTGCCATTAGATATCTATGCCAGAAAAACATCTCCTTCTTGCTCACTATGTTTTAAAGTGCTATACTTTTTCCCCAGCTTTTTAAAAAGGAAGTACGGTACTTCTTCACTTTAACCACTTCAGCCACAGGTGATTTCCATTTTTTGTTTTCCTCTTTTCTTCCCCTTCTTGAATGAGCAATACCATTTTTTTTTTTACATCAATAAATCAGTATGAGAGCTTGTATTTTTACGGGAGAAGTTGTAATTTTGAACAACACCATTCATTCTGCCACACAGTGTTCTTCAAAATGGGAAAAATATTTCCAGTGTGGTGAAATTGCAAAAGAAAATGGGGCAATAAAACAATGGCTTTTTTTTTTTTGCTTACCGTATTGAATTCATGGTAAAACTGACCTGGCAATATTATTAACCAGGTCATTACAAGTACAGAGATATTAAATATGTATAGTTTTTCTTTTATTTTTTAATTGGTGGTAAAAAAATGTGAAACTTAAAAAAAAAAAAAAAAAAAGGATTTTAGGTATTGTTTGGGCTATAAGGTGCACTTTTTTCCCAAAAACCTTTGGGGGAAAGTAGGGCGCTGTCTTATAGTCCGGATGTACAGACCTGGCTGTGTCTGTATGGGGGTGGCAGCTGTGGAGCGGGTCACTAGAGGAAGGAGCACGTCACAGGAGGCAGGAGCAGGTTGCAACAATGGCTACTGGTGATCACATGTGCCCGCTGTTTAAGAAAATGTAATATGCACTTCTCCCCTTGCACTGAAGCAGGTGCCGAGAGATGGGTGTGATGGGCCTGAGAAGCAGTGCACAATACATTTCTTAAACAGTGGGCACATGCAATCACTCCACTGCTGCTGCTGCTGCTGCTGCAGCCATGGGCCATCATTTGTGCCCATTATTAAAGAATGTGGACATTCACTGCTTCCCACGCACATCAACCTGGGCTTGGGAGCATTAAATATCCTGACAGCTGACAACGTGTGGGGGTGCAATGCATGACCATGATGTCATATTGGTCAGCTTCCGGTAAGAGAAAAGAACGTTGCATTATGGGAGAGTAATTGATGGAGAGTAAAATCACTGTTGATTGTTTTACGTTTGCGCCATGATAAGGGGATCATATATACCAGGATGGGGCCATAAATATCAGGATGGGGGATCATATATACCAGGATGGGGCATCATATATATACCAGAATGGGGATCATATATACCAGGATGATGGATCACATACACCAGGGTGGTGGACATATACCTGGTTTGGGGATCAGATACCAGGATGAGGATCATTTACTAGTATAGACAATCATTTACCAGGATGGGGGAACATATATATCAGGATGGCAAACATAATGGGGGACATGTATACCTGGAAGGTGCCCAGGATGGGAGACATTATTATAGAATTGGGAGCACTATCCCAATAACAGTATCAACAGCAGATCCCTCCTCATAACACTGCATCATGACCACATATTTTGCTTCAATTTATGTTTTTCATTTTCATCCTCTAAGGCCCCTTTCACATCAGCGTTTTTTTTTAAATCGCGGCAGATGCGGTGAAAAAAACGCATCTGCTGCGATTACCGCATAACCGCTGCACTTGCGGCACGGTTGCGGTAAGCCCCATACAAAGTATATGCGGGCTTGCGGCAAGTGCGGCAAGTGCGGTTTTGGCACCTGCCGCAAGTGCCAAAACCGCACTTGCCGCACCTGCCGCAAGCCATCATATACTTTGTATGGGGCTTGCCGCAACTGTGCCGCAACCGTGCCGCAAGTGCAGCGGTTATGCGGTAATCGCGGCAGATGCGGTTTTTTAACCGCATCTGCCGCGATTTCAAAAAAACGCTAGTGTGAAAGTACCCTAAGGGCCCTTTCACATCAGCGTTTTTTTTAAATCGCGGCAGATGCGGTGAAAAAAACCGCATCTGCTGCGATTACCGCATACCGGCTGCACTTGCGGCGCGGTTGCGGTTTTTGCCATGCAAAGTATAGGCGGACTTGCGGCAGGTGCGGCAAGTGCGGTTTTGCACTTGCGGCAGGTGCGGCCGCGAAAAAAACCGCGGCTGACCGATAGATTGAATATTTCTAAATGCGGTGATACCAAATATTTGTATTTTTTCCATTGTTTTATTTATACCAGGGGAAGAGGGAGGTAATTTGAACTTTGTATTATTTTATATTTTCTAAAGCTTTTTTTTACTTTTTACAGTATTTAAATAGTCCGCTTAGATTACTTGAAGCTGTGATCATCTTATTGCCTGTGCTCTGCATAGCATAAATTACTATCTTTTCTGAATGTCATCTCGCAGCCGGCATTCTCAGTAGGATCATGATAAGAGGCAAGAGGGTCACCAGCTGATCCCCAGCTGTCATGACAATCTATTGGTACCCTGCAATCATGTCACAAAGGCGCTAATAGGCAGGATTAGTGTAATGCTTCCTGTCAACGCATGTTAAATGCTGCTGTCAGAGATTGAGGTCCACAGGTCCCTCTCCACAGTGCCATCCTAAATACACAACATTATACAGTAAATGTTATTTTGGATGCTCGCTGATTACATAAATTACTGCAAAATGCAATTATCAGGTTGTATCTGCCCAGGCATTGTGTAGATAATTTCTGTGGTAAGGTTCAAAGCTTTAGACAATTAACAAACTAAGAATAAATGTAATGACAGATTTAGAGTTTATATGTTAAATCTCAAAACATATATCAAGGATCACAGAAACAAAGGATGAAGAATATCTGCACTGTTGTGTTAGGCACCTCCCGGTACCAAGCTCTGTACAACAAAGAGTTTGTGAGTTGTACAGAGTTTTGTACTGGGAGGTGCCTAATACAGCAGTGTGGATCATCTTGATCCTTTGTCTCTGTCAGGGGCTGGCTGGCAAATTGTAGCCTGGGGGGCAAGCACACAGCACTGGCCCATGAGCAGCGTCCCATCATTAACCCCTTAAGGACCGAGTCACTTTACAGCTTAATGACCGGACCATTTTTTGTAATTCTGACCAGTGTCCCTTTATGAGGTAATATCTCTGGAACGCTTCAACAGATCCTAGCGATTATGAGATTGTTTTTTTGTGACATATTGGGCTTCATGTTAGTATTAAATTTAGGTCGATAATTTTTGCGTTTATTTGTGAAAAAATAAAAAATTTGGCAAAAATTTTGAAAATTTAGCAATTTTCAAATTTTTTATTTTTATTCTGCTAAACCAGAGCATTATGTGCCACAAAATAGTTAATAAATAACATTTCCCACATGTCTACTTCACATCAGCACAATTTTGGAAGAAAAAAAAAAATTTGGTAGGACTTTATAAGGGTTCAAAGTTCATCAGCAATTATTCATTTTTCCAGCAAAATTTACAAAACCAATTTTTTAGTGACCACATCACATTTGAAGTCCCTTTGAGGGGGGTACATGACAGAAAACACCCAAAAGTGACACCATTCCAAAAACTGCACCCCTCAAGCTACTCAAAACTATATTGAAGAAGATTATTAACCCTTCAGGTGCTTCACAGGAACTAAAATAAAGTTGAAGGAAAAAATAGACATTTTAATTTTTGTAACAAAATGTTCTTTTAGCCTCAATTTTTTCATTTTCACATGGGCAACAGGATAAAATGCATCCTAAAATTTGTTGGGCAATTTCTCCTGAGTACACCGATACCTCATATGTGGTCATAAACCACTGTTTGGGCGCACGGCAGGGCTCAGAAGTTAGGGAGCGCAATTTGAATTTTAGAGCCAATTTTCCGTTCAAAAAGTTAAATGGCGCTCCTTCCATTCTGAGCCCTGCCGTGCGCCCAAACAGTGGTTTATGACCACATATAAGGTATCGGTGTACTCAGGAGAAATTTCCCAACAAATTTTGGGATGTATTTTATCCCTTTGCCCATGTGAAACTGAAAAAACGTAGGCAAAAAGAATTTTTTTGTGAAAAAAAAGTGTTTTTTTTAATTTTTATGGATGAATTTGTGAAGCATCTGGGTGTTCAAAGTGCTCACTATGCATCTAGATACCTTCCTTAGGGGGTCTAGTTTCCAAAATGGGGTCATTTGTGGGGGAGCTCCAATGTGGAGACACACGGGGACCCTCCATACGCGACATGGTGTCCGCTAACAATTTGAATGGAAAAAGAGCTCAAATTGTTAGCGGACACCATGTCGCGTTTGGAGGGTCCCTGTGTATCTCCACATTGGAGCTCCCCACAAGTGACCCCATTTTGGAAACTAGACCCCTGAAGGAACATATCTAGATGCATAGTGAGCACTTTGAACCCCCATATGTTTCACAAATTCATCCATAAAAATGAAAAAGCACTTTTTTTTCCACTAAAAAATTATTTTTTCATTATTACGGATCAATTTGTGAAGCATCTGGGGGTTCAAAGTGCTCACTATGTAACTAGATATGTTCCTTTGGGGGTCTAGTTTCCAAAATGGGGTCACTTGTGGGGGAGCTCCAATGTGGAGACACACAGGGACCCTCCAAACGCGACATGGTGTCCGCTAACAATTTGAGCTCATTTTCCATTCAAATTGTTAGCGGACACCATGTCGCGTTTGGAGGGTCCCCGTGTGTCTCCACATTGGAGCTCCCCCACAAGTGGCCCCATTTTGGAAACTACACCCCCAAAGGAACATATCTATCTGCATAGTGAGCACTTTCTTCCCCAGGTGCTTCACAAATTGATCTGTAAAAATGAAAAAAGAAAATTTGTGTGGAAAAAAAAAGTGCTTTTCATTTTTATTGATGAATTTGTGAAGCATCTGGGGGTTCAAAGTGCTCACTATGCATCTAGATATGTTCCTTAGGGGGTCTAGTTTCCGAAATGGGGTCACTTGTGGGGGAGCTCCAATGTGGAGACACAGCGGGGCCCTCCAAACACGACATGGTGTCCGCTAACAATTTGAATGGAAAATGAGCTCAAATTGTTAGCGGACACCATGTCGCGTTTGGAGGGTCCCTGCGGGTGTCCACATTGGAGCTCCCCCACAAGTGACCTCATTTTGGAAACTAGACCCCAAAAGGAACGTATTTAGATGCATAGTGAGCACTTTGAACCCCCAGATGCTTCACAAATTGATCCATAATAATGAAAAAAGAAATTTTTTGTGGAAAAAAAAAGTGCTTTTTCATTTTTACGGATGAATTTCTGAAGCATATGGGGGTTCAAAGTGCTCACTATGCATCAAGATACGTTCCTTAGGGGGTCTAGTTTCCAAAATGGGGTCACTTGTGGGGAGCTCCAATGTGGAGACACATCGGGACCCTCCAAACGCGACATGGTGTCCGCTAACAATTTGAATGGAAAATGAGCTCAATTTGTTAGCGGACACCATGTCGCGTTTGGAGGGTCCCCGTGTGTCTCCACATTGGAGCTCCCCCACAAGTGACCCCATTTTGGAAACTAGACCCCCAAAGGAACGTATCTTGATGCATAGTGAGCACTTTGAACCCCAGATGCTTCAGAAATTCATCCGTAAAAATGAAAAAGCACTTTTTTTCCACAAATAATTTCTTTTTTCATTATTACGGATCAATTTGTGAAGCATCTGGGGGTTCAAAGTGCTCACTATGCAACTAGATATAATCCTTTGGGGGTCTAGTTTCCAAAATGGGGTCACTTGTGGTGGAGCTCCAATGTGGAGACACACAGGGACCCTCCATACGCGACATGGTGTCCACTAACAATTGGAATTGTTAGCGGTCACCTTGTAGGATATGAAGAGCCCCTATGTGCCTAAACATTGGAGCTCCCCCACAAGTGACCCCATTTTGGAAACTAGACCCCCAAGGAACGTATCTAGATGCATAGTGAGCACTTTGAACCCCAGGTGCTTCACAAATTGATCCGTAAAAATGAAAAAAGAAACTTTTTGTGGAAAAAAACGTGCTTTTTCATTTTTATGGATGAATTTGTGAAGCATCTGGGGGTTCAAAGTGATCACTATGCATCTAGATACGTTCCTTCGGGGGTCTAGTTTCCAAAATGGGGTCACTTGTGGGGGAGCTCCAATGTTCAGGCACACAGGGAGGGGCTCTCCATACCTGACATGGTTTCCGCTAACAATTGGAGCTAATTTTCTATTGAAATTGTTAGGGACACCATGTCGCATATGGAGAACCCGTGTGCCACCAGCAACTGGAAGAGTTGGGTTGCAGCACCAGAAAATGCCGCCTCTAATGAATGCGCTATTTTTTTGGGTGGCTGTGGGTTGAAATTTGCAGCGTGGGGGACCCACAACATTTTAGTCTCTCCATGCTGAGGATTCCAGTCAGCCAGCTAAAAAGTTGTACCTGGCTGGCTACAAATACAGCGAAGGCTTTTTTTTATTACTAGAACTAATTCTAGAAGAAAAAAATGACGTAGGGCTCCGCCATATTTTTGGTCCAGCCAGGTACAACTTGGCAGCTACAGACCGCCAGCAACCTCCAGCTGCCTCGTTGTACCTGGCTGCAACCAAAAATACAGCAAAGCCTATTTTTTTTTTATTTCTAGAACTAATTCTAGGGAAAAAAAATGACGTAGGGCTCCGCCATATTTTTGGTCCAGCCAGGTACAACTAGGCAGCTGGGGGCTGGAATCATCAGCATGGAAAGGCCCAAGCGTTCTGGGCCCCCCATGCTGCGAATTGCAGCCCGCAGCCGCCCCAGAAAATGGCGCATTCATTGAAGCGCCATTTTCTGGCGCTGTACCCATGCTCTTCCAGTTGCCCTGGTGCCGGTGGCAAACTGGGTAATAAAGGGGTTAATGCCAGCTTTTTATTGGCAGCTGGCACTAAGCCCGAGATTCATAATATAGGGCCAATGTTAGACCCGCCATTAGGAATCTCTGGTAAATAGTCAGAAAATACACACAGAGAAAAATCTTTTTATTTGAAAAAAAACACAAACAAAATTCGGACTCCATCTTTATTATAAAGATCCGACGTAGTCCACAACGAAGGTCCCACGACGCTCGATCGCCTCTGCTCAATCCAGAGACTGCAGCAAGGGATCAAGTGTCCTCTTCCTACAGTCTCAGGGGTCAGAGTTATGGTGCACTGTATGACAATGATCAGTTATACAGTGCACCATTGACTATGATCCCAGAGACTATAACAAGAGGACACTTGATCCCTTGTTGCACCCATCCATCCACCTATGCACCCATCATCCACGCACGCACATCCACGTACGCACATCCACTTACGCACATCCACGTGCTGACATCCATGCATGCACACAACCACGCACACACATCCACACACGCACATCCACGCATGCACACATCCACGCACGCATGCTGACATCCACGCACATCCACACACACATCCACGTACATCCACATCCACGCACATCCACGTACGCACATATCCACGCACGCACATCAACGTACGCACATCCACGTACGCACATCCACGTGCTGACATCCACGCATGCACACAACCACATCCACGCATGCACACATCCACGCACGCATGCTGACATCCACGCACATTCACACACACATCCACGTACATCCACATCCACGCACATCCACGTACGCACATATCCACGCACGCACATCCACGTACGCACATCCACGTACGCACATCCACGTACGCACATCCACGTACGCACATACACGTGCTGACATCCACGCATGCACACAACCACATCCACGCATGCACACATCCACGCACGCATGCTGACATTCACGCACATCCACACACACATCCACGTACATCCACATCCACGCACATCCACGTACGCACATATCCACGCACGCACATCAACGTACGCACATCCACGTACGCACATCCACGTGCTGACATCCACGCATGCACACAACCACATCCACGCATGCACACATCCACGCACGCATGCTGACATCCACGCACATTCCACACACATCCACGTACATCCACATCCACGCACATCCACGTACGCACATATCCACGCACGCACATCCACGTACGCACATCCACGTACGCACATCCACGTACGCACATCCACGTACGCACATACACGTGCTGACATCCACGCATGCACACAACCACATCCACGCATGCACACATCCACGCACGCATGCT
This sequence comes from Allobates femoralis, assembly GCA_033576535.1. Classification (NCBI taxonomy): domain Eukaryota; kingdom Metazoa; phylum Chordata; class Amphibia; order Anura; family Aromobatidae; genus Allobates; species Allobates femoralis. Next base: position 436,124,364 of record JARQOC010000004.1, on the reverse strand, counting down.
GACATTCACGCACATCCACACACACATCCACGTACATCCACATCCACGCACATCCACGTACGCACATATCCACGCACGCACATCCACGTACGCACATCCACGTACGCACATACACGTGCTGACATCCACGCATGCACACAACCACATCCACGCATGCACACATCCACGCACGCATGCTGACATCCACGCACATCCACACACACATCCACGTACATCCACATCCACGCACATCCACGTACGCACATATCCACGCACGCACATCCACGTACGCACATCCACGTACGCACATCCACGTGCTGACATCCACGCATGCACACAACCACATCCACGCATGCACACATCCACACACGCATGCTGACATCCACGCACATCCACACACACATCCACGTACATCCACATGAACGCACATTCACGTACGCACACATCCACGCACGCACATCCAAGCACGCACATCCACACACGCACACATCCATCCATCCATCCATTCACCCTTCCATCCATCCATCCATCAACCCATGCAGCCACTCATCCATCCACTCATTCAGTAATTCATTCATTCATACTTACCCAGCAATGAGGAGGAGGACACAGGGGGCTCAGGACACAGGGGGGGGGGCTACAGGACACAGGGGGAGCTGGACACAGGGGGCGGGGACAGGACACAGGGGGAGCTGGAGCATCAGCTCATGGCTGGCGGCTGCGGTGCAACCCGCCGGCAAATAAGTGTGATTGCGGAGGGGGGGGTGAAGGGGTTAACAGGGGTGCCCACACCTCTGCCCCTAACCCTTGGCTGTCACTGACAGCTTTTAGATTTGAGCTGTCACTGTTCGTTTAGAAGCAGTGACAGTTCAAAGCCATGACGAGTATACTCGTCATGATGCGGGAACTGACATCTTTTCATGACGAGTATACTCGTCATTAGTCGTAAAGGGGTTAAAGAGGTTGTCCAATCTTAAGCTACAAGTCTACCATCACTATATGTGAATCCTTACACCATACACACTGTACACTATGAGGTTTCTCTGGTGCTGGCGGTGGGAGCGAGCAGCTATGTGATCTCAAATATGTGCTATATACAGTATATTCCCGGCCACATTACAACTAGACTGTTTCTGGCCTTGCTCAATACAGGTGCATTCAGTGAGGCCAAGCAAGTCTAGTCGGCATGTGACCGCATGTATGTAAATCATATACTTACACTCACCTGCCCGCCGAATCATCACAGCACTATGAGGATTCACAAGTCTGCAGTCACAGAGTGATATGTAGCTTAAAACTGGACAACCCCTTTAACATGTTTACCTCCCAACTGCTTCATAGGCTATATTCACACTACCTTATTGCCTATTTGAGTGTTGCTCATTGTAAAAACTGGCAGTACTCGGGTCAGATCAGATAAGCGTTTCTATTGATCAGACAAATCACATAATATGCTCATGTACTATTATTTTTAAACTGGATATACATTTTCAGATATGTATGTAAAATGCTATGGAATTAATAGTGCTGCATAAATGAATAAATATTATTATTATTTTATGTTGTACAGCAAAGCATGTGATGCTTCTCATCATTACCTATGAATTTATTTATATTTTTACAATACTCTATACTGGTCACACCTGGACCAACCTACATTACCTCAAATATCACATATGAAACCATATAATTTTCAGTTTTAAAGGGAACCTGTCACCTCCGTAAAGCCACCTAACCTATCAATACATGTCCCTGCACCTTCCTATTACCAATATAACTATCCCTCTCTCTGCTAAATGCTTGCTTTCAATCTACTAAAAAAACATTTTTAAACTTATTCATTAAGATGATAATGAAGTAGGGGCTATATGCAATAGTCCTCCTGAGCCTATGACCCATGGAAGCGCAGACTGCGTAAAATGGTGCCGTGGTCATCCCAGCCGCCCCCTCCCTGCACCATGTAAAGCCGCAAGTTTAAATTAAACAGCACTTCAACTTATATCGGTGAGTGCCGTCTTTCTTTGAAGTGTTTGGATTTATTGACTTTACCCTTTGATTGAGCACCCGCTTTGTTGTGGATGCCATTTCTAAGCTCCACCTGGAAGCTTCGCATCCAACATTGGTGCCCTTTTTCCTTCTCTGTATGCCCCTGGGCGTGTTGGTTTGCAGCCTGAATGATCCTTTATCACGCCCCCATGGGTGTGATATTGAAATTAAATTTTGCACCACCTGCCTGGCTCCCTCTGCTCTGGTATGCAGCCTTCCTGTGGTAATGACGCTGAACGCATCATTTCCGGAACCGCGGGCCCCTTAGCAACCCGACATTTACTGTAACAGCAGTGTGCGCTGCTATGCGGGGTTCTATGGAGCCCCGCTTAGCAGTGCTATGTGCCGCTATGGTAAATATCGGGTTGCTAAGGGACCCGCGGTTCCAGAAATGATGCGTTCAGCGTCATTACCACAGGAAGGCTGCATAGCAGAGCGGAAGGAGCCAGGCAGGGGGCTATATTGCATATAGCCCCCACTTTATTATCATCTTAATGAGTAAGTATAAAAATGTTTTTTAGCAGATTGAAATCAAGCATTTAGCAGATAGAGGAATAGTTATAATGGTAATAGGAAGCTGCAGGGACTTGTAATGATAGGTTAAGTGGCTTTTAGGAGGTGACAGGTTCCCTTTAACATAGCCATGAAGCAGGTTATGGTTTGCTACATGTGTACATGATCAAAACCATTAGCAGAATGAAGTGACAGTACCACAGTCAGTAAATAAATGCTCCTGTCCCTCCATACAGACCAGCCACTATGCTGCTGCTACACTTGCACTAAGAATTTAGGACGGAGTCACCTGCTGAGTATCCCCTGAGGGTACTGGCCTGAGCGGATGCTCATGTGGGAACCTACCCACATACTCTAACCACATCCACAAGATTCACTTGAGAAAGGCTCGCCTTGAGCCGAAACGTTGTGTGATACAACTTGTTCTTGTCAACCTTTATAATAAAGTACACAGAAAGATACCAAAAATCTCCTCATCTTTTTTGCGTGCCGGGGCTATATTTACAGAGTAAATAAATGCAGTGACAGAACCACCATCAGTAGATAAATTCAGCACCAGAACCACAGACAGTAGATAAATGCAGGGACACCATTCCTGAACAACCATCCCAGAACCACCATCAGTAGATGAATGCAGCAACAGAACCACCATCAGTAGATAAATGCAGCAACAGAACCACCATCAGTAGATGAATGCAGCAACAGAACCACCATCACTAGATGAATGCAGGGACAAAACCACTGTCAGTAGATGAATCCAGCAACATAATCATCATCAGTAGGTGACTGCAGTGCCAGAACCACAATCAGTAAATTAATACAACATTAGAACTACCGTCAGTAGATTAACACAGCACCAAGCTTAGTACAGTGATCCATTTCAATGTCAAATTAGCCTCTTGATACACTTGTATGACATGAATCTATACCTCCCACTATGTCCCTAACTATGGTAAGGAGATGCTGGGAGTTGTTGTTACCATCATCTTCAGACTGCGGACCATACAAGAACTATAGTACTAATGAGATGTAGTGAGTATCGCAAACATGTACATCCTGGTAACATATAGATCACATCGTACCTGATTGGAGTCATTCCCATCCCTTTTGTGTCCATGTAGTACAGACGCGATTATGAGATTTCATGCCCACAGCTAGTGTCTGCAGACTTCCTTCTCAACTTGAGCAGCACTTCCCGACCTTAAGAATAAAACTGCCCCTGATGTATTACAATCTACCATGCTGCACCACCACTGATTAAATAATTGCCCATCACTGTGTTTCCTGCACAAATAATCCCCCAAGACTCTCCCTGTGATATCCCTCCCAAATGACCCTTCTTCATAATATACCCCTTACACCACACCTCCCTATAATATACCCTCTACACTGCCTCTCCCCATAATATACTCCCAACACCGCCCCTCACTATAATATACCTCCTTCACCACTCCTCTCCATACTATATACGTCCCTCCCCATAATATACCCCCTATACAGTCCCTCTTCATAATATACCCCGCAAACCACTCCTCTCCATAATATACCCCTTTCACTGACCCTCCCCATAATATACCCCATACACCACCTCTCCCCATAACATACCCTACACACACACCATCACTCCCCATAATATACTCCCCTCTCCATAATATCCTGCCTACACCATCCCTCTCCATGCTTGTCTCCATAATATCCTACAACATACTGTTTCTCTTCATAATGTCCCCAACATACTGTCCCTAATCTCCATAATGTCCCTTACATAGTCCCTCTCCATAATGTCCTCTACATACTGTCCCTAATCTCCTTAATGTCCTCCACATACTGTCCCTAGTCTCTATAATGTCCCCCACATACTGTCCTTCTCAATAATGTCCCCTACATACTTCCTTCTCAATAATGTCCCCCACATGCTGTCCCTCTCTATAATGTCCCCCACATACTGCCCCTCTCCTTAATGTTCCCAACATACTGTCCCTCTCCTTAATTTCCTCCACATGTTGTCTCTCTCTATAATGTCCCCCACATACATTAATGTACCCTGAGGAAGGTGCGAGGGTTGCACCGAAACGCATTGGTCTGTATGGAGGAATAAAGGAGGTGATGAAGTCAGCAATGTCTTCCAAGTGCAGTTTTTCAAACAGCAGCGCAGACCGTGGACACCATTCCTGTTTGAACTTTCTTTTTTCCCGCGTTTTGCGAGGCGGTAGAGGTTCTGCAGCAGCTGTCATCCAAGCGTTCAAGCTAGTTGTGGGTTTTCACAACCCAATCAGGTGAGTGAGCCACATCTTAGCAACTGTCTAGTTGTGTGATTAGTGATAAGGCACAATCTGCACCTCTCTGTGACTCCTTCATTTTATTATAGTCTCTATAATGTCCCCACATGCTGCCCCTCTCTATTTCCCCAACATACTATCCCTTTCCATAGTGTCCCTCACACACTGTTCCTCTCCTTAATGTGTCTCACATGCTGTCCCTCTCCTTAATGTCCCCCACATGATGTCCCTCTCCTTAATGTCCCCCACATGCTGTCCCTCTCTATATTGTCCTCCACATACTGTCCCTCTCCATAGTGCCCACCACATGCTGTCCCTTTCTATAATGTCCCTGACATACTGTCCCTCTCCTTAATGTCCCCCACATGCTGTCCCTCTCTATATTGTCCTCCACATACTGTCACTCTCCATAGTGTCCACCACATGCTGTCCCTCTCTATAATGTCCCTGACATACTGTCCCTCTCTATAATGTCCCCCACATGCTGTCCCTCTCTATAATATCCCCCACACACTGTATCTAGTCTCTATAATGTCCCCCACATACTGTCCCTCGTCTCTATTACTTCACCAGTCTCTATAATGTCCTCCCTCTACACTGCCTGTCTGAATAACACATATATACACACACTCACACTCATACACACACATTCATACTGATACACACACACTCACACACACTCACAATACTCTGCCACTTTCCTCCTATTCCTAATGTGCGGTTGCTGGCTGCCCTTGTGGGCTAATAACATAGGCTAGGGTCACACTTAAATATAGAATTGCGTTCACTGCATCCAGATCCGGATGCGGTGAACGCAATTGGCTTCAGATAACCAGCAATCCGGGAACCGGATTGCTGAAGCCGCAATCCGGTAACCGGATTGCTCAGGATGTGTAATCCTGAGCAATCAAGTTACCACATATACTTTGCTTATCCCGCCTGCCGCAGGGATGAGCAAACTGTTCTGTGTTTGTTAAAACTTTTAATTTTATTATTAAATGTTGCTATAATGTCTCTAGGGGGTGCCCACTCCCACTAGAGACCTTCCACCCAGTCAGGTGGCCACATAATGCTTTATTCACTTATGTACAGCAGCCGGCTCCTGTCAGCTGCTGTACAGTTTTATCAATGAAGGTGCCAGGCTCTTCTGAGAGCAGCGCTCATACTATAGCTATTGTAGCTATGGTATGTACGCTGTCCGAGGTTCTGAAGCTATTTACAGTAGATCTATGGGCAGCGCTGCCCATAGATCTTACTGTATAAGGCTTCAGGACCTCAGACAGCGCACATACTATAGCTACAATAGCTATAGTATGCGCACTGCTCTCAGAGGTGCCCGGCGCCTTCATTGCTAAAACTGTACAGCAGCTGACAGGAGCCGGCTGCTGTACATGAGTGAATAAAGCATTATATGGCCATCTGACTGGGTGGAAGGTCTCTAGGGGGAGTGGGCACCCCCTAGAGACATTATAGCAACATTTAATAATGAAATTAAAAGTTTTAACAAACACAGTTTGCTCATCCCTGCGGCAGCCGGGATATGCAAAGTATATGCGGTAACCGGATTGCTCAGGATTACACATCCTGAGCAATCTGGTTCCCGCATTGCGGATGTTACAACCGCTCCAAAAACTGCAGCCTGCATGATTTTTCATGCAGGCTGCAGAGCCGGAGGCGGTAACCGGATTGCTTGTGAAGCAATCCGGTTTTTAAAATAGGCTCCTATGAAGAGCATTTCCTGATCCGGTTTTGAGCTTTTAAAAAGCTCAAAACCGGATCAGGTTTTTTAAAAAAAACGGAAATGTGACCCTAGCCATAATCCACTAGTAATGAGAGTACAGTAGCTCTCCTCATCGGAGCGCCCAGCTGCAGTGCTCACCATTCTTCCCGCCGACACCACATCCCTGCCTCTTCCACACCACTCTATCTCCAGCAGCAGTGTGAAGAGGTCGCAGCATGATGACCCTACCACACTGCTGCATAGCACACACTAGGCCACGGCGCGGGAACACCCGCGATGCTCTCCCCATTCCTAGTAATTATGTATTCAAATGTATTTGCGTCTCAAAGACATTAATTTATTTGAATGCATTATCTTGATCAGGAGTCTGCCGGTGCGGCCACAGAGGAAATTTTGGCGGCCGCAAGCAAAAGTACAGTGCCAGTCCTGAACAGTCACCTGGGGACCGGCCCAGGGGTCAAATGCCTCCCTGCCCCCCAGGCCAGCCCGCCACTGGTCTCTGCTGATCCTTGTATATGGGCAGCCATCCATGTGAAATGGTGGATCCAGCAGCAACTGTATAAGGCATCTATACCGGTTGTGGTTCATACAACCGGGCAAGGTGAGCAGTATTGCAATGATTATCGACCATAATTAGGAAGATAAGACCCTATTGCGCTCTTGTCTGCCCCTATCTAGGTGACATCTCGAAACATAACTCTAGGAAACAATGTGGAATGGAATGCTGTTATATATTTTTATGTGTTTATATGACATGCTATAATTGTGAAGAAACTCAATGAACCTCTAGTTCTTAGCATTCTGTCACATTTATTTTCATAAGCATAGCAAGTGATAAAGGCAGACTGGAATCCAATGTGTTTAGATAGTGGAGTTCATCTTCAAAGGGCAATTTATATTGCAAACAAAGCACCCTGGCTCAAAATCATAAAAGAAGTGATTACTGCATCTAGCCCATGGTGACCACTGAGGACAGAGAATTAACTAAGCTGGCATTCTTTGCCATTTTCTGTGTGTTGAGACCGGACCAAGTAAAGACATAGACCTTGTTAAGCATAGAAACAGGAGCTGCATGGGATTAGTGAGTATGAGTATCAATACATTTAGGGCCATTTCACATCTGCATTTGTTTCAGTTTGGGTTGCAATCCGTTTTTGCCAGCATGTGTGCCCAAAAACGCAATGAAACGCATGCGTTACTGGACCCGTTGATTTCAATGGAAAACACACTGAAAATGCAAGTAAAAACGCATGTCATTTTCTGCAAACGTAGAACATATGCGTTTTGCAAACACAGCCCAAAACATGTCCTGTCCTTCATGACACTGTTCCCAGGTATTTGCGGGACGATCCAGGCTTGGTCCCATTGCTCTTGCCTCTCTCGCCTCCTGTGCATGCGTGGTTTTCCCGGTGACGTGTCCCGACACCGGCGCATGCTCAGTAGAGGCTGTGGCTGATGCCAGCGGTGACGTAGATTACTGGTCAACAAGCACGTGCGATGACAACATCCGGTTTCCAGCGCCCTGTTTTTGGATGCTAGGGACATTTAAAGATGCGGGACATTTGCGGTGCAGTGTGGCTCCATTCTAGTCTCTCCCATCCTCCCCTGAGTGTAGAGAAGAATTTCCAGTTTGTCAAGGAGCGCTTCTAGATGGTTCATTAACTACTCTGAATATTTCAAGGAAATTCCGATTTATTATATATACAAACACAACACGTTTCGGCTATACATAAAATTAGCCTTCATCAGGTTAAAATCATAAATATCTTAAAAAGACACATTTATATAGGGGGAAAAAGTTTCAACCCTTCAATCAATTATCATCAAATGAAAACACCTGCTCACCTCTCCAGAGTGTTGGGAGGCTAATTGTAGAGGGAGCCTATAATACTTAGAATCTAGTATAAACCTCATTTTCTATGTGTTTCTCATGTTTTATTATAATTCTCAACTCTCTTAGGAAAATACAAAATCCCCGCATTCAAACAGGGAGATGATTATAAAAAATACAATTCAATAAAATTGTGTTGTATTTTTAAGATAAAAAGAGTAAAATTTGATAAAAAATCATTAAAATAGTTTATCCTATGGCATCCTATTCCTCATCCAGTAAATATATAAACTTCATTTTCCTAGTTTCATCACTGGGGACCATAGGATTAACTAGTATCTGTCAGGACTAGAACTCATATATGCTGATTCCCATATCCTTATCACACTTATTTACTTACTCTACAGAGCCACCCGCAGGTCTGGTCTCTGTGTGCTTAATTTCTTTCAATAGGGTTTCTAGACAATTTATTAAAGGCCACGGATATTTGTGTTCAACATAAAACATGATCATATGTGTAAAAAAGCCATCTCATCAAAAAAAGGCATATGATACCATTCTTAAGGAGGGATTCAAAGACTATCCAGCTCAAATCTGGTGATAACTATTTTAGACTTAAGACAGCAGTACTATATATTTTCTAGCTTATCTTTGAGGCCATCTGGATACAGAGTCCTCAATCTGTATATCCAGAAAGCTTCTTTCTTATTTAACCGCTGTATTCTATTAGAAACATCTCCAGGGATCTGTTCAACCGGTGTCAAGGTCACATTAAATTCTTTCTTATGAGTTAGTAGGAGGTGTCTTGATAGACTGTGAGTAAGTATACCAACTTTGGCATTGTGCCTGTGGCCATTCAATCAAGTTCAAACCATTTGTGTGGTCCTCCCCACATACTGGAGGCCACAGTCACAATTGATACATATATTACAAAGTCACTTGTACAAGTGAGAAATCGTTCAATTTGGAACACTTCACCTGTACTTTTGGAGACTATCTCTTGTTGTTTGTCTGCTATTTATAGCAGCATTGACATTTTTTCTGTTTACATTTATATACCCCATTTTTATTAACAGTGTTTTGGTGTATGATTCCATTAGTTTTTATATAGTTTTTTAAGGATTTTCGATTTTTTGAAGGATTTTTCAATCGGCTGGGAGCTACGATATTCCTTATTGTTTTTCCCCTTCTAAATGTAATATTCGGGGCTTGTGGTAATACATTTCGTAGCAGAGGGTCTTGTTTCAGGACATACCAAAGTTTTTTCAAAATTTCACTGATTTTTTTGTTGTCTGTATTATAGGCTGTAATAAAATGAAACTGCCATTTTTCATTATCAAATTTCAGGTGAGGTTTAGTTGTATCTACAACAGCATTTTCCCTCACAGATTTCTCAATGCTTTTTTCCATGGTGTTTTCAAGCATTTTTTTCAGACATTCTCAATGAGTTTTGCTAGATTTACCTTATACGCTTGTTGTATTAGAGTTTTTGGATACTTTTTTTCACGAAACCTATTGGTCAGGATTTTACTTTGTACTATATAGTCCTGTTCTCTACTATTATTTTTCCTTATTCTTAGATATTGACTAAATGGAATGTTATTTTTCCATTTAGTATAGTGTGCACTGTTGTAGTGTAAATATCCATTGACATCTACCTTTTTGAAATAGGTTTTTGTTACGATTTTCTTTTCCATGTGTGAAATCTCTAAATCTCTAGACTATTTTTTCTGCACTGATTGTGGACGTGAAAGAAATTCCCCATGTATTCTGGTTCATTTCTCCTATCATCATATGGGCTTGTTCTATGTCACCCCTCCAGATGATTATTAAGTCATCTATAAAACGTTTATACATTATTATGTTGTCCTTGTATTTTTCCAAGCTGAGGGGGGATAGGGACTCGAATAGCCCCATAAAAAGATTTGCAAAACTTGGGGTTACCCGAGTCCCCATCGCGGTACCATGCTGCTGCAAGTGCAATTATCGAATTCAAAGACATTATGACTCAATATAAATTCAAGACCAGCCAGAAGGAATTCCAATTGTTCCTCTGGCGTTTTTCCATTTTTCTCCAAATAGAATCTGGTAGCTCTTACACCCAAATTGTGCTCTATATTTGAGTATAATGCCACCACATCTAGAGTAAGGAACAAAAAGTCCTCCTCCCAACTTATTCCCTCTAACAGACTGATTAAATGGTTACAATCTTTCGAGTAGGAGGGTAGTGATTTAACGTGCGTTTGTAGGTGTAGATCCAGATAGTGAGACAAATGGCTAGTGAGAGAATTAATCCCCGATATAATGGGTCTTCCGGGGGGGTTTTTGGGGTCCTTATGGATTTTGGGAAGATGGTAAAAGAAAGCCGTGGCGGTTCTTTGTTAACTAGAAATTTTTTCTCTCTTTTTGTTATGATCCCTTTCTCAGAGGCCTCATCCAAAAGTGAGTGATATTCTTTTGAAAAATCACTAGTGGGATCCTTTTCCAATTTTTTATAGTATTTTTGGTTGGATAATATTTTGGCTGCCTCAGCAAAGTAATCCTTTCTGTCTTGGATAACAATGCCCCCGCCTTTATCTGCCTCCCTGATTATTATTTCAGTGTTCTCTGTTAAATTTTTTAAGGCTTCTCTTTCTTTAGGAGTGATGTTTTTTTAATGATTTTTGGCTCTCTCAGTGGATTTTTAAATTTTTTGCCTTTCTGATGTATTCTACTCTTTATTTTATCAGTGGTTCCCAATTTCCGAAAATCGTCACCCACTAGCGATAAAAATGTTTCAATATAGCTACCCCTATGATGTATAGGATTAAAGGTAGATCGCGGTTTCACTTCCATGTGCATATATGGTGTCTCAGTTATTATCTTTGCCGTTTGTTCAACCTCTCCTTGTTGTTAGATTTTGGGTCAGTATTTTTATCATCACTTTTCCCTTTATTGCGATCTTGTAATGTAAAGTGTCTTTTTAATGTAAGATGCCTTATATAATGATTAAGATCAACAAAAAGCTCAAAATTATTACTACGTTGTGTAGGGCAAAAGTTCAACCCTTTGTTTAGAACCTTTTCTTCCTCCTGTGTAAGTACATAAGAGGACAAATTGAAGATTTTAGGTGTAGGTGTTAAGGAAGGGGCTTGCAATGATTGTGCTACTATTGTGGGTACTAGCGTTTCTAATAGAGTGGGAGTTTGAAGGGGACCTATCTCTAAAAAAGAAATTTGTGAATTTAAGGATGTTGGGGATAGACCAGGAGCTTGTAACACTGTGATGAAGGGTGAATTGGCCTCATCAATACTATGTGTAGTGAGGTTGCTAAGCTCGAAGAAGCTCTCCTCCTCATTCCTTAACACCTACAGTACAACCCTTGTCACAGAATCTGGACACTATAATCTCCTCAGAAAATAACATCTGCACAGAGACAAATAACCAGCTTCTTTCCTACACTTACGGCCTCAAAAAAAAGAAAAGAAGCACCAGAGGCTGCAGTGGAGGTAGAAGTGTCCAACTCAAAAAAGATAAAAAATCCGAGCTTATCATAATCAATTCAGAAAAAGATCCTTCCTCTGAAAATAAAATACTTTCTAAACAAAAATCCTCCCAAAAAATGCTTCTCTAATTTGTGTAATTAACAGCACTAGAGATGAGCGAGTATGCTTGTCACTACTCGGTACTCGCACGAATATCACGGTACTCGGGCTACTCGGCGAGTACCGAGTAATCTCGCGATACTCTTGCTGTGCTCGGGGTCCACCTCCCTGCATGTTGGCGCTCTTTTCAGAGCCAGCCCGCATGCAGGGATTGACTGACAGACACTGTAATGCTACAGCCATGTTGGTTGTGGCATTACAGTGATTGGCTGGCTGCACAGCGTGATCAAGTCTTTATAAGACCTGACCTCGCTGTGCTCGTCACTCTGCGCCATTAGACAGTCAGTGAAGGGAGAGCTGCTGCTGATTGAGGGACAGATTTGTGGCCTTTCAGCTAGTGTATGCACAGGGCTGCCAGTCTATTTACCACAACATCCTTCTAGGACTACTAGAGCAGTATACAGGCAGGCAGGGAGGCAGGGTATATAGCAAACTTCGCTGTGCCAGTATACCAGCCTGCATCGCTTCTGTGGCTGGTTTCCAGGCTCATCCATCCCAAAAACCTTGCTGTTATGGATTTATTTAGCTCACTATAGGCAGGAGTAGGTTTTAGCTCAAATTAGGGTACCCCAAAAGCCTTGTGCTAAAAACAAACTTTGCTCTGCACTAATTTAGCATCTAATTGCTGCTACTGTAGGTTGCAGCGTTAATTAGGGTACCCCAAAAGCCTTGTGCTAAAAAAAAAATGTTCTCTGCACTAATTTTGCACCTAATTGCTGCTACTGTAGTTGCAGCGTTAATTAGGGTACACCAAAAGCCTTGTGCTAAAAAAAAACTGTTCTCTGCACTAAATTTGCATCTAATTGCTGTTACTGTAGGTTGCAGCGTTAATTAGGGTACACCAAAAGCCTTGTGCTAAAAAAAAAACCTGTTCTCTGCACTAATTTTGAATCTAATTGCTGCTACTGTCTGTTGCAGCATAAATTAGGATACGCCAAAAGACACGCTATTGTAGTCAGCGTTGTGTCTGACCTGCAGGGCCTTAATTTAAAAACTTAGGGTCTTGCTAAAAACAGACTCTTGTCTGCACTAAATTTGCATCTCAGGGCTGCTACAGTCTGTTGCAGCTTAAATTAGGGTACACCAAAAGCCTAGTGCTAAAAACTTACTGTTGTGTGCACTAAATTTGAATCTTAAGTGCTGCTACAGTCTGTTGCAGCGTAAATTAGGATACGCTATTGTAGTCAGCGTTTGTTTCTGACTAGTGCACCTGCAGGGCCTTCATTTCAAAACTTAGGGTCTTGCTAAAAACAGACTCTTGTCTGCATTCATTTAAAATTTCTGTGCGGCAGCAGTTTTTTGTAGCCCCAAGTTGTGTACACCAAAACACGGTATACGCGTCAGCGTTTGTGTCTGACCGTTCAAACTGCCGGGATTAAAACGCTCTAATCTGTAATCTCACTGTCCAGCTACAAAAAAACTCTTGTCTGCATTCATTTACCATTTTTGTGTGGCAGAAGGGGGTTGTAGCTACAATTTGTATCGGCAAAAACACTCAGTATACTTGTGTCAGCGTTTGTGTCTGACCAGTATAGCTGCTGTAATTTAATCTTCAATCTCAGTATCCAGGTCAAAAAAAACTGGTCAGCATTTTCAGTTGACAGGCGGGTGCGTTTATCTGTAATGATTCAACCTGCGGCATTAGAAACACGCTCTGACAAAACGCTAACGGCAGGGCAGGACTTCCAAGGCATAGAGGGACAATTACTGCCACGTGTCCACTTTGGTTACCCAATAATTAGAAGGCACAGAGGAATCTAGGAGCACTTTCGTACGATTGGCAAGGTACTCCTTCAGCATCTTTACAAACTTTGCAGTCCTTGTGACAATACCCTGCACCTGAGGGCCTGTGCTATGGGAGGGGCTAAGAAAAACTGTCCAGATCTTTGAGAGTTTTCCCCTACCTCTGCTGGATTTGATTTGTGCCTCTCTCGGCCGGACACCCTGGTTGTCCACCAAACCGCGACCTCTGCCGCCGGCGTGAATTTTTTGACTAATTCTGCAACTAGGGCCTTTTGGTACTGCAGCATTTTTTTAGACCTCTCCACCTCGGGAAATTATTATTATTATTCATTTATATAGTGCTTTTAATGCCATAGCATAGCACTTTTCATACATGAGTAATGATGTCTCTCTTGGAGCTCACAATCTAAATATCCTATCAGTATGTCTTTCCAATGTGGGAGGAAGCTGGAGTACCCGCAGGAAACCCACGGAGAACATACAAACTACTTGTAGATGTTGTCCTTTGGGGGAATTGAACCCAGGACCTCAAGCCAAAGTGCTGCAAAGGCTGCAGTGCTAACCACTTGAGCCACCGTATAAGAGAAATAAAGTTCTCCTTGTATCGTTGATCTTAAAGTGTCACCAACCAGTAATGAGTGTCCGCCTAGATGTTGATAAGATGAGGGTCACAAGACAGGCAGCATCACATAAAAACAGCCACGTGCATAAGACTGTTAACAGGCAAGACTTCAGGTCCTCAACAACAGGATGATTGACCATGCTGTCTTCATCCTCCTCCTCCTCTCCCCTGTCCTCTCGCCATGCAACGGTAAGATGGTTGTGCATGTGTTACCGTCAATTTTGCATTAAAGTAGCTGCATTTCTTTATCCGCCTCCTCCTCTGAATAGTCCTCCAATGCACGTTGGGATGAGATGAGGCTGTGTGTAATCACCCTGTACGGTTTATTGCTCCAACTCATCATGTTCCGTCTGCAATGCATCGTTTTTGATTTTGAGCAGACAGCATTTTAGAAGACAGAGAAGCGGGATGGTGAAGCTAATTATGACATCATCGCCCCTCACCATCTTGGTGAAGTCCTCAAAGTTTTGGCGGACGGTACATATGTTGGACATCCATGTCCATTCCTGAGGTCTTATATGTGGAGTTTGAAACATATACCGACGGCCTAGTTGATGCTGGTACTCATCAACTGCCCTCTTCTCTCACAAATCCTGACCAACATGTGCAGTGTGGAATTCCAATGCGTGGGGACATCACAGACCAGTCTGTGATACGGAATGTGCAAACGCTGCTGAAAGCTGGCAAGGGCGGCTGAAGCAGTAGGAGACTTTCTAAAATTGGGCACACAGGCTGGCGTACTTTAACGAGCAGATCAGACAGCTCCGGGTAGTATTTAAGAAACCGCTGAACCACGAGGTTGACCACATGTTGACCACTCCTTTCTTCTCCAGATCCTGGAATCCCTCGGCATCACCCACCTTGCCCTCTCTTGGATCTCCTCATACCTAGCTGAACGGACCTTCAGCGTCTTCCACTCCCACACCTCCTCCTCACCCTACCCCCTTTCTGTCGGAGTCCCCCAAGGTTCGGTCCTGGGACCCCTACCTTTCTCCATATACACTCTCGGCCTAGGGCAACTCAGTGAGTCCCACGGCGTCTCAGTACCACCTCTACGCCCATGACAACCAAATCTACCTGTCCAGCCCTGACATCACCTCCCTACTCTCCAAAATCCCACAATGCCTTTCCGCCATCTCATCCTTCTTCTCTGCTCGCTTCCTTAGACTCAACATGGACAAAACTGAATTCATAGTCTTGCCCCCAAGAAATTCCCCCCCACTTCCCAACCTATCCATCTGCGTCAACGGCGCGCCCTCTCCCCAGTCCTCCAAGCCAAGTGCCTCAGGGTAATCCTTGACTCCTCCCTATCCTTCAAGCCCCACATCGAAGCCCTCACCACATCCCTCCGGCTCCAGCTCAAGAACATCTCACGGATCCGGTCCTTCTTCACCCACGACACTGCTAAAACACTCATTCATGCTCTTATCATCTCCCGCCTGACTACTGCAACCTCCTTCTCAATGGCCTCACGGCTAACTTCCTCACAGCTCTCCAGTGTATCCTCAATTACGCTGCCCGACTAATGTACCTGTCCTCCCGCTACTCCCCTGTCTCCCCCCTCTCCCAAGCCCTTCACTGGCTCCCACCTCCAAGAGATCCCAATTCAAAACACTAACCATGGCGTACAAAGCCATACACAACCTGGCCCCACCATACATCTCCGACCTGGTCTCCCGATACCTACCCTCACGCAACCTCCGCTCCTCCCAAAAACTCCTCCTCTGCTTCACCCTCCTCACCAACTGAGTCCAGGACTTCTCCCGGGCATCTGCCTTACTCTGGAACTCCCTGACCGAACACGTCAGACTGTCTCCTACCCTGACAAGCTTAAAGTGTCACCTGAAGACTCACCTATTCCATCAAGCCTACAACATGCCATGAGACACAGGCGACCGCCCCATACCTGACATTCCCCCATCCTACTGTATCCCAAACCGCCCCTCGTAGACTGTCAGCCCTCGTGGACAGGGTCCTGCCCCTCCTGTACCTGTATGTCCTGATCGCCTATATTTTCTGTACTTGTTCTTGTCTTCCTTATCCTAATATAAAGCGCCATGGAACCTAATGGCGCTATATAAATAAATAATAATAATAATAATAATAAAATGGGCCACGCATGGAACATGTGTCAGCTCGCCTCGCCACAGAGCCGCCACCAGGTTCCGGCCATTGTCACACACGACCATGCCTAGCTGTAGGTTCAGCGGTGTGAGCCAGTGATCTGCCTGCTGTTTCAGTGCTTTCCACAACTCTTCAGGATTGTGGGGCTTGTCACCGACGCATATTAGCTTCAGCACAGCCTGTTGCCGCTTAGCCAAGGCAGTGCTGCAGTGCTTCCAGCTTTGGACTGGTGTAGAGGGTGAAGTGAAGGAGGAGGAGGGTGAGGATCACAAAGTACCGGAGCTGTACACTGTGGGTGAAACCCTGACTGAGTTAGGGCCTGCAATCCTTGGGGTCGGAAGGACGTGTTCCGTCCCAAGCTCAGACTGGGTCCCGGCTTCCAGAGTATTAACCCAGTGTGCCGTCAGAGAGATGTAGCGGCCCTGCCCGCAAGCACTTGTTTACGTGTCCGTGGTTAGGTGGACTTTGCCTGAAACTGCGTTGTTAAGGGCACGTATGATGTTTTGTGACACGTGCTTATGTAATGCGGGGACGCACACCAGGAAAAATAGCGTCGGCTAGGGACCGAGTAACGTGGGACAGCCCCTGCCATCAGGTTGTGGAATGCTTCCGTCTCCACCAGCCTAAAAGGCAACATTTCCAGCGCAAGCAGTCGTGAAATGTGTGCATTTAGAACTGTGGCATGTGCGGCGTTGGCAGCATATTTGCGCCTGCGTCCCATGGATAACTGAACGCTGCGCTGGGACAAGCACGTGGCTGATGATGGTGCTACTTCTGCTTGTGCAAGTACAAGTGAAGGACAGGAGGCATCTTCACCAGCAGTATGGACAGGGGATTGGCTTGCACGCACAACAGTGGAAGACGCAGCGGTGTCACCCGCAGACAATGCTCCTGTACTCTGCTGTACATCCCACAAAATCGGGTGCTTTGCTGCCGTGTGCCTGATCATGCTGGTGGTGGTCAGGCTGCTGGTTTTGCTACCCCTGCTGATGCTGGCATGGCAGGTGTTGCAAATGGCCTTTTTCAAATTATCTGCAGACTCCTTAAAAAACAGTCAGACTCGGGAAGACCTAGCAGTTTATCACTCGTGTTGTTGTTCCGGGGAACGGTTGCCTGCCGTGTGCCTACGGACACCACCCTGCTTCTTCCGGCCTGTTGTGATGCTACGCCTAACTCCCCCTGTGCACTGCTGTCCTCGCTCTGCATGCCCTCCTGCCAGGTTGGGTCTGTTACTGGATCATCCACCACGTCGTCTTCCACTTCCGCACCCAGGTCCTACTCCTGACTTTGTGGCAATTGTGTCTCATCATCGGCCACCTCTTGTTGAGTCACGTTCCCACCGTTGCCTTCGTGAGATCGTGGCTGCTCAAATATTTGGGCATAAGTACATACGATCTCCTCAAGACCCACTTCAACTGGAGCTGGCGAGAGGCCAGAATCTATGAATGGATAGTGAACAGCTCTTCAGAGTGTCCAAGTGTGTGATCAGTTATGTCCGGGTCTGGGCACTCGACATGGTAGGAGGAAGTAGGATCAGGGTGTGGAATGTGCAGTCCAGTCTCACGGCTACTCACACTTGACCATGTGGAAGACAGGCTGCTTGTGGTGGTGTAAAACTGATTGAAAGCATTATCCGCTATCCAACTAACAACCTGTTTTCACTGGTCTTGGTTTAATAGTGGTGTACTGCTGCGGTCCCCTACAAATTGGGACAAGAAAGGTCGAGCGAGATAATGACGGCGTTTGTCGTGGCGCAATTCCAGCTTGCACATGGCCTCAGCCTCTGTATGCACCACCATCACGTCCAGTACCACCGGCCTTGCACATTTTCAATGTTGTGCTGCCTGTATACAGGTAAATGAAGGTGTCCAAAAGATGGTTTTTAGCTGGACACTGAGATGACAGATTAGAGATTACATTACAGCAGGTATACCGGTTAGTCACAAACGCTGAGATGGGTATACTGATTGTTTTGGCGTATACAAATTGGAGCTACAACCCCCTCCTGCCTCAAAAAAGGGTAAATGAGGGCGGACAGGCTGACTCTGATCAAGATGAACAAGGGTTGTATTGGGCCCGACTTCACCACACCACCACCAAATGATAGTATAATGTAAAATTTGTGCCGGTAAATTGCCATGCACCTCCGCACACCCACACATGGGTACACACTTCATTACTTTGGTTACTTGCTGTTCTGCTCCTCCTTCTCCTCATCCGCCACCATCATATGATCAGTGCGACCGTAGTTCATGATGCCACGAAAACATAATTTTTTTTACATCATATTTATGATGATGATGACCCTCACCGTTCAAATGTTAGGCAGTACTTTCATGTACACCCCCCAGGGGTAAATGTTTAGGTCCATGAAAACAGAATGGGCATTACAAGTACAGTAGACCCGCTCCTTTTTAATGGGAACAATATTTAGAGGCTCTCCTCCATTTCAAGGGGCATTGAAGGGCCTCACAATTTTTGGCTTCCCTGCCTAGGGCAATAGTAAAGCCACTGGCTTACAATGGCCACATTTTTGAAAAAGGGCCTCATGCACGCCTCTATGCAGTGGCATCTTGGTGTCTCCAATTTCTGGCTTACCTGCCTAGGGCAATACTACAGCAGATACACTGGCTTACAATGGCCACATTTTTTAAAAAGCCCTCATGCACGCCTCTATGCAGTGGCATCTTGGTGCCTCCAAACCTTTGGCTTCCCTGCTTAGGGCAATAGTAAAAAAGACACACTGACTTACAATGGGCACATTTTTTAAAAAGGCCCTCATGCACGCCTCCATCCAGGGGCATATTGGTGTCTCCAAACCTTTGGCTTCCCTGCCTAGGGCAAAACTAAAAAAGACGCACTGGCTTACAATGGGCACATTTTTTGAAAAAGCCCTCATGCACGCCTCTATGCAGGGGCATATTGGTGTCTCCAATTTATGGTTTCCCTGCCTAGGGCAATAGTAAAAAAGAACCACTTGCTTCCAATGGCCACATTTTTAAAAAAGGCCCTCATGCACGCCTCTATCTAGGGGCATTGAAATGCCTCCCAATTTTTGGCTTCCCTGCCCTAGGGCAATGCTACAAAACACACACTTCCTTATAATGGGCACATTATTTAAAGAGGCCTTCATTTACGTCTCTTCCCAGGGACATGGGAGAGCCAGACAATTTTTAAAAATAAAATCTTTGATATAATCCAAAAAACTAACATACACCAACTCTGTCTCACAAGTGGGTATGAGTCCTTAATATTTTTTCCATGAAAATCCGTTTTGTTTTCATTTTGTAACGTTTTGTTGACAGTCCGTAAAAGTGGCGTAATGGTCTGCCAACATTGTTGACATCAGTGACCTTGGGGTCTGAAATGCTTCCAGGGGTCTTACCCATGCTGTTCCCATGTCATTTCAGCACTGTTCTGATACTTTTGGGACATTTTAGGCTTTTTCCATGCTGCCGGGGGTCTTGTCAGAAAAATACTCGGGTCTCCCATAGGATAACATTGGGCTCGGTGCTCGGGCCGAGTACACGAGTATCCTGGGATGCTCGGCCCGAGCTTCGAGCACCCGAGCATTTTAGTACTCGATCGGTTGATCGCAGTTATTTTGGCTAAAGGTTGTGCAACCAAGTATTAGGCTGAGGGTGCCAATACTTTTGTCTGGCCCATTTTTGGAGTTTTGTGTGAAATGATCAATGTTTTGCTTTTTGCTTCATTCTCTTTTGTACTTTTTCATTGAAGACAAATTAAATGAAGATAATAATACCAAAGAATTTGTGATTGCAATCATTTTCAGGAAGAAACTGAGTATTATCTGACAGAATTGCAGGGGTGTCAATACTTTTGGCCAACACTGTATATAGGTTTTGAGCATAGAAAAGACTCTCGTTCTGTTTGCATATATAAAATAGGTTTTATGCTTGTTATTGTTTGGATTTTAATTGATTTCATTGCCTACTTTGTTTCCTGCCTTCAAAGTCACCAGCTTATTTGCATTTGGAGAAACAACCCCTTGAAGAAACAAGCTACATTGCATATATTGTTATTATACCTTTGGGACATTGACCACTATGTATTTTCTATTAATTTACTTTTGACGCTGATCCCAGGTATTTGCGGGACGCTCCAGGGCTTGCCTCTCTCGCCTCCTGTGCATGCGTGGTTTCCCTGGTGACGTGTCCCCACATCGGCATATACGCGGTAGAGGCTGGGGCTGAAGCCGGCGATGACGCAGATTACTCTTCAACCCGCATGTGTGATGACAACATCCGGTTTCCAACGCCTTTCTCTGAACGCCCAAGAAAGTGAGAAAACCGGGCACTGACCTGTTAATCCTCTTGACACTCCAGTTAGGTGAGGGTAGCAGCAAGTTGCTCAGCTGTGCAGCAATCAGGTAAATTATCCAGTTAGAAGAAAAGCAGTAGCACTCATGCGTCCTGGTGCAAACTGGCTTTATTTATTCATTGTGCATAATTATTACAGGGAAGATGCTCTTGAAGAGGGAGAGAGGCTGGAGGCGACGGTGACCGTTTCGCGGACACTTCCGCTTCTACGGGCTCTCAAGAGCAGCTTCTTTATTTCATCCGTGCAGGTTACAGGTGACAGATAGAGGTGAAGGGAGGGGGTGCGGAGGTGGACGACAGGTGCTCCGTTTCACACTGAATGTACTTCAATGGGTCCCCAGGCTGGTCAGGATGGGAGAAGTGGAATGCGCGGACCAGCCTTGCGGCGTTCGCCTCTGATGCGGACATACTCTCCTCGGGACTGTACCCCTCTAGTGCACCAAATACTGAAGGGATCGACGTAACATGCGAGAATCCACAATCTTAGAAATTTGAAATTCTAAATTCCCATCCACACAGATTGGCTCTGGTGACAATGGGGCTGGCTTAGATGAAGACACATATTTTTTGAGAACAGATCTATGAAACATATTGTGAATCTTGAGTGCTTGAGGTAACTCCAGCCGATGCGCTACAGGATTAATGATGGCGGTTATTTTATTAGGACCAATAAACCTAGATCCCTGCTTCCAGGAAGGCACCTTCAGCTTGATATTTCTGGAAGACAACCACACAAAGTCATTCACACAAAGGTCCGAACTTGGTGAGCTCTTTTTGTCAGCCATACGTTTGTATCTGTTACCCATAAGTCTCAAGTTACTCTGCACCCCTTGCCAGATAGAAGAGAGTAAAGAGGTGGATTGTTCCTCCTTAGGAACTCCCGAAGAACCTTTACCACTAAAGGTACCGTCTCACGCAGCAATATTGCTAGCAATTTCACTGGCAATTTGCTGGTTGCTGTGAAATCATGGACACCTTGTTATATTTTGTTGCCGTGTACAAATGGAACAATGTGTACATGATTTCACTGCAACCAGGAAATTGCCAGTGAAATTGCAAGCAATATTGCCTCTTGTGACGGTACCTCAAAAGGTGCCAAACTGAGATGAAACCCATATGCACCAAAAATTGGTGATTTGCTGGTGGACTCTTGGTGACGATTATTTATGGCAACTTCAGTTGAAGGCAAAAAAGATGCCCAATCCTTCTGATTTTTGTAGACAAAACACCTAAGATAAGTCTCCAAATTTTGATTTGTGAGCTCAGTCTGCCCATTAGACTGAGGATGGAAGGCAGAATAATAGGACAACTGCAGCTCTAATCGAGTACAAAAAGCATTCCAAAACTTGGAAACAAACTGTGAACTGCGATCTGTGACCACATTGGAGGGAACTCCATGAAGTCTCATGATTTCACTGACAAACATCTGTGCCAGTATCTTGGCATTAGGAAATGCTGGTAGTGCCACAAAGTGTACCATCTTGCTGAACCTATCAACCACTACCAAAACCACCTGCAGACACAGGGAAATCCGTGATAGAATCCATAGATAGATGTGTCCATGGTTTATCAGGGTATCAGAGATGGACAATGGTAGTAGAGAGCCAGACGGACGGGTATGCGCAACCTTAGCGTGTGCACAAACACTACAAGCAGACAAGAAGTTAGCTATATCTTTCTGCAACCCTGACCACCAAAATCGATGAGACAAAAGATCGAAGGTTGCCCTACTACCCGGATGACCTGCCAGTACAGAGTCATGATGCCCTTTATAATAACCTTGAGGCGCAAATTACGTGGTACAAAAAGTCTCTCTGAAGGGCAGAAGACAGGGGCATCCCCCTGAGCCTCCAACACTTCCCCCCCTAAATCTGGGTAAAGAGCCGAAACAACTACCCCCCTTCTGTAAATTGGGAACGGGACTCTCTTGATTACTACCACCCGGGAAACTACATGATAACGCATCTACCTTAACATTCTCAGCCCCCGTACGGTAGGTGACGGTGAAATTAAATCTTGTAATCTTGTAAAAGCATGGACCATCTAGCCTGCCTGAGGTTGAGATGCTTGGTGGATTCAAGATAAGAGAAGTTCTTATGGTCAATGATAACCGTGATAGGATGAACAGCCCCCTCCAACTAGTGATGCCATTCCTCCAAAGCCAACTTAATAGCCAAGAGTTCTCTATTACCGACATCATAATTTTTTCAGAAATCTAAACAAGGACGGAGGCCCCAATCTTTTTTTTTATTTAACAAAAAAGAATCCTGCCGTGACCGGCAAATATGGGGGTCTGATATTTCCCACTTAGTGTTCATAGCCCACCTACAAAACTCAGAACAGTAAGTTTCTGCTGACCGATTCCGTTGTTGGAGGTGACGCATTGATTCGGCCAAAGAGACTCAGTCAGGATCATCATAGATTAGTCCAAAAGCATGAGCATCATCTACAGACCGGAGACAAGCAGTCATGTGCCAAAGAGAAAGCCCAGGACTGGGGATCCCCCTCCAACAATGACATAATAATTCCCGTACGCTGCTGCTCATCTCCAGAGGAATAGGGCCGCAGCCTAAAGTATAGTTTACTGGCTGCTTTAAATACTGCTAATTTGTTCCTGCCTCTTGCAAACCTGTCTGGGAGATCAATCTTAGGTTCAGGTCTGACCTGACCACCCGCTGGTTCCTCCACCACAACATTCTGCAGCTGCTGACCCTGTATGGACGACCGAATGTCTGCAACCTCCAGAGTCAGAGCCTGGAGCTGCTGGGCCAAGGCAGAGACAGGATCCATGAAGAGAAAAGGAAGAAAGAGAAAAATAAAATCAGTTTCACGCCTTTCATTAAATTAAGGTGCAGCTGGTGATAATGTCACGCTGGGTGTAGGGAGACACCAAGCGCAGGATGACGAGGAGGGAAAGGTGTCCCTAATGCTAAGAGCAAAAAGGGAGATAGTGACCCTTAAACTGGCGCGGACACCTGACTCCCCTAACGACCCTATACAGTTTCCGCAACTGTTGCTGAATGGGATACCTGCCCTGCTGCCCCTGAACTACAACTACACAGTAATCAGAGCAGGTGAACACTAGTCAACCCAGCTACCAACTAAAGATACACACCAGGAAAACAAACAAACAAAGGGGGAAGGGAAGAAACACGTAGCTTTAGGAAATTCAGACAGCAATCCAACAGAAACGCCAGGATTCACTGCTTGAACTGAGAAGCTACTTCCAAATATCTGACAAACTATCACCAGCAGCACATCCTGGGAGTCAAGGGGTATAAATAGACACCTCAAGGTAAGAGATCAGGTGGGTCTTAGTGACCTCCAGCTTTCACTAAGAGAGAAATGCCTCTTAAAGTGACAGAGCCATTTTTTAGGATTTTGGCTGTTTGGCCAAATGCTGTTTCCTTCTGCAAGTGGCCTCTACAGCCTTATCCATGCCTCCTGACACACCCGTGACAGCTACGGGCCCTCCCCAGTCCCAAGCATGACCATCTCCTCTGCACACAGTGGGTCACCTCCTCCTCTGGCATACTATTCCAAATTTGGCACACTGGGTCAGTGTAGGAGCTGAGGGCTGTGTGCAAACCTGTGTGGCCTCACCTTCTGTTCCCCTGTGGCTGCTGTGTGCAGGGGAGCCGGTCCTCTCTCCCCAGCTGCCGACTCTGTGCTGCAGAAGATACACAGAGCATGAGCATCAAAAAACCCATCTACATACCTGAGACAAGCAGAGTCATTTGGCAAAGAGAAAGCCCAGGATTGGGGATCCGCCTCCAACAATGACATAATAATTCCCGTAAGCTGCTGCTCATCTGCAGAGGAATAGGGCCGCAGCCTAAAGTATAGTTTACTGGCTGCTTTAAATACTGCTAATTTGTCCCTGCCTCTTGCAAACCTGTCTGGGAGATCAATCTTAGGTTCAGGTCTGACCTTACCACCCGCTGGTTCCCCCACGACAACATTCTGCAGCTGCTGACCCTGTATGGACGACCGAATGTCTGCAACCTCCAGAGTCAGAGCCTGGAGCTGCTGGGCCAAGGCAGAGACAGGATCCATGAAGAGAAAAGGAAGAAAGAGAAAAATAAAATCAGTTTCACCCTTTTCATTTAATTAAGGTGCACTAAGTGCAGGATGACGAGGGGGGGAAAGGTGTCCTTAATGCTAAGAGCAAAAAGGGAGATGGTGACCCCTAGTTAAACTGACGCTGACACCTGACTCCCCTAATGACCCTATACAGTTTCCGCAACTGTTGCCGAACGGGATACCTGCCCTACTGTCCCTGAACTACAACTGCATAGGGATCAGACCGGGTGAAGACTAGTCAACCCGGCTACCAACTTAAGATACATACTAGGAAAACAACAAACAAAGTGTTAAGGGAAGAAACACTTAGCTTGAAAAAATTCAGACAGCAATCCAACAGAAACTCCAGGATTTACTGCTTGAGCTGAAAAGCTACTTCCAAACACCGGACAAGCTATCACCAGCAGTGCATCCTGGGAGTTAAGGGATATAAATATACAGCTCAAGGTAAGCGATCAGCTGGGTCTTAGTGACCTCCAGCTTTCACTAAGAGAGAAATGCCTCTTAATGTAACAGAGCCATTTTTTAGGATTTTGGCTGTTTGGCCAAACGCTGCAACCTTCTGCGAGTGGCTTCTACAGCCTCATCCATGCCTCCTGACACACCCGTGACAGCTATGGGCCCTCCCCAGTCCCACACATGACCACCCCCTCTGCACACAGTGGGTCACCTCCTCCTCTGGCACAGTGTACCAAATTTGCAGCTCTATGAGCTGTAGATTCAGCACACTGGATCAGTGGAGGAGCTGAGGGCTGTGTGAAATCCTGTGTGGCCTCACCTTCTGCTCCCCTGTGGCTGCTGCGTGCAGGGAAGCCGTTCCTCTCTTCCCTGCTGCTGGCTCTCCATGCCCAGCTCTGTGCAGGGGAGCCGGTCCTCTCTCCCCAGCTGCCGACTCTGTGCTGCAGGAGATACACAGAGAGGAGGAGCTTTGGCTCCCCTGCACAGAGCAGGGAGGAGGAGGTGAGGGGACACAGGATTGCACACAGCCCTCAGCTCCTCCACTGACCCAGTGTGCTGAATCTACAGCTCACAAAGCTGCAGATTCGGTACACTGTGCCAGAGGAGGGGTGATCAACTGTGTACAGTGGGGGGTGGTGGTCATGCTTAGGACTGGGGCAGACCTGTAGGATCCTAGGTTTGGCTAGGCATACTGTAAACTGGGGGAGGGGGCGTGTTTGTTGGAGTCTGGGCTTAACATCCAGTTCTGAAGGCTCCAACACAAACACGCCCCCTGGATGTTCTCTTCCAGACGAAAATAGGATATCTAGGAAACCCTGCAAAATATTGAGAGCATGTAAATTACAAACTGTGAAGATTTTGCAGCCTAGATACACATGTAAATTATAGAAAAAGCCTGAACAATCCCTTCAATTGAAACCATGTTCTTCATTTTTCTGTGCTTAAGCAGAAAAAAACAGATAATGACAATATGAATAGTACATTATAAAATAGTAATATTCCAAATGAAAGGATAATTTTAGTGAAATAAGTATGTACTGGGAGATGTTTGATACACTGGCCATTAGATGTTAGCAGAGATGCATGTGCTAATATAATTGTGAAGATGCTTATATCAATTTACAGAAATCAATTTACACAAACAGTAATTATTGAAACTTTATTTTCTTGATATGTATGTTACAACTAAAAACTTCTAGTGATCAAATACATTTCTTCACAAAGTCTTGTGTTCAGTTTCAATACTCAGACTGACAGTGAAGGGCCCCTCTGCGGGTCTTGTTTCTGCCCCCCTCCTCATTTTGGGAACCTAGGGAAATAAGCTGAGCAGTTTACAGACTTGGCATAATTTTGTCATACTCGTTCATTTTCTTTATGCCTTCTTTTTTTTATAGAGATCTCAAGTTAATATTCTATTCAAGCACTTATGGTATCATTGCTGCTCATATTGTTTGAAGTGTTTTGCTGATTGATGTATTTTCCTTCTTTTTGCTTTATCAGCTATGACTTGCAACTATGACTTCACCTATTCCACCATGTAAACGCTATTATGTTTTTCTCCTCTAGCTCACTGATCTAATGGAAGACAACTCTTGTTTCTTGTCTGCCTCTTTTAAACAGTCTCCTTTATCCTTCAAGATATTCATCTTCTCTGTTCTTTTTTTGTGATTTTCTGTCTGAGCATCAGAGGAATTCACTTTGATTTCTTTGCGTTTTTTATGTAATAAATCTTTAATGTCAAGTTTATGGTTCAAAATTCATTTGATTTTCTGTTTCATTTAATATCTAAAAAATCTTTTTGTCACCAAAATCATGTTCCTTGGCTTGTTTTGTTTTGATTGTACTTTTTATCAACAACCCAAATTCCTTAAAAAGTTAGGAGGCTGTATAAAGTGGAAAGAAAACAAGAATGCAATGATTTATAAATCTCATATAGTCATATTTTATTCAGATAAGAACATAGAGAATACATCAAAAGTTTCAAATTGGCTATTTTACATTTTCATTTAAAAATAAACTTCTTTAGAAACTGATGACAGTAACACATAACAAAAACATTTGGACAGGATTAACAGAAGGCTGGAAAAGTAAGTGGTACTAATGGAAAATAGCTGGAGGGTCAATTTTCATCTAAGTCACATGGCTTCATATAAAAGAGCATGCTAGAGAGGCAGAGTCTCTTAGAAGTAAATATGGTTAATGGCTCACCAATCTGCAAACAACTGCATCTAAGAGTTTGGAACCATTTCAGAAAAGTATTCCTCAATGTAAAATTGTAAAGACTTTGAATATCTCACCATCTAGAGGACATAATGTTATCGAAACATTAAGAGATTGTGGTGAAATCCTTGTGTACAAGGAACAAGGCTGACAATCAATATTGTATGCTTGTGATTAGTGATGAGCGAGTACCATAATATTCGTAATCGCTATATTCAAAACGAGTACTTTGTAATAATCATGTATTCATTCCGAATATCGAGTACAATGTATGTCGATGGGAAACGCGAGTAATTTTCTGCTGGACCGTGAAAATTGTTCTGGGAGGGCTGTAAAAAGGCAGAGATGGCTGAAAAAGTGCTCAAACTGCATGGGAACAGTAGGCAGACATTATGTACACTGTCTGCATACTGTTCTGCCATACAGCTGTGACAGAACCTAGTGAATATAGGTAGATAGAAGAACAGGTAGATTGGGTTTACCAGACTCCTGCGGCTGCTCCCCAGGCAGCTCAATCTCCTGATGAATCACTTCCAGGGCCGCCTATTAAGCTACTTGCATATTCACTGCACTTTCAGACAAACAGCCAATCACAGACACTCACACTCTGTGAGCACATTTGTGATTGGCTGTTGCAGTCAGAGTGTATTTCCACAATCTGGACAGTGATTATGCATGGTTGCCATACATATTATGGCAACCAACCTGCCCTCATAGGGTGTTAAATAAATAAATAATTTAAAAAAAAAATGCGTAGGGCTTTGCAGTATTTTTAAGTCTAGCCCAGTGAAAGCTGACAGCTGTGAACTGCCATACTCAGCTGCATAATTTTACCTTGGCTGGCAAAAAAAATGTGTGGGCTCCACCCTATTTTTTATTGCCAGCCAAGGTAAAACTAGGCAGCTGAGGGCTGGTATTCTCAAAGGGGTGAGGGCCTAATGTTTTAGGCACCCCCCAAGCTAAAGAATAACAGCCTGCAGCCGCCCTTAAAATGGCGCAGAAACATTACCAGGCTCTTCCAGTGACCCTGGTGGCATGTGCACACACCGCAAATCTCGCGACTCCTCCCCCGGCTGGCATCAACATCACAAAGCAATCCCAGAAGCCCGGCGGTTGCCAGGCAACAGGGAATGCATCAAGACGCGGAAGATGGCGCGATAGGAAGTGGGGAGATCCGGAAGTGCGTGCACGTGCACCACATCTATTATTAAAAATTAAGCACACAATGCATATTAGGAATATTAACATGGGGGACACATGCATAAAGTGCATGTATACTAATGCCAGAAGCCTCACCAACAAAATGGAGGAATTAGAATTGATTTTGTTGGAAAATAATTATGACATGGTGGGGATTTCGGAGACTTGGCTGGACGAGAGCCATGACTGGGCTGTTAATTTACAGGGCTATTGTCTGTTCAGAAATGACCGTACAAATAGGCGAGGAGGAGGTGTATGTTTATACGTAAAATCATCCTTAAAACCCATCCTGCGTGATAATATAGGTGAATCTAATGGAAATGTAGAGTCTCTGTGGGTGGAGATAAGGGGAGGGGGAAAAAATAATAAATTACTGATAGGGGTTTGTTATAAGTCTCCAACAATAATGGAAGTGGAGGAGAATATCCTCATAAAGCAAATAGATGAAGCAGCGACTCAGGGAGAAGTCATTATTATGGGGGACTTCAACTACCCTGAAATACATTGGGGATCAGAAACCTGCAGTTCCAGCAAAGGTAATAAGTTTTTGAAAACTATAAGAGACAATTACCTTTCACAACTGGTTCAGGACCCAACAAGAAGGGGGGCACTGCTGGACCTAATATTAACCAACAGGCCAGACCGCATATCAAATATACGGGTTGGAGGTCACTTGGGTAATAGTGATCATAACTTAATAAGCTTTCAAGTATCCTTTACTAAGACGTGTACTAGAGGGGTCACAAGGACACTAAACTTCAGGAAGGCAATTTCCAACGGTTGAGAGATGATCTTAGTGCAATAAACTGGGACGATGTCCTGAGACATAAAAGTACACAACACAAATGGGAGATGTTTATTAGCATCCTGAATAGGACCTGTGCACAATATATACCCTATGGGAATAAGCATGCTAGAAATAGGAGGAAACCACTATGGCTAAATAAAGCGGTAAGAAGTGCAATATGTGACAAAAAGAAAGCATTTAGGGAATTAAAGCAAGTAGGTAGTGATGAAGCATTAAATAAATACAGAAAATTAAATAACATTTGTAAAAAGCAAATCAAGGCAGCAAAGATTGAGACAGAGAGACTCATTGCCAGAGAAAGTAAAAAGAATCCCAAAATATTTTTTAACTACATAAATAGTAAGAAACTAAAAAATGATGGTGTTGGCCCCTTTAAAAATAGTCTGGGTGAAATGGTGGATGAGGATGAGGAAAAAGCAAATATGCTAAATGACTTTTTTTCAACAGTATTTACACAAGAAAATCCCATGACAGACAATATGATCAGTGATAACAAAAATTCTCAATTAAACGTCACCTGCTTAACCCAAGAGGAAGTACGGAATCGTCTAAAAATCACTAAAATTGACAAATCCCCGGGCCCAGATGGGATACACCCCAGAGTGCTGCAGGAATTAAGTACTGTCATAGATAGACCATTATTTTTAATATTTAAAGATTCCATAATAACAGGGTCTGTACCACAGGACTGGCGTATAGCAAATGTGGTGCCAATATTCAAAAAGGGGACAAAAACTGAACTTGGAAATTATAGGCCAGTAAGCTTAACCTCTACTGTGGGTAAAATCCTAGAGGGTTTTCTAAGAGATGCTATACTGGAGTATCTGAAGAAAAATAACCTCATGACCCATTATCAACATGGTTTTACGAGGGACCGTTCCTGTCAAACTAATCTAATAAGCTTCTATGAAGAAGTAAGTTCTGGACTGGACCAAGGAAATGCAGTGGATGTGGTGTATATGGACTTTTCAAAAGCTTTTGATACGGTGCCACACAAAAGGTTGATACATAAAATGAGGGCAATGGGGATAGGGGAAAATATGTGTAAGTGGGTTAAGAACTGGCTTAGTGATAGGAAACAAAGGGTGGTTATTAATGGAACACACTCAGAATGGGTCACAGTTAACAGTGGGGTACCACAGGGGTCAGTGTTGGGCCCACTTCTATTTAATATATTTATTAATGACCTTGTAGGGGGCATACAGAGTAGAATCTCAATATTTGCAGATGACACTAAACTCTGCAGGGTAATCAATACAGAGGAGGACAATTTTATATTACAGGAGGATTTATGTAAACTAGAAGCTTGGGCTGCTAAATGGCAAATGCGCTTTAATGGGGATAAATGTAAAGTCATGCACTTGGGCAGAGGAAACAAAAGGTATAATTATGTGCTTAATTGTAAAACACTGGGCAAAACTGTCACTGAAAAAGACCTGGGTGTATGGGTAGATGACAAACTCACATTTAGTGGCCAGTGTCAGGCAGCTGCTGCAAAGGCAAATAAAATAATGGGATGTATTAAAAGAGGCATAGATGCTCATGAGGAGAACATAATTTTACCTCTATACAAGTCACTAGTGCGACCACACTTAGAATACTGTGTACAATTCTGGTCTCCGGTGTATAAGAAAGACATAGCTGAACTAGAGCGGGTCCAGAGAAGAGCGACAAAAGTCATTAGAGGACTAAGGGGTCTGCAATACCAAGACAGGTTATTAAACTTGGGGTTATTTAGCTTGGAAAAACGAAGGCTTAGGGGTGATCTTATAATAATGTATAAATATATGAGGGGGCAGTACAGAGACCTTTCTAATGATCTCTTTACTCTTAGGCCTGAGACCGGGACAAGGGGGCATCCTCTACGTCTGGAGGGAAGAAGGTTTAATCATAATCACAGACGCGGATTCTTTACTGTAAGAGCAGTGAGACTATGGAACTCTCTGCCACATGATGTTGTAATGAGTGAGTCACTACTAACATTTAAGAAGGGCCTGGATGCCTTTCTTGAAAACTATAACATTACCAGTTATATATACTAGATTCTTTGATAGGGCGTTGATCCAGGGAATTAGTCTGATTGCCGTATCTGGAGTCAGGAAGGATTTTTTTCCCCCAATGTGGAGATTAGTGTTGCCACATGGGGTTTTTTTTGCCTTCCTCTGGATCAACATGTTAGGCTATGGGTTGAACTAGATGGACTTAAAGTCTTCCTTCAACCTTAAAAACTATGTTACTATGTTACTATGTAATAAATGATGAATCAGTAGTTATTCTCTAAAACTTGGGTCCTTTGGATCTCAGAGGAAGTGGGCCGGAGTCCCACGAAACGCGTTAGATGAAATAAAGGTACTGTGAGTCTTTGGAAGTTCTGTCTGGACCAGCAGCATGCGCGAAACCACCCTTTTTACATTGAATAATAAATGGCAAATCAGTAGTTATTCTCCGAAACTTGGGTCCTTTTTGCTTCCATGCTTGTAACTTCAATCTCATAAGAGTGTGCCTCATAAGAAAATACAAGGTCTGCCGATACAGAAAGATGCATTTTTAAGGATTTGTACAAATAGAAAGCATTAAAAAATTAAAATCAATCAAGACATAAAAAAGCATATATTTTGAATTTGTACAAATAAAAACAGACATTGTGAGTGGGAAGAAGGATGAAAAGAAAAAAAGGGGGAATAAAAGAGGATACAAAAAGAAAAAGAAGGGGAATGAAAGGGAAGGGAAAAGACAAAATCAGGAAAGAGGGGCGATGCAGCATAAAAAACAAGTCTATAGAAAAGAGACAAAACTGACTTTCATTCAGGCCTAATGGAGCCATGGTCCCCAAAATGGAGATCCGCTGTGTTTTTTTGTGGGCCAAAATCTTCTTTAGGTTTCTCCCCCTCATACCTCTATGAACTATATCCATGCCCCTAACCTTGAGTGATCATGGGTTAGATTTGTGAAACATTTTGAAGTGACGTGGCAGAGTTTTAAGACTCGCCAAATCAACCACTTCCCTAGCTGCCTCAATATCCCACACATGCTCGCATACGTTTTTAAGGAGTTCACGTGAGGTGAATCCCACATAAATCTTGGAGCAGCCACATGTAGCGTAATGTAGCAAGCGCGTACTGCCGCAATTTATGTAATGGTTGATGAGAAAGGACTTTGCCCCATCACTTGTAAAATTGAAGCTGCATAGGACGTTAACACATTCAGTACAATGTCCGCACGGGAAACATCCTCTCACCACATTCTTATTCCCAAAGATTCCATCATCCTTTGGGGCATAATGCCTGCGCACTAACAGATCTTTTCAAATTTTTTGCACATGTACTTGTCATTAGGGGGCGTTTAGGAATATACGTTTCTTGAAATTAGCCTCAGTATTGCAGACCTGTCTCACTCAAAGATATTGCCCAACAGGGATGGCTCTACTTGTGGATGGAGCATGGGCTGACAAAGCATGGAGCAGCGAGATTACAGAGGTCTCTTTTCAATAAATATCTGTCTACATCCATCCATGCTCGTCGACCTCTATGCTCACATCCAAAAAGTCAATTTTTGTGTTGCTATATTTGAAGGTCAGCTTGATATTACGTGTATTACTATTCAGTTCATCCATGTATAGTTCGAGCTGCCCTACCGTGCCCTGCCACAAAAACATTACATCATCTATGTAGTGCATCCAGCACTGCACATGCTGCACGACCAATGCACCCCCTCACGCGAATACATCCCTCCCCAAAACCCGAGGAACAAATATGCATACGAAGGTGCACAGGCCGTGCCCATGGCAGTGCCGCCCCTCTGAAGATAATATGAGTTTTTAAAGATAAAAAAGTTATGGGTCAGGGCAAAGCAGAGCAGCTCGATTATTAGTTCACACAAATGTCCATCCATGTTGGAATTCTCCAAGTAGAAACGGGTCGCCTCCACACCTGCATCATGAGAGAAGCAGATGTAAAGGCACTCCACATTGGCCGTAACAATCAGTACGTCTCAATCCACGCAGATCCAATCAACCCTTGTCAGGACGTCCATTATGTCTTTAATAAAAGATAGTAATGCTCTACAAGAGGTTTTAAGTAGAAATCAATAAAACGGCAAACTGGGTCACACAGACTGTCAATGCCAGACATTCCGGTGGGTTGACAGGATCTTTGTGGGTCTTTGGGAGCAAATAGAAAAGGGGTATGTGCGGAGAGACCACAGTCAGACCAGCCAACATTTTCTTCGTCATGACCCCCTCCTCAAAAGCAGACACCAGGATATTTTGTAGTTGGCTAGTGAATAGTGGGAGAGGATTAGATTCCAACTTGGTGAAAGTAGTCTTATCCGTAAGTTGTCTATATACTTTCTCGCATTTTGAGTTTGGCCAGACCATTACATTTTCCCCCTTGTCTGCCACCTTTATGACAACATCCTTCATAAATTGTAATTCATACAATGCAATTCTTTGTCTATGAGTGAGGTTATCAAATATTTTCTTTGTGGGTAGTTTTTTAAAATCATCCCCTACCATCTTTGTAAAGATGTCAATTGAATGACAGAGGGGAAAATTTTGTGGACCTGGGTAAAATTGACTGAGGGAACCTACCTTGGGTTTCAGGTTCTTGCTCTTCCAATAACTCCTCCATGTTTAGAAGTGCTTCATCCTCTAACCCACCACCGGGATCCTGGGTGCAGTTATTGTGTAACTTTTTGAGAAGGAGCTTCCTTGAGAATAGCTGTACGTCTTTAAATGCTATGAAAAAATTGAGTTAGTCGGTGCAAATGTTAAGCCTTTCAATAGTATATCTATTTGTGTGGGAGACAATTTATGTGATGACAGATTGATCACCTGTAGACCATCTTTATCTTCACCCTTTCCTTTCTCTTTGTCTTTCGGTTTCCCAACATAAGGGGCACTAGCTTGTAGTCTGGTCACTATCCGTTTTTCCTTGGGGCACAACTGGTTGGAACTTCCAGTCGCCCCGCCGCTTGTACCACCACCAAATGATTCACCCTCATCATAGGTATCATCACCAGATGTTATTGAAACAATAGATCCTGTTCTGGGCTTTGCAGGATTTTTGGGTTTACCCCCTGGTCCAGGTTTTGGGCGCTGTGATCTCCACTTATATACTCGGTTATTTTTAAGATCATTCAAATCTCTAAAGAACTTCTTAGTTTTTGCGTCCTTTATCTCACACTCCCATTTAGTTACATCAGTCTCGATTTCACTCTTAAACGTCTTCAGCGCATCACCTTTAAGCTCCTTCAATATCAATAGTAACCCATCCATTTCTAACTCAGTGGAGACCAGGGTGGTCCCATTCTATTCCGAGAGCAGTTTAATGAATCCACTCGAACAGGAGTTAACCAATGCCTCCCAGTGCTGTTTGAACTCCCTGTCTTCTAAGGGGTATGTGGGGAAAACCTGAACTCTTAGGCCCCTTGGTATTAGACCATTATTTAAATACCGTTAAAAAAAAGCCCTATTCCACCACAATTTTATCCTCTTTCTTATTAATTTCTTAAACCTTTAGATTTTATCTTGTTTACTCGCTGCTGCAGCAACCCCTCAAGTACCAACACCATCACTAAGGGTTTCATTTAGCTGTAGGGTCCACGTCACATCACGTGTCCTATAATCCATACTACTTGGAGTGCAAACTGTGGATAACACAGAAACAACACAAATTAATAAAAGATACTCCATGTAGCTTTATCAACATATGGGTCAGGGAAGAATATACTGCCCTATAGACCCAAACACCTCCACATCATGACATTAATCAATAAACCAGAAGAAACAGTGGAGATTACATGTGTTTAAAAATGTATAATTTAATACAAAAAGAAACAGGTACATGTTAAAGGATTCCAGGATAAGAAACAGAAGCCGGGCTTTCTTACCACGCTGACCAAAGAATGAAGATCCACAGCAGATTAACACTACAATCTACTTTAATAAGTCGAGCCTACGCGTTTTGTGGCAATCCAACCACTTCATCAGGGCATCAAGAATGTACAACATTGCCACGATTGCCAGACTACAAGCTAGTGCCCCTTTTGTTGGGAAACTGAAAGGCAAAGAGAAAGGAAAGGGCAAATAGATGTACTATCGAAAGGCTTAACATTTCACCGACTAACTCTTTCAATTTTTTCGCAGCATTAAAAGACGTACAGCTATTTTCATGGAAGCATCTCAAAAAGTTACACAATAACTGCACCCAAGATCCTGGTGGTGGGTTAGAGGATGAAGCACTTCTAAACTTGGAGAAGTTATTGGGAGAGCAAGAACCTAAAACCCAAGGCAGGTTCCCTCAGTCAATTTTGCAAGGTCCA
Source organism: Allobates femoralis (assembly GCA_033576535.1). NCBI lineage: Eukaryota > Metazoa > Chordata > Amphibia > Anura > Aromobatidae > Allobates > Allobates femoralis. Next base: position 436,088,411 of record JARQOC010000004.1, on the reverse strand, counting down.
CGAAATTTCCTCCTCAGTCACTCTTGCGGACGAGTGACATCTTTACAAAGATGGTAGAGGAGGATTTAAAAAAACTACTCACAAAGAGAAGGTTTGATAACTTCACTCATAGACAAATAATTGCATTGTATGAATTACAATCTATGAAGGATGTTGTCATAAAGGAGGCAGACAAGGGGGAAAATGTAGAGGTCTGGCTAAACTCAAAATACGAGAAAGAAGTTTACAGACAATTTAGGGATAAGACTAAGACTGTATTTCATAAACTCATGCTGTATCTTATGAGGTCTCCCATCCAGCTATGCAGCTAGGGTATACCTGCTCAGCTTCCGAATGAGACATTGCCAAATGCCTTCATGCCAGACTACCAATTGACAAGCCTAGCTTCCATCTATGGATCTTTTCAATCAGCCTACATGAACCCAAGGGAGTTTTAATATAATGGCATCTATGACCACCTCTATGCAAAAAGTCAACGGACGCATTAGTCTCCATGCAACTGAATTGGCTTGAACCCTATTGGCTTTCATAGACACAGGTTGTTACTTATGAGGTCTCCCATCCAGCTACACAGCCAGGGTCCACCTGCTTAGCTTCCTGAATGAAACATTGCCATAGGCCTTCATGCCAGACTACCTATTGACAAGCATAGCATCCATCTATGGGTCTTTTTAATATGCCTATGTTAATCCAAGGGAGTTTTAATATAATGGCATCTATGACCACCTCTATGCAAAAAGTCAATGGAAGCATTAGTCTCCATGCTATTGAATTGGCTTGGACCATATTGGCTTTCATCAACATATGCTGCTTCTTTTGTGGTCTCCCATCCAGCTATGCAGCCAGGATCCACCTGCTTAGCCTCCCAACTGGAACATGGCCATAGGCCTTCTTGTCAGACTACCTATTGACAAGCATAGCATCCATCTATGGGTCTTTTCAATAGGCTTACATTAACCCAAGGTAGTTTTAATTTAATGGCATCTATGACCACCTCTATGCAAAAAGTCAATGGAAGCCTATTGGCTTTCATAGACCTAATGCTGTTTCTTATGATGTCTCCCATCCAGCTATGCAGCCAGGGTCCACCTGCTTAGCTTCTCGAAAGGAACATTGCCATAGGCCTTATGCCAGACTAGCTATTGAGATGCCTAGATTCCATCTATGAGTCTTTTCAATAGACCTACATTATCCCAAGGGAGTTTTAATATATAAAGGCATCTAAAACCACTTCTATGCAAAATGTCAATTGAAGCATCAACCAACCACCAAGTTATTGAATTGGCTGGAACCCTATTGGCTTTCATAGACCTAAGCTGTTTCTTATGATGTCTCCCATCCAGCTATGCAGCCAGGGTCCACCTGCTTAGCTTCTCTAATTAAACATTGCCATAGGCCTTCATGCCAGAATACCTATTATCAAGCCTAGTGCCCATCTATGGGCCTTTTCAATAGGTCTACATTAACCCAAGGGAGTTTTAATATAATTGCCTCTATGACCACCTCTATGCAAAAAGTCAATGGAAGCATTTGGCTTCCAAGCTATTAAATTGGCTTGGACCCAATTGGCTTTCATAGACCCATGCTGTTTCTTTTGAGGTCTCCCATCAAGAAATGCAGCTATGGTCCACTTGCTTAACTTCATGAATGGGACATTGCCATAGGCCTTCATGCCAGACTACCTATTGAGAAGCTTAGCATTCCATCTATGGGTCTTTTCAATAGGTCTACATTAACCCAAGGGAGTTTTAATTTAATGGCATCTATGTCCACCTTTACGCAAAACGTTAATGGAAGCATTGGCCTCCATGCTATTGAATTGCCTTGCACCCTATTGCCTTTCATAGACTCATGTTTTTTCTTACGACATCTTCGATCGAGCTATGCAGCCATGGTCCACCTGCTTAACTTCTTGAATGGAACATTGCCATAGGCCTTAATGCCAGGCTAGCTATTGACAAGCCTAGATTCCATCTATGGGTCTTTTCAATAGGCCTTTATATTAACCCAAGGGAGTTTTAATATAATGGCATTTATGACCACCTCTATGCAAAATATCAATGGAAGCATCAGCCTTCAAGTTATTGAATTGGCTTGGACCCTATTGGCTTTTATAGACCCATGCTGTTTCTTATGAGGTCTCCCAACCAGCTATGCAGCCAGGGTTCACCTGCTTAGCTTCCTTAATGGAATGTTTCCACAGGCCTACATGCCAAATTACCTATTGACAAGCCTCCCATCACCTCAGCGGCCGGCCGCAGAGCTGGTAACCCTATTACCAGGTACCACAGGTGGCGTCACAATACCATTCCTATCCCCCATCATTTTCACCCCATCCCCTACCACTGAGGGTCCAGGGCACGAAACCGGGAACCAACCAGCCGTGATTCCCCCATCGAAGCATCTGCCTATCCAGGTATCCAAGTATCCCCTACCCTCATATCCTCCAAGCCAGGTGATTTCATAATTTTTGCCAGTGGTTGTATATATGTTCCAAATCATACTGCTCTTGTTATTCAGCTCTTGTACTTTGATCAATAGCTCCCAACACAATATGATGACCCCACAGTCTCCCCACACAGCTCACACAAAGTATGACATTTCCACACAATAACTTAGACCATACAGTATAAGGTCCCTTCAAAAAGTAAGATGTTCACCACAGCCACCAACACAGTATTATGTCCCCACAAAGTCTCTCACATAAACAAAGACATGGAATCGTGGTAATTAATTTCACTAGTTTTATTCACTATTAACCCCTTCCTGACATAGGACGTTGTACAACGTCCTGTGTTTCGGCCCGTTCCCGACATAGGACGTTGTACAACGACCTGGCGTGTTTAGGCGTGTGCAGCTCCGGTGATTGTTTTAGAAAAAAAAAACACCGGAGCTGCAGCTAGCCAGGGACCTCTACTACCCCTTCCTGACACCCACCCTGCCCAGGACCCCTCCGATCGGCAGTGTAAAACTGAAACTGCCGATCGGAGCGAATCAGACAGATTTACCCCTCCAGATCTTATTGGAGCTCTCCAATCAGATCTGGAGGGGCCGATCGGCAGGTGCCCTCCCCCTACTCAGCCCCCTCCCACTCCAGGACACATGCAACCCCCCCTTCTCTCCCATGCGACCCCCCCCCGGATCATATTTATCTGCCGGCGGGCTGCACCGCACCCGCCGGCCATTATCTAATGCTCCAGCCCCCCCTGTGTCCTGTCCCCGCTCCATCCAGCCACCCTGTGTCCTGTCCTGCCCCCCCTGTGTCCTGTCCTGCCCCCCCTGTGCCCAGCCTCCCCTGTGTCCAGCCCTCCCTGTGTCCGGTCTGCACCCCCCATACCAGTCCCCGCCATCCACCCGCCCTCCTTCCATCCTCCTTCTATAGTTTTTCTTCTGGCAGGCTCATGCGCCCGCCGATCAAGCTGCAAGACCCCCTCTCCCCTGCTCGTACCCCCCCCACACCCCAGCCCCGCTCACCTATTCTGGCGGGCTGCACGTGCCGGTGCACCCGCCCACACCGTCGGCCTCCTCTGCAGTCTCCGGTGTGGCCCCTCCTCTTCTCAGGGGTTCCTCCTCCTCATCGGTGGGTAAGTATGAATGAATGGATGTGTGGATGGATGGGTGGGTGGATGGATGGGTGAATGGATGGATGTGTGCGTGTGTGGATGTGCGTGCTTGGATGTGCGTGCGTGGATGTGTGCGTGCATGGATGTGTGTGTGGATGTGTGCGTGCATGTCAGCGTGCGTGAATGTCAGCGTGCGTGCGTGGATGTGTGCATGCGTGGATGTGTGCGTGGATGTGTGCGTGGATGTGGATGTGCGTGGATGCGTGCATGTGTGGATGTGCGTGGATGCGGATGTGCGTGCGTGGATGTCAGCATGCGTGAGTGGATGTGTGCGTGCATGGATGTGCGTGCGTGGATGTGCATGCGTGGATGTGCATGCGTGGATGTGCATGCGTGGATGTGTGTGGATGTGCGTGGATGTGTGCGTGGATGTGTGTGTGGATGTGCGTGGATGTCAGCATGCGTGCGTGGATGTGTGCATGCGTGGATGTCAGCGTGCGTGCGTGGATGTGTGCATGCGTGGATGTCAGCGTGCGTGGATGTCAGCATGCGTGGATGTGCGTGCATGGATGTGTGTGTGTGGATGTGCATGCGTGGAAGTGGTTGTGGATGTGCATGCGTGGATGTCAGCGTGCGTGCGTGGTTGTGTGCGTGCGTGAATGATGGGTGCATAGGTGGATGGATAAAGTTAGGGTCTGGGGGCACCACTATCACATATAGGTAGGATCTATCCCACTATGCAAAAACATGTAGCAATTGAAGAAAAGGGAACATAGCAGCAGGGATGATCACTATAATCAATCTTTATTTATATAAAAAAACTCAATAGAAAAACACAAAACACCACTGACCACCTCTTAAATTTAAAAACAATTAAAACCAAAAAGGTGTTACAAAGCTGGTGTACAAAAGGTATGTACAGGTTACTGAGCAATAGGCAATAATACCGAGTCAGAGTATAGTACAATGTAATTTGCTGGCAGATCTAAACAAATGTCTCAAATACAGTCAATTTGCAATCAAATTACATTACAGTATGGCAAATTGTGCCCTATTAACCGTAATTACACTGCACCCTTGCAGCTATGGTCAGGGCCAAACCCTCCAAGCTTCACCATATAAGAAGACCAGAAAGGTCTTGTACACCCTCTAAAATGTCCTGCATAAGGGCCAAGGATACAGAGTAATCTGCCAGCCAACTCAAACCTCAGGTATATACAATATAATCACTATAATCACATACCCAGCCACCAGCTATCCATGGACCCGACCCAACGCGTGTCATCCGCCTAGGACTTCCTCAGGGGAGAGAGAGGTAAGTGTCAATGGTGCCCTGTGCAGTCTGTTATATACCCTGATCATTAGTAATAATAATAATAAATCTATAGCACCTGTAATGCTTATTAGCATTGATGCTGCAAATCGGAGCCATTACCTTGTCCCTGTACTGGGCGCAGCCATCTTGGATCTTTGGGAGTGCTACTGCACAAGTGCAGCTATGTCATAGCTCAGCGACGTCTATACAGGTCATCACCCAGCCAATGTAATGAAGCTGTCTCCATAGCAACCATACAAACGAGTATTTTAGCCAATAGAAGTATAAAACTGATCCTAACATAGTAAAAAGGGGTCAGAAAGGCATTTAATACTGGTTGCCATGAAAAATGCTCAATTCCTCCTGTGCATCTCTGTGTGCAAATGGCAAGCAAGCTGAGCTCCCATAAGCAAAGCTACAACACGGCTGGAAAGTTCTAATTGCAGCAGCACGATCAAACCATTCCAGCCAATATGTGCAGGAGAGATAACAGCACAAGGGGACAAAAGATTCTCTATTTACAACTATTTACAATTACTACGGGGGTTGCAGGAAGTAATTAACATAACAACTGTGCTCATTCACAATCCCTTTGTACAGGACAGCTGGCCCCCTACTGGTGAATATTGGAACAATTTTAAGACTAACTGTATCATGAACAGCCCCCATATGTTCCCTATTATGCTAATCAGAAGGAAAAAAGAACAGAAAACAATAATAAAAGTATACACAGCATTATCATTATAATTATACTGAGGGTAATATGGTCAATGCCATATAGTCAAAAATAGGTTGCCAGTGAACAGAGGTCACTGGCAAACCTTGCAGGATCCTGCAAAATGATATTGCCCCATGCCAGGACAACAATGAAATATACATAAACAAGAAATCATGAAGAAGGAAATACAGAAATAAAATTAATTTAAACAAAACAAAACAAATGGGGGAACGTTCAGTGAAGAAAAATCAGATCCAGAGATGTCCTATATATTGAGTGGCCGAATGCCCCAGTTTTATGTCATTATTCTCTCCTCCATCCTCCTCCACAGGGGCCCCAATTACATCCATTATATCAAAGTCTTCAAATGGACCTGTTAAAAAATTTAAATACAGACAGTTACTAAAGGTCCTGTCTCACGTACCGATGCTCCAACGATCCCAGCAACGATCCTGAGTTGCTGGGATCGTTGGAGCATGTGTAATCTGGTCGCTGGGATCTGTCACACAGACAGACTTCACCAGCGACCAGGGACCATGGAGCTCCCCCCACATCGGTGACAGCCAGCACAGAGCTGGCTGTCATCCTGCACCCTGCACCCCTCCCTCCCGCACTTCAGCACCGTGCACCTCTCCCTCCCGCACCCCAGCACCTTTCCTCAGTGCCGCGGGATACACAGTGTGTATCCGGCGGGCACTAGGACCGCACGCCGCGCGGCTGCATTCATGCAGCCACGTGACGCGGAAGCAAGCGCTGGCAGAAGCGTCGGCAGAGGAGCGTGGAGGCAGCGGTAAGCTGTCTCCACAAGCCCCCCCAGTGGCCCCAGTAGTCCCCCCAGTGGGCCCCCCGCTGGTAACCATGGTTACACCAAGTATCTAAGCAGCGCGCGCTGCATTGTTACTGGTGTAACCATGGTTACCGGCCTGTGAGCTCGCTGATCGTTCTTCCCGCTGGTCACACACGCCGATGCGGGCTGACCAGCGGGATGTCCAGCGACCCAAAAATGGTCCTGGACACTTTGTAACGATCAGCGACCTCTCAGCAGGGGCCTGATCGTTGGGAGCAGTCACACATAACGATATCGGTAAGGATATCGTTCCTACGTCACAAATAGGACGATATCGTTACCGATATCGTTATGTGAGACCTAGGCTTAAGATCACACAATCAAAATTCACGTTTGCTTGAAAAAACCAGTGTAAAGCAGATCTTCATTGAGGCCATCCGGGGCCACTGTCCTTAGATCAAAAATGTACCGAGATTCAAGTTGTAAGAGTTGTCGGGTGATATTTCCTCCTCGAATGCTACCACTGACATCATCAAAAACCAGTACTCTCAAACTGGATGGATTTCCACGATGTTCAGTCAAAAAATGTTTTGCGACTGACGTCAAGGGCTTACCATTAATGTTCTCTAGATCACTCCTGGCCATGTTGATGGTTGAGATATGATGCTGCACCCGTCTCCTCAATTGCTGCGTGGTCTGTCCCACATAGACTTTGTCACAACCACAAATCAGCCCATACACCACATTCCTGGATAGACAATTGTAGAACTTCCTAGAATGCAGTTGAAACGGAAAACGATCAATGTGAATTGACTCAGAAGACACCATGAAAGGGCACACAGTACATCCCCCACAAGGATACGACCCCTTTATGCGAAATCCCCTCCCGGTCCTAGTTACTGGTCTCATAAAGTGGCTATGTGACATTTGATCTCTCAGGTTGGGAGCCCTTTTAGCCACAAGTCGCGGTTTCTCTTCCAAAAATGGGCGTATCCTGGTGTCCTGTGTCAGTATATCCCAATTCACATCAAGAACATGTTTAAGGTCCGTCCAGCAGTTGTTATATGGGGTCGTCATATATATAACCCTGTTGCTATCTCTGGGCCTATGCAAAAACAGATGCTCCCTCTTACGTTTCTTAGAAGATTCAAAGGCCTTAGAGACAACATTTTTAGGATACCCCCGTGCCAGGAACCGGTCCGTTAGTCCTCGTGCTTGTGTCAAAAATTCCATCTCAGTACTACAATTCCGACGGACCCTTAGGAACTGACCTGTGGGTATGCTCCTACGCAAGTGGTCCGGATGGAAGCTCGAGAAGTGCAGAAGTCCATTTGTGGCAGTTGGTTTCCGAAACAAAGTTGAATGCAGCTTATTTCCTTCCTTTATCAATTTCAAATCTAGAAAGTTCACCGTATTGATGGACAGATCAGCAGCCAATTTGATGTTCCAAATGTTCGAATTAAGAGCGGTAATGAAGAGCTCACACTCCTCCCTGGTGCCTGTCCAAACAAAAAGCAGGTCATCAATATAACGAAACCACTTCCACACGTGTGTTTTAAAGGTCTCCAGACGGTACACATGGGTTTCCTCCCACCAACCTAAAAAAATCCCTGCATATGAAGGCGCGCACCACGCCCCCATAGCGGTCCCAGAGGCCTGATTGAAAAACGTTCTGTCAAAGACAAAGTAATTTCGTTCAAGTACCAACTTGAGTAGATCCAAGATGAACGAGTCCCTCAACCTATTCCCAGTAGATTTTTTATCAAGGAAATACGCCACTGCTGCTATCCCTAGGTCATGCCTAATGTTGGTATATAGTGACTGAATGTCCATTGTGACAAGTAGTGCACCATCAGGGATCTCCAACTTCTGCAGATGCTCCAAAATGTGTGAAGAGTCCCGTACATAGGACTTCAATCCACACACTATTGGTTGTAGGAAGTGATCCAGATAAATACATGGTCTCTCAAATAGACCATCAATCCCCGATATGATGGGCCTACCAGGTGGTTCTATGAGGCATTTATGAACCTTAGGGAGCAAATAATACGTTGGTACCTTAGGCCGTTTAGTGGTTAAGAACTCCTTCTCTCTTTTGTTTATGATGTTTAAATCCCTTGCAGAACTCAACAGGTCATTAAGTTTCTTTTTGTATATCAAGGTGGGATCAGAGGATAATACGGTGTAGTTGGTTTGTATAGATAACTGCCTCTTGGCTTCCCTCACATACAGTGCCTACAAGTAGTATTCAACCCCCTGCAGATTTAGCTGGTTGACACATGCGGAATTAACTTGGCATTGTGACATTTGGACTGTAGATCAGCCTGGAAGTGGGAAATGCACTGCAGCCAAAAAGATTTAAAATTTTTTTTTTTTTTTTTTTTTTTAAAGCGTTAAAAGTTAATTCAGAGGGTCATTTATTATTCAACCCCTCAAACCACCAGCATTCTGTTTGGTCCCCCTAAAGTATTAAGAAGTAGTTCAGGCACAAAGAACAATGAGCTTCATATGTGTGGATTAATTATCTCTTTTGCCAGCCTTTTCTGACTATTTAAGACCCTCCCCAAACTTGTGAACAGCACTCATGCATGGTCAACATGGGAAAGACAAAGGAGCATTCCAAGGCCATCAGAGACAAGATCGTGGAGGGTCACAAGGCTGGCAAGGGGTACAAAACCCTTTCCAAGGAGTTGGGCCTACCTGTCTCCACTGTTGGGAGCATCATCCGGAAGTGGAAGGCTTATGGAACTACTGTTAGCCTTCCACGGCCTGGACAGCCTTTGAAAGTTTCCTCCCGTGCCGAGGCCAGGCTCGTCCGAAGAGTCAAGGCTAACCCAAGGACAACAAGGAAGGAGCTCCGGGAAGATCTCATGGCAGTGGGGACATTGGTTTCAGTCAATACCATAAGTAACGTACTCCACCGCAAAGGTCTCCGTTCCAGACGAGCCCGTAAGGTACCTTTACTTTCAAAGCGTCATGTCAAGGCTCGTCTACAGTTTGCTCATGATCACTTGGAGGACTCTGAGACAGACTGGTTCAAGGTTCTATGGTCTGATCAGACCAAGATCGAGATCTTTGGTGCCAACAACACACGTGACGTTTGGAGACTGGATGGAACTGCATACGACCCCAAGAATACCATCCCTACAGTCAAGCATGGTGGTGGCAGCATCATGCTGTGGGGCTGTTTCTCAGCCAAGGGGCCTGGCCATCTGGTCCGCATCCATGGGAAGATGGATAGCACCGCCTACCTGGAGATTTTGGCCAAGAACCTCCACTCCTCCATCAAGGATCTTAAGATGGGTCGTAATTTCATCTTCCAACAAGACAACGACCCAAAGCACACAGCCAAGAAAACCAAGTCCTGGTTCAAGAGGGAAAAAATCAAGGTGATGGAGTGGCCTAGTCAGTCTCCTGACCTTAACCCAATTGAAAACTTGTGGAAGGAGCTCAAGATTAAAGTCCACATGAGACACCCAAAGAACCTAGATAACTTGGAGAAGATCTGCATGGAGGAGTGGGCCAAGATAACTCCAGAGACCTGTGCCGGCGTGATCAGGTCTTATAAAAGACGATTATTAGCTGTAATTGCAAACAAGGGTTATTCCACAAAATATTAAACCTAGGGGTTGAATAATAATTGACCCACACTTTTATGTTTGAAATTTATTAAAATTCAACTGAGCAACATAACTTTTTGGTTTGTAAGATTTATGCTTCTGTTAATAAATCCTACTCTCGTTTGCAGTTTGAAGGCTCTAACTTATTTGCATCTTGTCAAACCACCTAAATCTGAAGGAGGTTGAATACTACTTGTAGGCACTGTACATTTCCACCGGCCAAACCACCACATTTCCTCCCTTATCTGCCTCCCGGATGATCAATGAACGATTGCGCTTTAGCTGTAATAAAGCCCGTTGTTCCCCTTTGGTGAGATTGGCATTCCTACCCTGATGACAATTCAAATCACCAAGTTGTTTACTCACCCTATTAAAAAAACAGCTGTATAGTCGGGAAGGCAGTAAAGGAGGGAGATGCCTGAGACGGCAGTCGTCCAGGGAACCGATTTTCAAATCCAGGGTCGTTCTCAATATTCAGTGCCAAGAGATCCTCCAAAGCTCCTCTTTCCGCTGCTGGTACAGTGTCTATGATAGATGGCTGGTGGTAAAGCATCTTGAAAATCAATTTATGACAAAACATATACAAATCCTTTGTTACAATAAACTTATCAAAATTCAAAGTAGGGGAAAATGATAAACCCTTAGATAATACCATAAGCTCATCGGGGGAAAGAACATAAGAGGAAAGATTAATCACCTGCAAATCAGTACTGCTGTTGGTCAGGCCTGGAAAAGGTGAAGGAATTAATATCTCCGATTCCTGCCCCGTCTTGTCCGGATCGGTGAGCGGAATACGGCCCCTCTTGCTGAGCGACCTCCGTTTCCCCCTCCTGGTTCTCCATCTTGGTCGCTGGTGTCCGAAGATAAAAAATCTTCACTGGTGGAGGGATCACTGTTATTAACAGACCTATTAGGCCCACCGGTCCCGGTAGGAATGGGTGGTTTTTTAGGATTAGTGGGGTTCCAGGGCCCTGGTCTTCCACCCCTGGGATAACGTGGATTGCCTCTATGGGACCACCTAAATGCACTTCTCGAGCTTCCATCTGGACCACTTGCGTAGGAAGTTCCAATATTCACCAGTAGGGGGCCAGCTGTCCTGTACAAAGGGATTGTGAATGAGCACAGTTGTTATGTTAATTACTTCCTGCAACCCCCGTACTAATTGTAAATAGTTGTAAATAGAGAATCTTTTATCCCCTTGTGCTGTTATCTCTCCTGCACATATTGGCTGGAATGGTTTGATCGTGCTGCTGCAATTAGAACTTTCCAGCCGTGTTGTAGCTTTGCTTATGGGAGCTCAGCTTGCTTGCCATTTGCACACAGAGATGCACAGGAGGAATTGAGCATTTTTCATGGCAACCAGTATTAAATGCCTTTCTGACCCCTTTTTACTATGTTAGGATCAGTTTTATACTTCTATTTGCAGCATCAATGCTAATAAGCATTACAGGTGCTATAGATTTATTATTATTATTACTAATGATCAGGGTATATAACAGACTGCACAGGGCACCATTGACACTTACCTCTCTCTTCCCTGAGGAAGTCCTAGGCGGACGACACGCGTTGGGTCGGGTCCATGGATAGCTGGTGGCTGGGTATGTGATTATAGTGATTATATTGTATATACCTGAGGTTTGAGTTGGCTGGCAGATTACTCTGTATCCTTGGCCCTTATGCAGGACATTTTAGAGGGTGTACAAGACCTTTCTGGTCTTCTTATATGGTGAAGCTTGGAGGGTTTGGCCCTGACCATAGCTGCAAGGGTGCAGTGTAATTACGGTTAATAGGGCACAATTTGCCATACTGTAATGTAATTTGATTGCAAATTGACTGTATTTGAGACATTTGTTTAGATCTGCCAGCAAATTACATTGTACTATACTCTGACTCGGTATTATTGCCTATTGCTCAGTAACCTGTACATACCTTTTGTACACCAGCTTTGTAACACCTTTTTGGTTTTAATTGTTTAAAATTTAAGAGGTGGTCAGTGGTGTTTTGTGTTTTTCTATTGAGTTTTTTATATAAATAAAGATTGATTATAGTGATCATCCCTGCTGCTATGTTCTTTTTCTTCAATTGCCATAGGTGGATGGATGGGTGCAACAAGGGATCAAGCGTCCTTTTGTTATAGTCTCTGGGATCATAGTCATGGTGCACTGTATAACAGATCATTGTCATACAGTGCACCATAACTCAGACCCCCGAGACTGTAGGAAGAGGACACTTGATCCCTTGCTGCAGTTTCTGGATTGAGCAGAGGCGATCGAGCGTCGTGGGACCTTCGTTGTGGACTACGTCTGAAGCGATCGAGTGTCGTGGGACCTTCGTTGTGGACTACATCGGATCTTTATAATAAAGATGGAGTCCGAATTTTTTTTTTTGTTTTTCAAATAAAAAGATTTTTCTATGTGTGTATTTTCTGACTATTTACCAGAGATTCCTAATGGCAGGTCTAACATTGGCACTATATTATGAATCTCGGGCTTAGTGCCAGCTGCCAATAAAAAGCTGCAATTAACCCCTTTATTACCCAGTTTGCCACCGGCACCAGGGCAACTGGAAGTGTCTGGGTACAGCGCCAGAAATGGCGCTTCAATGAATGCGCCATTTTCTGGAGCGGCTGCGGGCTGCAATTCGCAGCATGGGAGGCCCAGAACGCTTGGGCCTCTCCATGCTGCGGATTCCAGCCCCCAGCTGCCTAGTTGTACCTGGCTGGACCAAAAATATGGTGGAGCCCCACGTCATTTTTTTTTCTAGAATTAGTTCTAGAAAAGAAAAGGGCTTTGCTGTATTTTTGGTTGCCTGCCAGGTATAACGAGGCAGCTGGGGGTTGGTGGCAATCTGTAGCTGCCAAGTTGTACCTGGCTGGACCAAAAATATGGCGGAGCCCCACGCCATTTTTTTCTAGAATTAGTCCTAGAAAAAAAATAAAAATGGGCTTCGCTGTATTTTTGGTTGCCAGCCAGGTATAATGAGGCAGCTGGGGGTTGGTGGCAATCCGTAGCTGCCAAGTTGTACCTGGCTGGACCAAAAATATAGCGGAGCCCCACGCCATTTTTTTTCTAGAATTAGTCCTAGAAAAAAAATAAAAATGGGCTTCACTGTATTTAGATGCATAGTGAACACTTTGAACCCCCCGGTGCTTCACACATTGATCCGTAAAAATGAAAAAAGAAAATTTGTGTGAAAAAAAAGTACTTTTTCCTTACTACGAATCAATTTGAGAAGCACCTGGGGGTTCAAAATGCTCACTATGCATCTAGATGCATTCCTTGAGGGGTCTAGTTTCCAAATTGAGGTCACTTATAGGGGAGCTCCAATGTTTAGGCATACATGGGCTCTCCACACGCGACATGGTGTCCGCTAATAATTCCAATTGTTAGCGAACACCATATTGGGTCCCTGTGTGCCTAAACATTGGAGCTCCCCCACAAGTGACCCCATTTTGGAAACTAGACCTTCCAGGGAACTTATCTAAATGGGTTGTGAGCATTTTGAACCCCCAGGTGCTTCACAAATTCGTCTGGAAAATTTAATAAGTACTTTTTTTTTTTCCACAAAAATTTTCTTTTTTCATTTTTACAGATTACAGCACCGGGGTGTTCAAAATGCTCACCACCCATCTAGATTAGTTCCCTGGGGGGGTCTAGTTTCCAAAATGGGGTCACTTGTGGGGGAGCTCCAATGTTTAGGCACACAGAGGCTCTCCAAACGCGACATGGTGTCCGCTAACAATTGGAGCTAATTTTTCAAATTGTTAGCGGACACCATGTCGCGTTTGGAGAGCCCCTGTGTGCCTAAACATTGGAGCTCCCTCACAAATGACCCCATTTTGGAAACTAGAGCCCCCAGGGAACCTATCTAGATAGGTGGTGAGCATTTTGAACCCCGAGGTGCTTCACAAGTTCATCCATAAAAATGAAAAAGTACTTTTTTTTCCATAAAAATGTTCTTTTTTCATTTTTACAGATTAATTTGTGAAGCACTGGGGCAATCAAAATGCTCACACCCCATCTAGATATTTTCCCTTGGGGGGTCTAGTTTCCAAAATGGGGTCACTTGTGGGGAAGCTCCAATGTTTAGGCACACAGGGGCTCTCCAAACACAACGGTGTCCGCTAACAATTTGACTGAAAAATCAGCTCAAATTGTTAGCGGACACCTTGTCACGTTTGGAGAGCCCCTGTGTGCCTAAGCATTGGAGCTCCCCCACAAGTGACCCCATTTTGGAAACTAGAGCCCCCAGGGAACTTATCTAGATGGGTGGTGAGCATTTTTAACCCTCAGGTGCTTCACAAATTAATCCGTAAAAATGAAAAAGTACTTTTTTTCAACAAAAATTTTCTTAGCCTAAATTTTTTCATTTTCACGTAGGGAGCAGGATAAAATGGATCCTATAAATTGTTGGGCAATTTCTTCTGAGTACACCGATACCTCATATATGGTCAGAAACCACTGTTTGGGCACACAGCAGGGCTCAAAAGGGAAGGAGCGCCATTTGACTTTATGAATGGAAAATTAGCTCCAAAAGTCAAATTGCGCTCCTTCCCTTCTGAGCCCTGCCGTGCGCCCAAACAGTGGTTTATGAGCACATATGAGATATCGATGTATTCAGGAGAAATTGTCCAACAATTTTTAGGATCCATTTTTATCTTGTTGCCCATGTGAGAATGAAAGAATTGAGGCAGTTTTTGGAATGGTGTCACTTTTGGGTGTTTTCTGTCATGTAAACCCCTCAAAGGAACTTCAAATGTGATAGGGTCACAAAAAAAATGGTTTTGTAAATTTTGCTGCAAAAATGAAAAATTGATGATGAACTTTGAACCCTTATAACGTCCGAACAAAATTTTTTTTTTCCAAAATTGTGCTGATGTAAAGTAGACATGTGGGAAATGTTATTTATTAACTATTTTGTGTCACATACCTCTCTGGTTTAGCAGAATAAAAATTCATAATTTCAAAATTGCTAAACTTTCAAAGTTTTTGCCAAATGTTTGATTTTTTCACAAATAATCACAAAAATTATCGACCTAAATTTAATACTAACATGAAGCCCAATATGTCACGAAAAAACAATCTCAGAATCGCTAGGATCCGTTGAAGCGTTCCAGAGATATTACCTCATAAAGGGACACTGGTCAGAATTGACAAAAATGGCCTGGTCATTAGGGTCAAAATAGGCCCGGGGGTGAAGGGGTTAAATAGAAAAAATCACAAATCATGAATAATGTGATGGGCAAACCGGCTATGTTAGGAGTGACAGGTATGTATCACACAGACAGAGGTCTGCGATCTAAATCCAGGACAGTTTGCTGGTTTATGTTGTCCCACAAATTTGTATATTTGCTATGGGCTGTGTTTAGGGATGGCCAGATGTGTGGGAGGGACTGGCCATCCACATAACCCCTCCTCCTTGAGGGGTGTGATGAGGGCTGACATTATGTAACATAGTAACATAGTAACATAGTATTTAAGGTTGAAGGAAGACCTTAAGTCCATCTAGTTCAACCCATAGCCTAAAGGAACCGTCACACGCGGCAATTTTACTAGCAATTTCACTGGCAATTTGCTGGTTGCAGTGAAATCATGGACACATTGTTCCATTTGTACACGGCAACAAAATAGAACAATGTGTCCATAATTTCACTGCAACCAGCAAATTGCCAGTGAAATTGCTAGAAAAATTGCCGCGTGTGACAGTACCTTAACATGTTGATCCAGAGAAAGGCAAAAAAACCCATGTGGCAACACTAAGCTCCACATTGAGGAAAAAATCCTTCCTGACTCCACATATGGCAATCAGACTAATTCCCTGGATCAACGCCCTATCATAGAATCTAGTATATATAACTGGTAATATTATATTTTTCAAAAAAGGCATCCAGGCCCTTCATAAATGTTAGTAGTGACTCACTCATTACAACAGCATGTGGCAGAGAGTTCCATAGTCTCACTGCTCTTACAGTAAAGAATCCACATCTGTGATTATGATTAAACCTTCTTTCCTCCAGACGTAGAGGATGCCCCCTTGTCCCCGTCTCAGGCCTAAGAGTAAAGAGATCATTAGAAAGGTCTCTGTACTGTCCCCTCATATATTTATACATTATTATAAGATCACCCCTAATCCTTCGTTTTTCCAAACTAAATAACCCCAAGTTTAATAACCTGTCTATGTATTGCATACCCCTCACTCTTCTAATAATTCAGTTGCTCAGATAAGAGCTGGAGCTGGAACAGTCCTAAAAAAGTCCCTCTACAGCAGAAGGCTGAAGGGCTTTCTGCTGATTGGGTTGTGTCCGATAAGGAAGTAATACCTCTCAAAATTGACAGTTCTGAGGAAGCGGTGACCCGTGAAAGTAATACGTCTGCCTAACTTAGTGACCTGACGTCCCCTGAAGTGTACCACAGGACGACTGGTAGTGATGTTGTAGCTAAAAAGAATGGAGCTGACACCAAGTTAGAGAGTGACTTGGAGGTTCACCAGACTGGGAGTATAACACAGACTCAAAGGGTGACTGTGACTCTTGGAAAGAAAGAGAGTACAGTAAGGAAGGGCCCAGCAAGGATGGCAAATCCTCCCATCGCAAAAGAAGCAAGTGCCACAAAGAAACTGCCCAGGGGACCGCAGCTAATAATATAATGTCCTGTGCTTCTTTTCCATGTGTGAGTTCTCTTCCAGAAACTGAGAAGATCAGGAAAGAAGGTGAAGTGTCATTGCCTGTAGCAACGGCTGGGGCTGAGACAGATATTGTGCTGGCATAGGAACTGACACAGTGTGACAACAAGGCTCTACAAGATGAAATCAGGGAGACGGAGCCAGCCAAGAAGATGGTGTGGATGTCCTCTTCAGGTCCTGAGCATGCAGCTGATGGTCAGTTAATTGGTGACACTATAGGAGAAGAAATCCTGAGAAGTCCTAGTGAAGCAGGAGTCCACAATGGTCAAGAAGAGCAGACCTATAATAGACTCACCTCTTTGGAGGCTGGGAGCACAAACAGCTCCATGGGTGAAGTAGGCAAGAAGGTTGGAGATTGCCAAGACCCTGAGAAGGATGAGAGGGGAGGCCCGATTCCTTCTTACGCTGATACCCTGGTGAGGACGACAGATAGGGCTGCCGATGCCCAAGAGTTGTATGACGCGGCAAGTGTCACAGTTGAAGAACTGGAGACCCTTGGACATGTACAAGGAGATGTGGCCGAAGTTGCCAGGGGTGCTGCCGGACTCCAAGAGGGGGAGGTAACTGCAGAAGTGGAAGAAGCTGCTGGAAAAGGGAGGGGTGAAGTGAATACCTCCTCAGGTGTTGTGAGCTCGCCTGGTCTGGTGGATGTCGGAGCCAAGATAAGGGAGCTCACAGAGATGCTCCAAGCACACTTAAAGCAAGAGAAGCTGTGGATACAGGCTGCCGAGAATCGATTGGGTGTTTTGGAGATGGAGAGGTCTCTGAGAATGCTGCTAGAAGGGGAGCAGTTTATGCAGGAAGGGCTGCGGAGACGAGCTGCTGAGATGCGAGTAGCTGAGCTAAAGGAAGAAGCCTCTGAGCTTAAAGGTTGCCTGGCAATGTGCCAGTCGAGGAACGAGTCCACCTTGGAGAAGGTAGAGCGACCCATGTCCCTCCCAGGCAAACATGCTGAAAAAGCCGAAAGTCAGTTGGCCCTGAGACCTGATCCAGGTGATCATGTGGGGACCAGCAGGAAGATAGAAATGTCTCTCTACAAGTGCATTGTGGAAATACCAGAAGACTTGAGAGAAGAGTGTGCCAGAGAGTCTGTGCATGATGACTTTGAGAAAGCCATGGAAGCCTGTAAGGTGTACTGGTCCCCAGAAGCAAAACAGCTGGTGGTTCTGTCCACATCCGAAGTCACCGTGGATCGGGTGGCTATCCTAAGGGACATGCACTTGATGTGTCTTCGCATGAAGTGGTTGAGCCGTCTAAATAACGAAGAAGCTGCCAGGAGGCTGGGGCTTATGAGGAGAGCTCGGAGTCTGCTAATAGATGTTGTCCAGGTGCCTAGCGCTCTGCTAAGAGAAGTCATTGGAAAAAAAGGACGACTCATGCAGGAAATGGTAGATAAATCTGGAGTGACGAGAGTACGAATTCCTGCTGATGGTGAAGACAACATACCCAGGATAGTGGGTATGGTTCCGCTCCTCATGGTAGGAACAGCGGAGAGTCTTAGCAATATGTGGATTCTGCTCACAAAGAGGGTGACTCACTTAAAAGAAGTACAGCAGTTACGGCTGGAAAGAGCAAGAAAAGAGAGATTGCTTCACCAAAATGGTAGAAGATGGCAGCAGCCTGCAACCCAAGGCGATAGAGAAAAACGCCTACAGACAAAATACCGAAGATGTCCTGAGGAAAATAGGCATCATGGAGATATAAACAGTGAATCCCCTGTTAGCTCAAGGCTGAGGAACTCAGACGAGAAGCCCTGTAGTGTAGGTGATTACACAGAATCAGTCCACCCACTAGACATGGGGACGCGTGGAAAGCTCTACTGTACTGACTGTTGGGGGAGGGGAAGGCCTATCCAAGATATGACTCTGAGACCTGAGGTGACTGAGTTCGATAGGCCCTGGTTCACAAGTGGACACTTGGTGTCTGTGAATCTACATGTCGAGAACTGACACTCATAGTCGACTTGGACGGTCCCCTCGACTGGTAGGCCAAGACTGCAAGGCTACCCTGTCTCGGGGCCCTGGATTGTGGTCATGTGTTCATTCCTATGGGTCTGAACAAAGGGGGAGTATATTTGATGGGCCAACTGGCTATGTTAGGAGTGACGGGTATGTATTGCACAGACAGAGGTCTGCTATCTAAATCCAGGACAGTTTGCTGGGTTATGTTGCCCCACAAAGTTGTATATTTGTTATGGGCAGGGTTTAGAGATGGTCAGATGTGTGGGAGGGTCTGCCCATCCACATACCCCCTCCTCCTCCAGGGGTGTGGTGAGGGCTGATATCATGTGACTTCTGCCTGGTCACAGGATGTGATGTCAGCCCAGGTCCTGAAGGATGAAGGCTGCAGAAGCACATGGGAAGAAACGAGGTCTGGAGCTGTGATCTGACAGGAGTCAGTGTGAACCTTGACAGATCCTGACCGGTGTTCTCAGCCAAGCAGTTTTCCTGAACAGCCAATTAAGAGGTCAGTGAGTGGAGGCTGTGATACCTTCACAGGGATACAGTGGTGAGAGATGTATCCAAACCTGTGCGGGCACACCTATTTTAGAAATGAGGACTGTGTATCTCATGGCTGGTGCGGACTTGTTTTGGACTATACCATATGCGGTTTATGTGGTCTGTTAATAAACCAACATGAATTTATTTAAATGAAGAGAGTGTTCTGTTTGAATATCGCTACAAAGTGGGTGAAACCCAAACCCGATCCGTGATCACTATCTTACAATAGATATACACTCCCTGAAAGAAATTATGTCACTTATCCAAGTTATGTAAATAAAAGCTTATAACCTGACGTTAAATTCATCCATTGGTTCAGTAAATTACTCTTTTGAAAGCTCAAACCGTCCGAAATGTGCTTAGGTTAAGAAAATAAATTGGCATCAATGCTGAAATATTGATCATTTAATGAACACAGAATGGTCACAAAAGTTTTGTCGCCCACAGAAAGTAATATGATTTTCAAACAAAAAATTAACTTAAAATGCAAATATTTGTTGCATAACATTGGTGAATAAAGTTGTGGTGCTATTAGAGTCATATATAATATTTTGTGTGACTTCTATGAGCTTGAAGGACTGCATCCATGTGGTTCAACAATGATTCATACAATGTATTAATAAAGTCATCAGGAATAACAAAGAATGCAGTCTTACATGCCTCCCAGAGTTCATCTAGATTCTTTGGTTTTGTCTTCCAAGCTTCCTCTTTCATCCTACCCTAAACATGCTCAATGATGTTCATGTCTGGTGACTGGGCTGGCCAGTCCTTGAGCACCTTGATCTTTTTTGCCTGGAGGAACTTTGTTGTAGAGATGGATGTATGAGATGGAGCACCATCCTGCTGCAGATTTTGACCCTTTTTATGATTTTGAATATAAGAGGTAGTTAATACTTTTTGATATTTTAGGCTATTGATATTGCCTTCCACCTTGCAAATGTTTCATACACCCCTATACTGAATGTAACCCCAGACCATGATCTTTCCATCACCAAATGTAACTCTTTTCTGGATGTATTTTGGATCCATACGGGCTCCAGTAGGTCTCCTGCAGTATTTGCGTCGGCTGTGGTGTAATTCTACTGAAGATTCATCAGAGAAATCCACCTTCTGCCACTTTTCCAGAGTCCATCTGTTTAGCAGGCTGTGGGACTTTGCAAATGCCACATGGTGTTTTATTTGCCTTTTGTTTAGTGCTG
Organism: Allobates femoralis; assembly: GCA_033576535.1. Classification (NCBI taxonomy): domain Eukaryota; kingdom Metazoa; phylum Chordata; class Amphibia; order Anura; family Aromobatidae; genus Allobates; species Allobates femoralis. The sequence continues at coordinate 436,068,027 of JARQOC010000004.1, read as the reverse complement.
GCTTCTGGGCACTGATTCAACCATAGAGGCCATTTCAAGACAGAATCCTACAAACTGTTCTAGTTGACACAGGGAGTTGAGGTGACTAGGCCTGTTTGAGCTCAGCTACAATGGAAGAGGGGCTTTCTTTGGATTTTCTAACCAACAAATGTTCCTCCTGGGCAGTTGTCTTGTGGGGTCTGCTGGACCTGGGCTTGTCAAACACTTCTCTAGACTCTTCAAATCTTTTTTTAATTATTTGTACTTGACGCTGAGACACATTAAAGGTGCCACACACCTCTGTAGTGGATCTGGTCTTCAGCCTCTTGATAATCAAGGCTTTGGTCGCAGCATGGATTTGTGGCGCCCTGCCAGTACAGGTAGCAACAGGGCCACCTAAAACATGGATGGATTTCCACAGTGGGTACCCCATACACATACAACACCTTCCACCCCAGACCTGTAGGGGGAGCCCCACTTGCTGACTTTAACCCCTTCCCGACCCGTGACACAGCATATGCGCCATAGAAACCAATGTGTTCCCGATCTATGACGCATATGCTGTGTCATCTGGGGATCGCGCTCCTGCAGGTCGAGTGAGGGTGTCACTGACCTGTCACTCGACCTGCAGGTACATGGGGACATGTACTACACCCTAGGGGGGGTCGCTTTGTCCCCCCAAAGGCGACAGGCGCGGTCATTGGTGCTTGAAAGTGAAAGCAAAAATCACTGCGCCAGTAATGTTTCCCTGCCTGTTTCCCTGCCTGCCGCTTCTCTCCATGTCCTACGATCTCCGCCCCTGTCATCCACTGACTCCCCCCTGTCCCCCACTTCTCCTTCCTACCCCCCGCTTCATCTTCCTGCCCCCCTTCATCTTCTGCCCCCTGCTTCTCCTTCCTGCCCCCGCTTCCTCCTGACAGCCCCCCTGCTTCTTTTTCCTGCCCCCCGCTTCTCCTTCCAGCCCCTCCACTTCTCCTGACTGCCCCCCCACTTCCTCCTTCCTGCCCCCCCAATCACCTGAGCGGCGATCGCCTCTCCCACTCACCTCTCCGACGTCAGTGCTGCCCTCCTGTCGCTGCTACGGTCCCGCTCCTCCTCCTCCTCTTTCGGTCCTCCTGTGCACCCGTCTCACCATCTCTGCCGCTTCCTGCTTCTGCAGGAAGGGATCTGATGGCCCTGGGACAGTGATCCTTCATGTGATCACTGTGGATCACTGTGCTGGAGCTGTCAGATCACTTTCTGCAGCATAGTGGGTCACTGCGCCCGGGCTCTTAGATCGCTGCTCTGCAGTCCGATCCCCATACAGGGGCATTGAGCTGCAGAAAGTGATCTGACAGCCCGGGTGCAGTCATGCACATAGTGGGTCAATGCGCCCGGGCTGTCAGATCACTGCTCTGCAGCCCGATCCCACTGCATGGGGATCGAACTGCAGAAAACGATCTGACAAAGCGCAGTGATGCACATAGTGGGTCACTGCCCCTGGGCTGTCAGATCGCTTTCTGCAGCTCGATCCCCATGCTGGCAGATTGGGCTGCAGAGTAGCGATCTGACAGCAGAGGCGATCGAGCGTCGTGGGACCTTCATTGTGGACTACGTCGGAGGTGATTGAACGTCGTGGGATCATTGTGGACTACGTCGGAGGCGATTGAACGTCGTGGGACCTTCGTTGTGGACTACGTCGGATCTTTATAATAAAGATGAAGTACGACTTTTGTTTGTTTGTTTTTTTAAATAAAAAGATTTTTTCTCTGTGTGGTATTTTTTGATTATTTACTAGAGATTCCTAATGGTCGGGTCTAACATTGGCCCTATATTATAATTCTCGGGCTTAGTGCCAGCTGCCAATAAAAAGCTGGCATTAACTCCTTTATTACCCAGTTTGCCACCGGCACCAGAGCAACTGGACGAGTCTGGGTACAGCGCCAGAAAATGGCGCTTCAATGAATGCGCCATTTTCTGGGGCGGCTGTGGGCTCGAATTCGCAGCATGGGGGGCCCAGAACGCTTGGCCCCTACATGCTGAGGATTCCAGCCCCCAGCTGCCTAGTTTTACCTGGCTAGACCAAAAAGATGGCGGAGTCCCACGCCATTTTTATTTCTTGAATTAGTTCTAGAAATAAAAAAAAATGGGCTTTGCTGTATTTTTGGTTGCCAGCCAGGTACAATGAGGCAGCTGGGGGTTGCTGGCAGTCCGTAGCTGCCAAGTTGTACCTGGCTGGACCAAAAATATGGTGGAGCCCCACATCATTTTTTTTTTCTAATATCGGTTCTAGAAATATTAAAGGTCTTCACTGTATTTTTGGTTGCCAGCCAGGTACAACTTGGCAGCTGGTAGGCTGGAATTCTCAGTGTGGAGAGACCCAAACGTGGGCCCCCAAGCTGGAAATTGCAACCCACAGCCACGGCAGAAAATAGCGCATTCATTAGAGGCGCCCATCGGGGCGTGATAATGAGGGAGTCAGGAGGGCTGGAGTCTCACAGGGAACGCCCTGTGAGATTTATTCAGTGTGAAGAAGTCCCTGAGATGTAAGTGAATAATAGCGTTTTTCTCAGTGTTACTAAACACTTTTTTACACAAAAGGACAGCTGCTAATCATCTTTAAGGGTGCAGGGACAGGTATTAATAGAGTTGGGGGTCATTTGGAGAGGTCAGGTTCCCTTTAATTCTTCATTTTAACCAGCTCCTGCAGCACTGTTCTACATGTCGGCACCGTGCTGCAGGAGCGGGTATGAAGCCGGTGCAGAAGGGGTTAATGTTATAGTGCTACATGGCCCAGAGAGTGGCCACACTCCCCTGAATCCATGTAGCACATAACATTGGCAGGGCAGGGGTTAAATCATGTATTTAGCAGAAGCCGCACAATGTCGGCTCTGCTGGATACATTCATTAAAAACCGGCATGTCTGAAGCCGGTGTTTCATGGGTTAATGTTATTAAGCTACATGGCCCCAGAGAGTGCCCACACTCCCCTGGAGCCATGTAGCCCAAACCATTGGCAGCTCTGTGGTTAACCAAGGCAGTTTGCAGAAGCCCCAATATGTCGGTTCTGCTACATTCATTCTTAAAAAGCTGGCGGGTACTGTCTGTTCACAGTGCTCCGTGAAAAGTTACTACACTGTTTTGTGAATAGGGAGCTGTCCTCCGCTCTGGTGCTGAAGACAACACAGGGCTTCATCACCTAAGCGATCATCAATACAGCAGAGAATAGCTCCTAGTGATGGGCGAATCCTAAATTACTCGTAATCGCTTGACTCTAGCGAGTCCGAGCTCGGGACTCGCTACTCGTTGCGAGTCTAGCGAGTCCAATGTTAATGAATGGGGAAGCGAGTAATAGCGAGTAGTGTGAGATTTACAAATCGCAGATTTGTCTCGGAAGCTTCAGCCTGAAGCAATCCTAGTTTTGTCATTTATTTGCATTGGACTCGTTTACTTTGTAAGTAATCGCTGGGAAACTCGCACAGATAAGAGTCCTGTCTACTCAGTGTGCTGGCTGCCAGCTCCAGGGTCCTAGAGCCTGCCTGCTGCCTGATGTAGCAGAGCTGAGATTGTTCTCAGTCTGCTCGTTCCCTGTGTACAGACATGAATGTCTGTGCACAGAGATGATGTAGCAGAGCTGAGATTGTTCTCAGTCTGCTCATTCCCTGTGCATAGACATCTATATCTATGCACAGGGGATGTAGCAGAGAGGACATCGCGTTTTGGACTGCGTCGGACGGAAGAGGATTTTTTTAATTAAAGATGGAGTCCCTAATGGCTTTTTTTTTATTTCTAATAAAAAATTTTCTTTGTGTTGTGTTTTTTTTAAAACAATTTAATAGAAATTCATGGCGGTCATGTCTAATACTGGCGTGACCGCCATAAATTTTGGGCTTAGGGCCAGCTGATAATACAAAGCTGGCCCTAACCTCTTTATTACCCAGCGTGCCACCGCTACCAGGGCCGCTGGAAGAGCGGGGTTCAGCGCCAGAGGATGGCGCTTCAATGAACGCGCCATCTTCTGGGGCGGCTGCGGGCTGCAATTTGCAGCGGGGGGTGCCCAGAAAGCTTGGGCATCCCTGAGCTGCGGATTCCAGCCCCCAGCTGCTTAGCTGTACCTGGCTAGACATAGAAATTGCGCGGAGCCCCACGCATTTTTTTAAAATTATTTCATGAAATTCTGAGATTCTGACTCTGACTCTGAGACTCTGACTCTGAAATTCATGAAATAATAAAAAAAAAATGCGTGGGGCTCCGCGCAATTTCTATGTCTAGCCAGGTACAGCTAAGCAGCTGGGGGCTGGAATCCGCAGCGCAGGGATGCCCAAGCTTTCTGGGCACCCCCCGCTGCAAATTGCAGCCCGCAGCCGCCCCAGAAGATGGCGCGTTCATTGGAGAAGAGATCAACGGCAGACAAATCGGGGGAAGGTGAGAATGTCTGTTTCTCCTCTACATGAAAGTAGCCCTGATTTGTCTTCATGGCTGAGTACATGTGATGTGTGCATGGCTGTGTGTGTGTGCATGCCTGGGTGGATCGCTGTGTGCATGTGTGTGCATGGCGGTGTGTGTGCATGCCTGGGTGGATCGCTGTGTGCTTGTGTGTGCATGGCGGTGTGTGTGCATGCCTGGGTGGATCGCTGTGTGCGTGTGTGTGCATGGCGGTGTGTGTGCATGCCTGAGTGGATCGCTGTGTGCATGTGTGTGCATGGCTGTGTGCGTGCATGCCTGGGTGGATCGCTGTGTGCATGTGTGTGCATGGCTGTGTGCGTGCATGCCTGGGTGGATCGCTGTGTGCATGTGTGTGCATGGCTGTGTGTGCATGTCTGGGTGGATCGCTGTGTGCATGTGTGTGCATGGCTGTGTTCATGTGTCCGTGGCTGAGTGCATTTGTGCATGACTGAGTGTGAGGCTGTGTGTGTGCATGTCTGGGTGCATGACCAGGTGCATGTGTCCATGGCTAAGTGCATTAGTGCATGACTGAGCGCAGGACTGTGTATGTACGTGTCTGGTTGCATGGCTGGGTGTATGTGTCCATGGCTGAGTGCATTTGTGCATTACTGAGCGCAGGACTGTGTATGTACGTGTCTGGTTGCATGGCTGGGTGCATGTGTCCATGGCTGAGTGCATGACTGAGCACAGAGCTGTGTGTGCGCGTGTCTGGGTGCATGGCCGGGTGCATGTGTTCATGGCTGGGTGCATGTGTCCATGGCTGAGTGCATGACTGAGCACAGGGCTGTGTGTGTGCGCGTGTCTGGGTGCATGGCCGGGTGCATGTGTTCATAGCTGGGTGCATGTGTCTATGGCTGAGTGCATTTGTGCATGACTGAATGCGGGGCTGTGTGTGTACATGTCTGGGTGCATGTGTTCATGGCTGGGTGATGTGTCCATGGCTGAGTGCATTTGGGCATGACTGAATGCGGGGCTGTGTGTGCATGTCTGGGTGCATGACCAGGTGTATATGTTCATGGCTCGGTTCATGTGTGCATGGCTGAGTGCATGTGTCCATGTTTGGGTGCATGGGTGCACTGCAGGGTGCATGTTTAAGAATATGAATATATAAAGAGGGTGCACTGATGCAGGTGCATCTCAATGAATTAGAATACCATCAAAAAGTGACTATTTCAGTAATTCAATACATAAAGTGACACACATATATTATATAGAGTCATTACGCACAGATGGATCTATTTCAGGTGTTTATTCTGTTAATGTTGTTGATGAATGAAAACCCAAAGGTCATTATCTCAGAAATTTAAAGTAGGGAGGATGAAAGGTTAAACACTGTGCTGCCGTATTCCACCAGACATTTAAGGGTTTATATAATATTGATTTATTAGTCAAAGCGTTTCAGGGCTCCCTCCACATGACAATATGATACTGATTTGTCCTGAGGAAGGGGCCAAGGAACCCTCTAATGCGTTCATAAATAAATCAATATTATATTCCCCCTTTGATGTCTCGTGGAATACGGCAGCGTGTTTTTTATCCCTTCATCCTCCCTACTTGAATTTTATGAGATAATGACCTTTGGGTTTTCATTGGCTGTAAGCTATGTGTACAGTTCTGTATAATGTATGTGTGCATGTCTGCGTTGCGTATATAAAATTGTATGCATTTTTTTATAAAATATGTGTATGTGGGGGCATATCTGGGGGGCGGGCAGGGGCCACTGTCAACGTGGTCAGAGTGAGCAGGTAAATGTGAGGAGACAGTATGGGGTAGAAGAGAGAGGGGACTGCTTGGGGGACAGTGTGAGGATATAGTAAGCAGGACTCTGGAGTTGGTAAGCCAAACCACCGACTCCAACTCCTCAATTTCCCTCACTCTGACTCCACGACTCAGACTTCCTCATACACGGCTCATGTTTAAGTGATAAATTTATTGTACAATGGGTACATCAGGCTTTAATCATTATGTTGATACAATAATCAAGATATTTAGATAGAGCATAATAATTATTCATAATGATAATATTCAGCACATTCTGCATTGATCTACTGTACCCAATTCATTATATATTGTAGGAGTCGGAGTTGCTCCATTTTTCTACCAACTCCACAGTCCTGACAGCAAGGAAAGGATGTATGCTGAGGAGGGGGGTGTGATGAGGGGCATAATATAAAGACTGGGCAGTATAGGTTTGGGGGCAGTGTGAAAGGGCCTTTTATGAAAAGAGCAGTGTGGAGGGCATGTATCAGGAGATGGACACTGTGGGGGTCCTTATTTGTGCAGAAAAACATTGAGGGCAATTATTTATTCATGGGCTTAGTGTAGGGCATATAAATTTATTCAGGCAACATTAAAATGACACTCTTATATTTAAGGGCGCCGTGTAGGGATGTGCTGCAGAAGCGCAGAGAAGATGGAAGTCTGTAAAGACATGAAAAGTCATCATGTTGTCTGCACAAGATGAAGAAATGAAAGATAATGACTCTAATCAGGGAAGATGTCACCTATAAGGTACCTGGATGTAAATGTTCCTTTGTGATCCTGCTGCGTCTCATCAGTGCTGTGGCTCCTGTACGGTCTGCAGTCGGATGAATGATAACAACAACTCCCAGTATCTTCTTACCATTGTTAAGGACATACTGGCAGTTGGAGATATATGCAATACAAGGGGCTGACCTGACATTACAATTGGTGTACCATGTACTGATGGTGATCCGGGCTCAGATTCAAGTACAAATGGTGGTCCTAGTGATTTATATATGTACTAATGATAATAATAATCTTTATATAGCACCAACATTTTCCGGAGCACTTAACAAATCAGATTCATATACAAACAGTCATGAGAAACAGTTTTGGAAATCACCATAATTAAAAAGCAAACAATAATGACAATCCTGCTTGCAAGAGCTTACAATGTACAATAAAGTGGGGGTGACACAAAGTACAGGGGCTTATTTACAATCATGGTTCAGCCATTTTGAGGTTGAGGAATAGATGAGAGCGAAGTAAGTGGCCACCAGCCGGTCTGTGTAGAGCTTTTGGTTGCGGATAACCTATGTCTGAATAACTGATTAGGGAGCATGATAGGCCGCCCTAAAAAGATGTGTTTTTAGGGAGCGCCTGAAGCTAAGTAAGTTGTGGGTAGTCCTAATTTCTTGGGGTTGAGCATTCCAGAGAATTGGTGCAGCTCGAGAGAAATCTTGGAGCTGGGAATTGCAGGTTCAGATTGGTGCAGACATTAGCTCCAGTCACTCCCAGAGCGAAGAGAACGGGCGGGGTGATAGACAGAGATGAAGGTAGAGAGGTAGGGAAGTGCTGAATCGTGAAGAGCTTTGTGGGTGAGAACAAGCAATTTGAATTGGATCCTATAAGGTATGGGAAGCCAGTGCAGTGACTGGCACAGAGCGGATCCTATAGGGTATGGGCAGCCAGTGCAGTGACTGGCACAGAGTGGAGGCATCCCAGTAACAGTTAGCCAGATAGGTGACCCTGGCTGCTGCATTAAGGATAGACTGGAGAGGGGAGAGTCTAGTGAAGGGGAGACCAATTAATAGAAAGTTGCAATAATCAAGGCGGGACAGGATCACGGCCACTGTAATGGTTTTAGTTGTTTCCATGGTGAGGAAGGGGCGGATTCTAGAGATTTCCTACAGTTGCAGGTGACAAGAGAGGGTGAGAGATTGTATATAGGAGGTGAATGAAAGATCAGCATCAAATATAAACACCCAGACAACGAGCCTGCTGTCTAGGTGTTATTATGGTGCCGCACACTTTGAGGGAGATGTCAGGTTTAGGGAGGTTGGTAGAGGGTGGGATCAGAAGAAGTTCAGTTTTGGAAAGGTTAAGATTCAGGTATAAAGTAAGCATGATATTGGAAACTGCGTTTAGACAATCATTGGTATTCTGTAATACAGCAGGGGTAAGGTCAAGGGAAGAAGTGTATAGTTGTGTGTCATCAGCATAAAGATGATACTGGAAGCTAAATCTGCTGATCGTCTGTCCTATCGGGGCTGTGTAGAAAGGGCCAAGGACTGAACCCCTAGGGACCCCAATAGTGGGAGGAAGTGGAGCCAGCGAATGATACACTGAAGGAGTGGTCAGAAAGATAGGAAGAGAACCAGGAGAGAGCCGTGTCCTTGATGCCGATGGAGTGCAGCATAGAGAGTAGGAGATGGTGGTCAACAGTGTCAAAGGCTGCAGAGAGGTCAAGAAGGATAAGCAGAGAGTGGTCACCATTACATAATGATGGTCCTGATTATTTATGCACAAACTAATGGTGATCCTGGTGATGAATTCATCTACTGCTTGGTGTTATGATGCTGTGTTTCTGTACTGATGAGGGTAGTGATCCATGTTTCTGTACTGATGGGAGTTTTAGTAATACATTTTGGTATTGCTGGTGGTTCTGGTGATGTATTCTTGTGCAGGTATTGGTTCTGATTCTGTACATATAACAATCCATAACATATAAGATTGTGACATATGGCTATGCTTAATAAAGTATTGTCCCATTGACAATTTAGGGATTACTACATTTTTATTTGCTAGGAGCATTAAAGGGATTGTATAAGTTTGTGATGAAAGCTCGCCATAATTGCTGCTGTTTTAACCAATTAAATGTCCTTTTCAGTCACTGGCAAGAATATTTAGGGTTATGTCTGATGCCTGCAATCGCCAGCTCCCATCAGCTCCACTTGCTGTGGGTTGTTGATGGATTGCCATGTGTTGCTGCCATAGTGCGGAGACATTATTACAGCGGTCTCACTTTGTAGTGAACGGTGACTGCAATGGATCTTTGCTTTGAACCTATAACAGGAAGCGAGTGGCAGCAGGGGGAATAAAATTTCATTTTCTCGCTGTAGCCTACATTGTTCAGCTCACTAGGTTTACCTGCAGATTAATGATATAGCTGCAATTAAATAGTGTTCCTGTATCTATGTACCATCCACTGTTATTTTTAAAGACTCTTACCTCTGCTGCTTTAATGCAAGGGCCAGAGATAAGAAAATGAAAGATGGGTCGCCGCAACTCAAGGGCCACTGCTTTGCGGTTGCCCCCCAGGCCAAAATGTGCCAGCCAGCCCCTGCTTGTCTCCGAGCCTCCGGCACCCTGTAAGGCTTCAGGCGTACCTTCATGCGAGGCTCGGTGACAATATCATGCTGTATAAGGTTTGTCCTACCGGGAAAGTCTGAGAAAACCTCTGGGTTCTGCTGAACCAACCATCTGGCCTCTTGCCTCTGTTGCTTGGTGAGGCCGTCTCCTATCCTTACTTCCGTCTCATTCACCCTGGAGGTCACCGGACCCGGGGATGAGTGCCCGAAAAAGGAGAGAGACGAAAAAAGGTCAGCCATCAGGCCTTCCCGTTCCTTCCATGGTTTTAACAGATTGATATGGTATATCTGCTCTGGTTTCCTCCTTCCTGGCTGAAATATATTATATAATCGCGAATCGAAAATCCGCCCCTCTCGGCGCAACTTCCGGCGTGGTCATGTGGATACGCGTGAAGCATTGGCCACGAAGCGGCCATTGCGAGCCGTTCTAACTTCACTCGCAATGGTCGCGCAGCGGCCATTGCGACTCGCCGCCCGACCTGCTTCCGCTCCCCGCTACCCACAACTTGCGCGGGACCATGGAGCGGAGGCGGCGCAGCAGCCTCAGCTCCCCGCTACCCAAAGCCCACCTCCGACTATGGAGCTGCCCCCTGTGCCTCCCCCCCAGTCCCGCACCGCCACCCAGCACCGCACACCCCCAACGCCGCAAACACCCCCCCCCCTCACTGCCCGCACACCTCCGCCGCCAGCCCCCATCCACACTCTAGCACCGCCCCCCAGACCCGCTCCCCAGCACCGCTCCACAGCCCCGCAATGTCCGCACCCCCCCCACAATGTCCACACAGCCCCCCCACAATGTCCGCAAAGCCCCCCCCACAATGTCCGCACAGCCCCCCCCCACAATGTCCGCACAGCCCCCCCCCACAATGTCCGCACAGCCCCCCCCCCACAATATCCGCACAGCCCCCCCACCACAATGTCCGCACAGCCCCCCCCCCACAATGTCCGCACAGCCCCCCCCCACAATGTCCGCACAGCCCCCCCCTACAATGTCCAAACTGCCCCCCCACCATGTCCAAACTGACCCCCCCACCATGTCCAAACTGACCCCTCCCACCATGTCCAAACTGACCCCCCCCACCATGTCCAAACTGACCCCCCCAACATAATGTCCGCACAGCCCCCCCAATATGTCCACGCACCCCCCCCCAATATGTCTGCACACCCCCCCCAATATGTCCGCACACCCCCCCCAATATGTCCGCACCCCCCCTCCACAATATGTCCGCACAGCCCCCCAACCCCATGTCCGCACAGCTCCCCACCATGTCCAAACTGACCCCCCCCCACCATGTCCAAACTGACCCCCCCCACCATGTCCAAACTGACCCCCCCCACCATGTCCAAACTGACCCCCCCCCACCATGTCCAAACTGACCCCCCCCACCATGTCCGCACAGCCCCCCCAATATGTCCGCACAGCCCCCCCAATATGTCCGTGCACCCCCCCATAATATGTCCGCGCACCCCCCCCCACAATATGTCCGCACGCCCCCCCACCACAATGTCCAAACTGCCCCCCCACCATGTCCAAACTGACCCCCCCACCATGTCCAAACTGACCCCTCCCACCATGTCCAAACTGACCCCCCCCACCATGTCCAAACTGACCCCCCCACCATGTCCAAACTGACCCCTCCCACCATGTCCAAACTGACCCCCCCCACCATGTCCAAACTGACCCCCCCCACCATGTCCAAACTGACCCCCCCAACATAATGTCCGCACAGCCCCCCCAATATGTCCGCGCACCCCCCCCAATATGTACGCGCACCCCCCCCCCAATATGTCCGCACACCCCCCCCCCCAATATGTCCGCACACCCCCCCCCCCCCCAATATGTCCGCGCACCCCCCCAATATGTCCACGCACCCCCCTCCCCAATATGTCCACGCACCCCCCCCCAATATGTCCGCGCACCCCCCCCCATAATATGTCCGCGCACCCCCCCCACAGTATGTCCGCACACCCCCCCCCCCCCCCCCCCCGACGCCGTAGATCACTTACCTGTCTTCATGACATCTGCTTCCCCAGGTCCAGTCCTTCCTTTGGCCCAGGCATCCTCTTCCTTCAGCCCGGCACACGAGTCTTCCATCCACCGGTCTTCTGTCTTCCTCCACCGAGCTCCGGGTCGTCCTTCAGGTCCGCCACCAATCAGCGTCCAGCATCATCTGCCATGTAACTCCATGAGCCCTTTGAGCGGACCTGAAGGAGAACTGTGTCTTTACAAATGACTCAGTTCTCCTTCAGGTCCGCTCAAACACCTCATAGAGATACATAGCGGATAATGCTGCACGCTGATTGGTCGCTTCTTCCCATAGAGAAACATGGCCATGTTTCTCTATGGGAAAAAACCACCAATCAGCGTCCAGCATTATCCGCTATGTTACTCAATGAGGCCTTTCAGTGGCCCTGAATGGAGACTCTTTGTAAACACAGTTTCCATTCAGGTCCGCTCCAACCCCTCATAGAGATACATGGCGGATAATGCTTGACGCTGATTGGTCGCGTCTTCCCATAGAGAAACATGGCCATGTTTCTCTATGGGAAAAACCCACCAATCTGCGTCCACCATTATCCGCCATGTATCTCTATGAGGCCTTGGAGCGGACCTGAATGGAGACTGTCTTTACATACAGTCTCCATTCAGGTCCGCTCAAAGCCCTCATAGAGATACATAGCGGATAATGCTGCACGCTGATTGGTCGCTTCCTCCCATAGAGAAACATGGCCATGTTTCTCTATGGGAACAAGCGACCATTCAGCGCCCAGTATTATCCGCCATGTATCTCTATCACCCCTTTGAGCGGACCTGAAGGACGACTCAGGCTCACTTAAAATAACAAATAAGAAATAAATTTAATAATAATAAAAATAATAAAAAAAATATTATAAATAATAAATAAAATAAAAAATTATAGTAAAAAAAAAAAATAATGCTAATAATAATGCTATTACTGCTAATAATAATGATATTAATGCTAATAATTACGCTATTAATGCTAATAATTATGCTATTAATGCAAATAATATTGCTATTAATGCTATTATTAATGCTCATTATGCTAATAATTATGCTATTAATGCTAATAATTATGCTAAGAATGCTAATAATCATGCTATTTAGCCTATTATTAATGCTATTAAGGCTAATAATAATGCTATTTATGCTATTCAAAATTCTATTACTGCTAATAATATTGCTATTCAGGCTCTTTATGCTAATACTAATGATATTAAAGCGATTATTTATGCTATTAATGATATTAATAATGCTATTAATGTTATTAATAATGCTATTAATGCTAATATTAATGCTATTAAGGCTAATAAGCATGCTATTAATATTGCTATTAATTTTATTAATAGTATTATTTATGCTATTAATGCTATTATTTATGCTATTAATACTAATAATAATACTATTATTAGTACTATTATTGCTATTAATAATGCTATTAATGCTAATAATAATGCTGTTAATGCTAAAAATTATGCTATTAATAGTAATAATAATGCTATTAATTCAAATAATAATGCTATTATTAATACTATTAATGCTATTATTTATGCTATTAATGGTATTAGTCATACCCCAGAGATTTTGCAGCAGACAGAATACAACAAAAAAGCATTGAAGTTTGGTGCTGATCCATTCAGTCAAACATACCCCAGAGATTTTGCAGCAGACAGAATACAACAAAAAAGTATTGAAGTTTGGTGCTGATCCATTCAGTCAAACATACCCCAGAGATTTTGCAGCAGACAGAATACAACAAAAAAGCATTGAAGTTTGGTGCTGATCCATTCAGTCAAACATACCCCAGAGATTTTGCAGCAGACAGAATACAACAAAAAAGCATTGAAGTTTGGTGCTGATCCATTCAGTCAAACATACCTGTAGAGAAACACAGAAACATCATGATGATTAGGTGATGGTCAGAGGGGTGCAGATGAATTTTGATACAGGGCGGATGATGGAGCCCAGATGCTTCATATCGTTTCAGGTCTATTTCATTTCAGTGCACTTTTACAACATGCACTTTCGCAGCAGACACGTCAGCATGCAGACTAAGCAAGGCTCCTTATATGCTCAATGATACTGATTTCAGGTGTGGGGCAAAGGGGAGGGAACTGGAGTTCATTAAGCCATGGCTAAGCAAGGCTGCACCAAATGGTCACTCATAGGCATATTTGAACAAAGGATCATAAACAGGCATTGGGGGGGGGGGGGCAGGGGGAAGGACAGTTACATTGATGCTGGAACCAGAGATTTTGCAGCAGACAGAATACAACAAAAAAGCATTGAAGTTTGGTGCTGATCCATTCAGTCAAACATACCCCAGAGATTTTGCAGCAGACAGAATACAACAAAAAGCATTGAAGTTTGGTGCTGATCCATTCAGTCAAACATACCCCAGAGATTTTGCAGCAGACAGAATACAACAAAAAAGCATTGAAGTTTGGTGCTGATCCATTCAGTCAAACATACCCCAGAGATTTTGCAGCAGACAGAATACAACAAAAAAGCATTGAAGTTTGGTGCTGATCCATTCAGTCAAACATACCCCAGAGATTTTGCAGCAGACAGAATACAACAAAAAAGTATTGAAGTTTGGTGCTGATCCATTCAGTCAAACATACCCCAGAGATTTTGCAGCAGACAGAATACAACAAAAAAGCATTGAAGTTTGGTGCTGATCCATTCAGTCAAACATACCTGTAGAGAAACACAGAAACATCATGATGATTAGGTGATGGTCAGAGGGGTGCAGATGAATTATGATACAGGGTGGATGATGGAGCCCAGATGCTTCATATCGTTTCAGGTCTATTTCATTTCAGTGCACTTTTACAACATGCACTTTCGCAGCAGACACGTCAGCATGCAGACTAAGCAAGGCTCCTTATATGCTCAATGATACTGATTTCAGGTGTGGGGCAAAGGGGAGGGAACTGGAGTTCATTAAGCCATGGCCAAGCAAGGCTGCACCAAATGGTCACTCATAGGCATATTTGAACAAAGGATCATAAACAGGCATTGGGGGGGGGGGGGCAGGGGGAAGGACAGTTACATTGATGCTGGAACCAGAGATTTTGCAGCAGACAGAATACAACAAAAAAGCATTGAAGTTTGGTGCTGATCCATTCAGTCAAACATACCCAGAGATTTTGCAGCAGACAGAATACAACAAAAAAGCATTGAAGTTTGGTGCTGATCCATTCAGTCAAACATACCCAGAGATTTTGCAGCAGACAGAATACAACAAAAAAGCATTGAAGTTTGGTGCTGATCCATTCAGTCAAACATACCCCAGAGATTTTGCAGCAGACAGAATACAACAAAAAAGCATTGAAGTTTGGTGCTGATCCATTCAGTCAAACATACCCCAGAGATTTTGCAGCAGACAGAATACAACAAAAAAGCATTGACGTTTGGTGCTGATCCATTCAGTCAAACATACCCCAGAGATTTTGCAGCAGACAGAATACAACAAAAAAGCATTGAAGTTTGGTGCTGATCCAGTCAAACATACCCCAGAGATTTTGCAGCAGACAGAATACAACAAAAAAGCATTGAAGTTTGGTGCTGATCCATTCAGTCAAACATACCTGTAGAGAAACACAGAAACATCATGATGATTAGGTGATGGTCAGAGGGGTGCAGATGAATTATGATACAGGGCGGATGATGGAGCCCAGATGCTTCATATCGTTTCAGGTCTATTTCATTTCAGTGCACTTTTACAACATGCACTTTCGCAGCAGACACGTCAGCATGCAGACTAAGCAAGGCTCCTTATATGCTCAATGATACTGATTTCAGGTGTGGGGCAAAGGGGAGGGAACTGGAGTTCATTAAGCCATGGTCAAGCAAGGCTGCACCAAATGGTCACTCATAGGCATATTTGAACAAAGGATCATAAACAGGCATTGGGGGGGGGGGGGGGGCAGGGGGAAGGACAGTTACATTGATGCTGGAAACAGAGATTTTGCAGCAGACAGAATACAACAAAAAAGCATTGAAGTTTGGTGCTGATCCATTCAGTCAAACATACCCCAGAGATTTTGCAGCAGACAGAATACAACAAAAAGCATTGAAGTTTGGTGCTGATCCATTCAGTCAAACATACCCCAGAGATTTTGCAGCAGACAGAATACAACAAAAAAGCATTGAAGTTTGGTGCTGATCCATTCAGTCAAACATACCCAGAGATTTTGCAGCAGACAGAATACAACAAAAAAGCATTGAAGTTTGGTGCTGATCCATTCAGTCAAACATACCCAGAGATTCTGCAGCAGACAGAATACAACAAAAAAGCATTGAAGTTTGGTGCTGATTCATTCAGTCAAACATACCCCAGAGATTTTGCAGCAGACAGAATACAACAAAAAAGCATTGAAGTTTGGTGCTGATACATTCAGTCAAACATACCTGTAGAGAAACACAGAAACATCATGATGATTAGGTGATGGTCAGAGGGGTGCAGATGAATTATGATACAGGGCGGATGATGGAGCCCAGATGCTTCATATCGTTTCAGGTCTATTTCATTTCAGTGCACTTTTACAACATGCACTTTCGCAGCAGACACGTCAGCATATCACCATGGCTCTTAAACAGGATCGAGAACAAGACCCAAGACGTTATAATAAACCAATTGTTAATGAAGTTGCTGTGGTCTTTGAAAATGCTGATGGAGAGCCACCCTTCAATAGAGACATTTTAATTCATCTGAAACCTGACCCAAACAATCCTTTAGCCCCCAAAACACAGCAAGTCACTATTCTCCACAGTAATTTAGATGCTTTACTGTATCCGTTATTTTTTCCGCATGGAGAACAAGGCTGGCATGAGGGACTGAAGCATCAAGGTCAAAATCCCGGAGAGTTACACAATTGCAGTATTACTGTTATTTGCTATCTGTACGTCCTGGGTTCAATCCTATTCTAAATGGTGGAAAACTAACGCAACAGTATTTAGTGGATGCGTATATAAAAATTGAGGCTAATCGCTTAAATTTTATACGTCAACATCAAAAAGATTTAAAAGTGGAGGACTATTGCGTACTACAGGAACATCTGCAAAGAAAATCTTTCGAAAAAGGAATTCCTATTGGCAAGACGGTCATTTTACCATCGTCGTTTGAAGGTAGTCCAAGAAATATGCAGCAACGCTATCAAGATGCCATGGCTATTGTTACAAAATTTGGACGGCCAGATCTTTTTATAACAATGACCTGTAATCCCAAATGGAGCGAGATTATCCACAATTTAGAACCATGGCAGCGTGTCGAACACAGACCGGATTTAGTCGCCCGTGTCTTCAAAATAAAATTAGAAGCCCTATTAAAAGATATAAACAGTGGATTATTTGGCAAGATTTGTGCAATGGTTCATGTAAAAGAATTTCAAAAGCGCGGACTACCACATGCTCACATTTTGATTATTCTGGATAGCAATTCGAAATTACGCACTGAGGTTGATGTCGATCGTACTGTTTGGGCAGAAATTCCTGATCCATCCGAGTATCCTGTGCTCCATCAAATTGTGATGCAACATATGATTCATGGACCCTGTGGACAATTCAACCCCAATTCTCCATGTATGGATATTGGAAAGTGTAAAAAAGGATTCCCAAAAGATTTCCAACCAAAAACTCTAATAGCACACGATGCCTACCCAACTTATCAACGCAATGCAGGACCTTCATTTACACACCGTTCTCACATGGTTGATAATTCTTGGGTTGTTCCCTACAACCCTTTCCTACTATTAAAGTATAAGTGTCATATAAATGTGGAAATCTGTGCGTCCATTCAAAGTGTCAAGTATCTATTCAAATATGTTTACAAAGGGCATGATAAAGCCAATCTGGAAATTTGTCAAACAAACATACAACATGATGAACCTCACCAATTTATGGATTCAAGATACGTCAGTGCACCGGAGGCAGCTTGGAGAATTTTTGCCTATCCAATGCATAAACAATCACACAGCATTGTTCGCCTTGCCGTACATCTGCCACAGTCACAACCACTTTATTTTCATGAAGATGCTTCTGTTGAGAACATTGCTGCCATGACGCATAGAAAATCAACTCTTATGGCCTACTTTGAACTGAATGAGAATGACCCACGTGCTCATGAATACTTCTACCGCCAAATTCCTGAGCACTATGTCTGGAAAGATGGTGCATGGGAAATTAGGCAGAAACGTGGAGCAACAGTCATTGGAAGAATGTATACGGTCAGTATGAAAGATGAAGAACGCTACTATTTAAGGTTGTTGTTACTACATGTCAAAGGAGCAACAAGTTTTGAGCACATTAAGACCGTTAATGAAGTCGAGTACCCAACTTTTAAACAGGCAGCAATAGCCCTTGGATTACTTTTGGATGACAGTGTTTGGCGAAATACCTTACTAGATGGCTGTGTTCTAAACATGCCTGCACAGCTTCGGGATATGTTTGCTTACATATGTATCTTTGGTCCTCCTGCTCATCCATTGGAGTTGTGGCAAGAATTTAAAAAAGATTTTATTGAAGACTACTGCCATGCATATCATCCTAACAATGAGGACTGTGAGCATTGTGAAGGCTATGCAATGACAGATGTTCAAAATGTGTTAAAATTTCATGGCAAAAGCTTTACGGATTTTAATCTACCACGCCCCAAAAAAAACAACAACTACAACCACAATACGACAAAGACGAGGAGTTAAGAAGAGCCCAAGAAATGAAAGAAACTTTAAATCAACAACAACTTTTGGCCTATAATGCCATAAATGAAGCATTACAGGATACAAGTCAGCAAGCTAAGTGTTTTTTCATTGATGGCCCAGGTGGCAGTGGGAAAACATATTTGTATGATTTGTTAATTCGTCAAATAAGAGGAGAAGGAGAAACTGTGTCACCTGCTGCCAGTACTGGGATTGCAGCCAACTTACTGGAAGGAGGAAGAACCATCCATTCACTTTACGGGATACCTATTCCAATCAATGAAACATCTGTTTCAAGAATCAAAAATGATACTGATGCTGCACACACATTTGAAGAATACTAAACTTTTCATTATTGATGAATCCACTATGCTATCTAAATACGCACTGCATGTCATTGACCAACTATTAAAGGATGTTATGACCAAAGATATCTCGAAGAAAAATAAAACACCATTTGGAGGGAAAGTCATTGTTCTGGGAGGAGACTTTCGTCAGTGTCTTCCTATTATTCCTCATGGAACACGAACTGATATCGTAGAGAGCTGCATTAAATATTCCCGACAATGGCAGATTTTCACTCAATTGCCACTACTTGACAACATGCGCTCTGTTGATCCAGGATACAGCAATTGGTTACTAAAGCTGGGAAATGGACAATTGACCAATTATTATAACCTTGGAGATGATGTTATAGAAATCCCTGAAGATATGATTTGCACAGGCTCACTAATATTTGACATTTTTGGTGAAAACATTGTAATTGATGTCAATGACAATGAAAGCATTAATACTGCAGCATCACATGCCATTCTTTGCCCCAAAAATGATGATGTGGATCAGGTCAACTCTAAGGTCATGGATTGCATTGCTGGAGAGTACACAGAATACATTAGTGATGATTCCATTGATCCGGACGAGACAGAGGACCCAGAGCAATACCCTGTTGAGTTTTTAAATTCACTTACACCCACGGGAATGCCATCTCATCGTCTGAAATTAAAAATCGGCACCATTGTAATGCTTTTGAGGAACTTCAACAGCAGAAAAGGTCTTTGCAATGGGACTCGCTTAATTGTCACCGGTTTGTTTGCCAACATGATTCAAACAAAAGTCATTACTGGGTCTGCTGGAGGAAATGTGGTTTTCATTCCCAGGATTGATTTGTGCCCATCAGAAACTGGCTTGCCTTTTAAGTTAAGACGTCGACAATTTCCTGTGAAGCCAGCTTTTGCCATGACAATCAACAAATCCCAAGGACAAACACTTGAGAAAGTAGGGATTTTTTTGCCTGAACCTGTTTTTGGACATGGACAATTGTATGTGGCTTTTTCAAGAGTGAGAAGACGATCCAATGTAAAAGTGAAAGTGGTGGACACTCCAATCCAAGGCAAATTGCTGCCTAACAGTGACAAAGTATTTACCAAAAATATTGTCTACAAGAATATTTTGCACTGAACTCTTCCCTATGACTATTCTTCCGTTTATTTATCTTTTGAAAAAAAAAAAAAAAAAAAAAAAATAGTAATTTTACTGTTTCACATTTTATTCTTTTATATACTGATTTCTACTATATTTTTGTGAACACACATTTTAGATAATATGACAGATGTGTATCATCCACATTTCTACAGTGGGTGATAGAAACCACTATTTAAAGCTCCAGCACTATATGTGCTGAGAGATTTCATTCTCATTCTTTACAGGGAGAGGTTTTTGTGAACAGCTAAGAGACGGGTGGGATGGCTGTTCACACACATCTCATTAGCAAGGTGTGTTACACATGTTTAGATAGATAGGGACAAAAATAAATTATTCATTAGATTCTATCATGCCATTTTTCTTAGATTTTTTTCACATTATTGAGGAATATACTAAATGATAATAATTGATCATGAAGGACTCACCGACAACATACTTGCTGTAATTTTCATGACTGCATGTATGCAATTTGTACTTCACTTGCGGTTTGTGCAGACAACATAGTTGCGGCAGTGTCATCCACATCAACTACAGTCACCTGTGCTTACTTAGGTTAACTACAAGTTTTTTAGTTATTGCATGGACATTGCTGCAAGTCTGTAGTTGGTAACTCCTTTTCTATCAATTTATAAAATTTATTTATTTACAACATGATCCTTAAAAAATCTAAGACAAATCCAGCCATAAAACATATTTAAATAATATCAATTCGGAATTAGTTAGATTAGGACTCACCAGGCGTAAGGGCATCTTGACGCGATTGGTGGGCTGACACAAACTGGCTGATACACACATTACTATTATTAATTCATCAATTCTAATGATTGACGCATTAACAAGTATTGCTACTTTGTGTTCTAAGACCCTTACAACATAATTGTTCAATTTTCCTTATATGATATCAAAAATACAAATATATGTAGTTGCTGTAAAGATGTCATTGGAATAATTGGATTATTATTTAAAAATCTTTAAAAAAACAATAAACATATTCTAGACACCAAGGCTCTCACTGCTTAGCTTCAAGAGTCTGTCAAGGGCATGCACAATGGGTTTACAATGGCTGCTGACATGCTGGCTTCCCATCTGTGGGACTTTTGTATAGGCATACATTAGTAAAAGTCAGTTTTAATTACAGTCAATGGCTTCTACTCTTACCAGCCCTTTGGCCTGTCAAAAGTCAATGCAGCCATGGACTCCCATTGAGATTCCCATTGAGTCACCCATAGAGACTTCCATCAGGTCTCTCATGAGGTCTCCCATCCAGCCTGTGACCAAGGCTCTCCCTGCTTAGCTTCAAGAGTCTGTCAAGGAGCATGCACTATGGGTTTACAATGGCTGCTGACATGCAGGCTTCCAGTCTTTGGGACTTTTGTATAGGCATACATTAGTAAAAGTCAGTTTTAATTACAGTCAATGGCTTCTACTCTTACCAGCCCTTTGGCCTGTCAAAAGTCAATGCAGCCATGGACTCCCATTGAAATTCCCATTGGGTCACCCATAGAGACTTCCATTGGGTCTCTCATGAGGTCTCCCATCCAGCCCATGACCAAGGCTCTCACTGCTTAACTTCAAGAGTCTGTCAAGGGCATGCACAATGGGTTTACAATGGCTGCTGACATGCTGGCTTCCCATCTGTGGGACTTTTGTATAGGCATACATTAGTAAAAGTCAGTTTTAATTACAGTCAATGGCTTCTACTCTTACCAGCCCTTTGGCCTGTCAAAAGTCAATGCAGTCATGGACTCCATTGGGTCTCTCATGAGGTCTCCCATCCAACCCCTAACCAAGGCTCTCACTGCTTACCTTCAAGAGTCTGTCAAGGGCATGCACAATGGGTTTACAATGGCTGCTGACATGCTGGCTTCCCATCTGTGGGACTTTTGTATAGGCATACATTAGTAAAAGTCAGTTTTAATTACAGTCAATGGCTTCTACTCTTACCAGCCCTTTGACCTGTCAAAACGCAATGCAGCCATGGACTCCCATTGAGATTCCCATTGAGTCACCCATAGAGACTTCCATCAGGTCTCTCATGAGGTCTCCCATCCAGCCCGTGACCAAGGCTCTCACTGCTTAGCTTCAAGAGTCTGTCAAGGGCATGCACAATGGGTTTACAATGGCTGCTGACATGCTGGCTTCCCATCTGTGGGACTTTTGTATAGGCATACATTAGTAAAAGTCAGTTTTAATTACAGTCAATGGCTTCTACTCTTACCAGCTCTTTGGCCTGTCAAAAGTCAATGCAGCCATGGACTCCCATTAAAATTCCCATTGGGTCACCCATAGAGAGTTCCATTGGGTCTCTCATAAGGTCTCCCATCCAGCCCATGAGCAAGGCTCTCACTGCTTAGCTTCAATAGTCTGTCAAGGGCATGCACAATAGGTTTACAATGGCTGCTGACATGCTGGCTTCCCATCTGTGGGACCTTTGTATAGGCATACATTAGTAAAAGTCAGTTTTAATTACAGTCAATGGCTTCTACTCTTACCAGCCCGTTGGCCTGTCAAAAGTCATTGCAGCCATGGACTCCCATTGAGTCACCCATAGAGACTTCCATCGGGTCGCTCATGAGGTCTCCCACCCAGCCCGTGACCAAGGCTCTCACTGCTTAGCTTCAAGAGTCTGTCAAGGGCATGCACAATGGGTTTACAATGGCTGCTGACATGCTGGCTTCCCATCTGTGGGACTTTTGTATAGGCATACATTAGTAAAAGTCAGTTTTAATTACAGTCAATGGCTTCTACTCTTACCAGCTCTTTGGCCTGTCAAAAGTCAATGCAGCCATGGACTCCCATTGAGATTCCCATTGGGTCTCTCATGAGGTCTCCCATCTAGGGATGGGCGAGTCTACTCGCTAGGACTCGGGACTCGGCGATTCTGAAGGTACTCGCAGGACTCGTTACTCGGCGAATCTCCCAGCTTGGACTCGCACAGTGACGAGTCCAATGGAATTCAATGGCAATAAGCTTGACTCGTCACAGATACCCGCTGTCAGCAGCGAGTCTGAGCGAGTCTACGATTCCGAGTCCTACGAGTCTACGATTCCGAGTCCTGTATACTGTATTCGGGATTCGGACTCTGGAATACAGAATCTGTTATGTTCCGAGTCAGCACAGCGTGCGTGTTAGGTCAGAAAACTTGTGAAGATAGCCAATCATAGTCAGTAATGGCATAGCAAAGTTGGTTGTGTCAGGACTATGATTGGCTGCTGTCCAGCGTCATGCCTATGTCATCTATGACAGGCAAGGCAGTATATAAGGCTTGTCCCCGCCATTTTGGGCACATTCCTGAGACGATCTGACCTAGTATAGGGAGAGAGAGATATATGCTGGAGCAGATCAGGGATTGTCAGTGTAGGGAAGATTCCTTTTATTAACCCAAAAAGCTCTTCTGAGAGCTAGGAGGAGGACGGAGTAGTGCTGTGTAGGCAGGCAGGCAGGCAGGGAGGGAAGGAAGGAGAAGCCTTAGAGTGCACACAGGACGGACCTCATAGCTTAGCTTACTCACTCAGCTTTGCTAACAGCTGCAGTCAGAGGCTTAGCTGAGGTGCTGTTTCCTTTTTGTTTTTGCACCAGATCGATTTTTGTTCCTAATAAGCCATAGAGCGTTATTTTTTCTGTGGCAGACCAGTGTGTTGCTGCTAGCACGTACTCCACCTTAGGGAGTGTAGTGTGCGGCTTCACTGCCAAGTGTGAGAGCGCACACTTACCCCGCCAGCAAGTGACGCATTCAGCTAACCTAACCACATCTCGGTGGCTGTGCGCACTTCAAACCAATTTTTTTAGGGAGTGTAGTGTGCGGCTTCACTGCCAAGTGTGAGAGCGCACACTTACCCCGCCAGCAAGTGACGCATTCAGCTAACCTAACCACATCTCGGTGGCTGTGCGCACTTCGAACCAATTTTTTTAGGGAGTGTAGTGTGCGGCTTCACTGCCAAGTGTGAGAGCGCACACTTACCCCGCCAGCAAGTGACGCATTCAGCTAACCTAACCACATCTCGGTGGCTGTGCGCACTTCAAACCAATTTTTTTAGGGAGTGTAGTGTGCGGCTTCACTGCCAAGTGTGAGCGCGCACACTTACCCCGCCAGCAAGTGACGCATTCAGCTAACCTAACCACATCTCGGTGGCTGTGCGCACTTCTAACCAATTTTTTTAGGGAGTGTAGTGTGCGGTTTCACTGCCAAGTGTGAGAGCGCACACTTACCCCGCCAGCAAGTGACGCATTCAGCAAAACCTAACCACATCTCGGTGGCTGTGCGCACTTCAAACCAATTTTTTTAGGGAGTGTAGTGTGCGGCTTCACTGCCAAGTGTGAGCGCGCACACTTACCCCGCCAGCAAGTGACGCATTCAGCTAACCTAACCACATCTCGGTGGCTGTGCGCACTTCTAACCAATTTTTTTAGGGAGTGTAGTGTGCGGTTTCACTGCCAAGTGTGAGAGCGCACACTTACCCCGCCAGCAAGTGACGCATTCAGCTAACCTAACCACATCTCGGTGGCTGTGCGCACTTCAAACCAATTTTTTTAGGGAGTGTAGTGTGCGGCTTCACTGCCAAGTGTGAGCGCGCACACTTACCCCGCCAGCAAGTGACGCATTCAGCTAACCTAACCACATCTCGGTGGCTGTGCGCACTTGAAACTAATTTTTTTAGGGAGTGTAGTGTGCGGCTTCACTGCCAAGTGTGAGAGCGCACACTTACCCCGCCAGCAAGTGACGCATTCAGCTAACCTAACCACATCTCGGTGGCTGTGCGCACTTCAAACCAATTTTTTTTAGGGAGTGTAGTGTGCGGCTTCACTGCCAAGTGTGAGAGCGCACACTTACCCCGCCAGCAAGTGACGCATTCAGCTAACCTAACCACATCTCGGTGGCTGTGCGCACTTCAAACCAATTTTTTTAGGGAGTGTAGTGTGCGGCTTCACTGCCAAGTGTGAGCGCGCACACTTACCCCGCCAGCAAGTGACGCATTCAGCTAACCTAACCACATCTCGGTGGCTGTGCGCACTTCTAACCAATTTTTTTAGGGAGTGTAGTGTGCGGCTTCACTGCCAAGTGTGAGCGCGCACACTTACCCCGCCAGCAAGTGACGCATTCAGCTAACCTAACCACATCTCGGTGGCTGTGCGCACTTGAAACTAATTTTTTTAGGGAGTGTAGTGTGCGGCTTCACTGCCAAGTGTGAGAGCGCACACTTACCCCGCCAGCAAGTGACGCATACAGCAACACCTAACTCCAACTTGGTGACTGTGCATTCGTCTACAATGTCTCAAAAAAAAACAATTACCAAAAGGATGTTGCAAAGGGACAGGGACGAGCTCGTGGCCGCAGCAGTCTTGCCCAAGAAGGCACTGGTACAAGTACACAGCCTAGGATTGATAGAACGTCCTTTTTTCTACCTAGAAATCCCAGTACTCAAAGAAAACGTGTGTTGAGGCCGGATGAGCATGACAAGATAACATCTTGGATGGCTCAGACGCCCTCGACCACTGGTTCTTGCAGTACGCAATCATCCGTGGCAAGACATTCTAGTGTCGCTACAGACAATGCAGCGCCATCCAATCCTCAAAGTCGTCATATTGCCTCAACCCATCGGCAGCCAGAGGAAAATTTGAATATGGACCTTGGTCACTCGGATGACTTATTCGGTTCTTATCAAGGGGTTTCTTTGTCACTGCCTGACGAGATACTTGAAGTAGACGAAATGTCTACTCATGGCCAAAGTTTGGAAGTAGCGCGTCCTGAGGAAAGACACTTTCACGAAATGCAAACAGTATCTCAGGAGGTGGATGATGATGAGGATGATGAGACACACATCTCATCTGGCCAGCCTGCTCAGTCAGTTTATCCAGAATCCTTTGAACTGGAAGGGGTGGATGATGACACCACAGATCCTACCTGGATTGCTGAATTGCATAGCCAAGAGAGCAGCCAGGAGGACGAAAGTGGCTATGTACCACTGGCAAAATCACAAAGGCGTACTGTCTCCAGAACACAAACTGTGAGAACAGTTGCCCAAATAGCGTCAACTGTGGCACAAACTGTGCCAACTGTTGCACAAACTGCAAACACAGTTGCCCAAAATGTGTCCACAGTTGGTGTTGAACAGAGTCATCCTCCTCTTCCTCCAATTAAAAATAAAGGACGAACAGCCAGTGTGTGGAAATTTTTTAAGGATAGCCCAACATTACCAAATATGGTTATCTGTAAGATGTGCCAGGCAAGGCTTAGCAGAGGCACGGTAAAAGGAAACCAGAGCACCAGCAGTATGCGCAAGCATATGTCTCTTAAGCACCCAATTCAGTGGGCACCCTATCAGGGTTCAAAATCAGTGCCTTCTGATCCAAACACTTCCAGGCCACCTCAGATACATCCTTCACCAGCAAGTGTTCAGGCTTCAGCTCCTGCTCAAGCGTACTCCTCCCAAGGTGCTTTACAAGACAGACATGACAGTAGTCAATCCTCTTGTCAGTCTGGTCCAAACGTGCAGTTGTCTGTTCCACAGCTGTATGAAAGACAGCGGAAGTTCCAACCGACACACCCATATTCCCAAAAAGTGACAGCGAAAATAGCCAAGTTGTTAGCTGTGGAAATGCTGCCGTTTAGGCTTGTGGGTACAGAGTCTTTTCGGGAGTTGATGGCTGAGGCAGCACCACGATACTCTGTACCCAGCCGGTACTTTTTCTCACATAGTGCCGTTCCCGCCTTACACCAGCACGTGGTTAACAACTTAAAACGTGCTTTAACAAATGCTGTCACCGCCAAAGTCCACCTAACTACGGACACGTGGACAAGTAGTTGTGGACAGGGCAGATACATTTCACTAACTGCTCACTGGATCAACCTGGTGGAGAGTGTCCCAACTTCTAAAACTGTACCATCTGACATACTTCCAACTCCATGAATAGCAGGCCCAACATCATTCCGGGTGTCTGCCTCCTCATATATGTCCAGTGCCCAATCTGCTTCTGCCACTTCCTTGTCCACTGCTGAGCCTCAAGCACCATCACGTCCGAGTTGGGAGCTTTGCAGTACTGCTTCTGCAAGGCGACAACAGGCTCTTCTGAAGCTTATCTGCCTAGGTGACACACGTCACACTGCAACAGAGTTGTGGAAAGGTCTCAAGCAACAGACCGATGAGTGGCTGGCCCCACTGGAACTACAACCAGGTCTAGTTGTGAGCGATAATGGTGCAAACCTTGTGGCGGCAATAAAGCACGGTAAACTTGTACATGTGCCTTGCATGGCTCATGTCCTGAACCTGGTAGTTCAGAAATTCCTCAAAATATACCCAGAGTTATCTGAGCTACTGGATAAGGTGAGGCGAATTTGCGCCCACTTTAGACATTCGTCCACAGCAGCTGCAAGTCTTTCTGCCCTTCAAATCCAATTTAACTTGCCGAAACACAGGCTAATTTGCGACATGCCTACGCGATGGAACTCCACCTTCCATATGCTGGCAAGGTTTAATGAGCAGCAGAAGGCAATAGCGGAATTTCAGCTGCAACATGCCCGTCAACCTGGAAGTCATACCACACACATCACTACTTTCGAGTGGGTCTGGATCGCTGACCTTTGCGAGTTGCTGGATAACTTCGAATACTGTACCAAACTTGTCAGTGGGGATCAGTCGATTATAAGTCTCACCATCCCCATGCTCTGCCTGCTCCAAGAATCCCTATTGAATCTCAAAACAGATGCTTTGAGAGCACAGCGGATGGCTATGGAGCCAGAATTGAACATCGCTGATCCTAGCCACCCTAGCCAATATCAGCAGGCTACATTGGTTCAGGAAGATGGTGATGAGGGTGATGATGAAGAAGATTTATTTTTCTCTGGTACTGATGTGAACCCTGATGGGACTCCCAACCCTACGTTTATGTCGGTACAGCATGGGTGGGCTGAAGAGGAGGAGGCGGACACCGATTTAGAGGCCACGACGCGTAGTGATCTTCATTCTGTTGTAACCGAGGAGATGAGTCTTTGCAGCTTAGCACACATGGCTGAAGTAATGTGTCAATGTGTCTCCAAAGATCCACGCGTCATACACATCTATGACAGCGACCTCTACTGGTTGTCAACGTTTTTGGACCCACGGTACAAAGACAAATTTCAGTCGCTGCTGTCGCACTCATCCAGGGGCTTAACGATGGATCATGTAAAGAGGGTTCTTCTTGATATTTTGCTGGCAATATCACCGTCTGAATCCGCTATACATCGAAGAACCAGCTCTTTCCAACAGCAGCCTTTGGTTGGGACACAAACGCCATCAATGACAAGAAGAGGTGGGGGTAAGATGTCCGCCAACTGGGCGATGTTCAACAGACCTTCCAATCAAGAACGTAATTTGCCTACGGTGACCTTGAGTAGGAGACAACAATTGTCCAACATGGTGCAGCAGTATCTCAGTGACAGTACCAGCTTCCTAACCGACCCTTCTGTACCCTTTAATTACTGGGTTTCCAAGCTGCACACTTGGACTGAGCTGTCATTGTATGCCTTGGAGGTGCTGGCATGCCCAGCTGCTAGTGTGACATCAGAGCGTGTTTTCAGTGCCGCTGGGGGTATAGTCACTGATAGAAGGTCCCGCCTCACCACAGAAAATGCCGACAGGCTCACTCTAATTAAATTCAACAAGGATTGGATATCATCCCAGTTCCTAAGCCCTCCTGACGACAGTACACAATCCTAGATTAACCTAATCATAATTAATATGATTGGGATATTGCGCTGTTAACAATATGCCCATTTTTGACAGGAATTAATGACAAGTCCCGTAGCTCTGTTGATTTGATTCGGCACCCAGTCCAAGCAATAATATGCTATGGGCCAAGCGCCCTGCTTTATGTAAAAAAATACTTTATTAAGCCCTTTGGGCTAATTTTTTGAGGCACCAAGCCTAGGACTGCATAGTTGGCCTTGCTTCTTCTATGCTCCTAGTCCAAGCAATAATATGCAATGGGCCAAGCGCCCTGCTTTATTTATAAATAGACTTTATTAAGCCCTTTGGGCTAATTTTTTAAGCCACAAAGGCTAACAAGCTTATCATGCTTTGGGAGACACCCTGGCTAACAAGCTTTTTATGGCCCTTAGGCCTACATTTATACCAAAAATGGGAAACAGCCCCTTGGGCTAATTTTTTGAGCCACCCAGGCTAACAAGCTTATCATGCTTTGGGAGACACCCTGGCTAACAAGCTTTTTATGGCCCTTAGGCCTACATTTATACCAAAAATGGGATACAGCCCCTTGGGCTAATTTTTGGAGCCACCCAGGCTAACAAGCTTATCATGCTTTGGGAGACACCCTGGCTAACAAGCTTTTTATGGCCCTTAGGCCTACATTTATACCAAAAATGGGATACAGCCCCTTGGGCTAATTTTTTGAGCCACCCAGGCTAACAAGCTTTTCATGCTTTGGGAGACACCCTGGCTAACAAGCTTTTTATGGCCCTTAGGCCTACATTTATACTAAAAATGTGATACAGCCCCTTGGGCTAATTTTTTGAGCCACCCAGGCTAACAAGCTTATCATGCTTTGGGAGACACCCTGGCTAACAAGCTTTTTATGGCCCTTAGGCCTACATTTATACCAAAAATGGGATACAGCCCCTTGGGCTAATTTTTGGAGCCACCCAGGCTAACAAGCTTATCATGCTTTGGGAGACACCCTGGCTAACAAGCTTTTTATGGCCCTTAGGCCTACATTTATACCAAAAATGGGATACAGCCCCTTGGGCTAATTTTTGGAGCCACCCAGGCTAACAAGCTTATCATGCTTTGGGAGACACCCTGGCTAACAAGCTTTTTATGGCCCTTAGGCCTACATTTATACCAAAAATGGGATACAGCCCCTAGGGCTAATTTTTGGAGCCACCCAGGCTAACAAGCTTATCATGCTTTGGGAGACACCCTGGCTAACAAGCTTTTTATGGCCCTTAGGCCTACATTTATACCAAAAATGGGAAAGAGCCCCTTGGGCTAATGTTTTGAGCCACCAAGGCTAACAAGCTTATCATGGTTTGGGAGACACACTGGCTAACAAGCTTTTTATGGCCCTTAGGCCTACATTTATACCAAAAATGGGAAACAGCCCCTTGGGCTAATTTTTCCAGGCACCAATCCTATGCCTGCATCGTGGGCGTTGCTTGGACTATCATCCTGCTGGAGCCTGTTGAAGGGTCCCACTGTACGCTCCATACAAAACGCGTAGACGCGATGTGTAGCATGTAGACGTCCCAGCCTCTCACATGTGTGTTCATAGTCTTGTTGCCATAGCGAGGCAGAAAGTAACCCCCCAAACACAGGCACTGTTTGTCAGCAACAGTTGTATGTGGAGTCATGATTTGACACTTAGTAACCAAGGTGACTTCATGCGCCATGCGGGCCGTAAAGTACTTGCTAATGATGCTCTCTCCCCTGTCCCCCACGCCAAATGTCTCGGGGTAATCCTTGACTCCTCCCTCTCCTTCAAGCCCACCTGTAGTCCCTAACCAAGTCCCTGTGACTCCAACTCAAAAATATTTAACCAATTCGGTCGTTCCTCAATCCTGACACTGCTGAAACACTCATAAATGCCCTCATCATCTCCCGCCTTGACTACTGCAACCTCCTTCACATAGGTCTCCCTGCCAACTCTCTTGCACCTCTCCAATCTATACTAAACTCTGCTGCCCGACTAATACATCTGTCCTCACGCTACTCCCCTGCCTACCCCCTCTGCCAAGCCGTTCACTGGCCCCTCCGGCCCACAGAGAGCTCACTTTAAAACACTGACCATGACATTCAAAGCCTTACACAGCCTATCCCCACCATACATCTCCGACCTGATCTCCCGATACCATCCCTCACGCAACCTGCGTTCATCCCAAGAACTTGTCCTACAGTCCACCCTCATCTCCTCTTCCCACAACCGCATACAGGATTTCTCCCGGTAATCCGCCATGCTATGGAACTCCCTGCCCCACCTCATCAGTCAGTCGCCTACCCTCTGAACCTTAAAGATACTTCTAAAGACTCACCTCTTCCGACAGGCCTACAACCTGCCATGAGACCCCGCTACACGCCCCACGACCGACAC
Source organism: Allobates femoralis (assembly GCA_033576535.1). Lineage (NCBI taxonomy): Eukaryota > Metazoa > Chordata > Amphibia > Anura > Aromobatidae > Allobates > Allobates femoralis. The sequence goes on along the minus strand of JARQOC010000004.1, from coordinate 436,037,225 downwards.
CTTCCCCACCCTATTGTATCCCCACCCACCCCTCGTAGAATGTGAGCCCACGCGTACAGGGTCCTCTACTATTGTACCTATATGACCTTATTGTCTATGTTTATTGTACTTGTCCTTCTCTACCTTTTCCTCATGTAAAGCGCCATGGAACCTATGGGCGCTATATAAATAAATAATTATAATAATTATGATGACTTGAAGCCCAACCACAAAAATAACTCCACATTCATTCCTTGAAAAAATACAGACACAAAGCTGGTTTTTAAAACTGTGTTTAAAAAAAAAAAATGGCAGCACTGTTTGGACATTCCAAAAAATACTACCTTTTAAAATTGTAGTAACAACAAGAACAACAACAAATGGAGCCCTACAGGTCCTGGTAGGTGGGCTGTCCGTCCTGCAAAAGGTCAAGGGCCCCACGTATGGCCTGGCCGAACCCTTCAGGGTGGATCCTCTGAACAGGTGTAGGGAACGGTGGTAGGTCCCTGTTAGCTGGCCACTGGCAGTGAGGCAAAGCCCTGTGGGGTGGGACATGGCTGTCCCGTGTTGTGGGCCTGCCTAGCCTGTTAGAGTTTATTTTCCACCCATCCAAATATTGGAACACATCACCGGGGTCGTTATTTGGCTGACAGGCTTCCAGCACTATCTGTAATGCTGACCTTGCCCGCAGTAGCCTGTCAAATGGAATATTATCCATGAATGGTATAATACTGCGGGCAAAGTCAGCATTACTCTGTTGCACACTTAAATGTGCTGACCCCGGGATCGGACCATAAGCTGGGCCTGCCGCTGGTGGCGTCGGTGGTGGTGCTGGCCCTGCCGCTGGTGGTGGCGGTGGTGGTGCTGGCCATGCCGCTGGTGGGTGGCGGTGGTGGTGCTGGCCCTGCCGCTGGTGGGGGCGGTGGTGGTGCGGACCCTGCCGCTGGTGGCGGTGGTGGTGGTGGTGGTGGCGGGGACGGCGGTGGTGGTGTTGATGGCCCTGCCGCTGGTGCCGGCGGTGGTGGTGCTGGCACGGACGCTGGTGGCGGCGGTGGTGGTGCTGGCCCTGGCGCTGCTGGCGGCGATGCTGGTGGTGGTGGTGGCGGCGGCGACGGCGGTGGTGGTGGTGGTGCCGGCCGTGGTGGTGGTGGTGGGTTTACTCCACGCCGCCTTCTGTTTGGAGGTGGAGGATTAGCAGCACGCCGCCCTCTGTAGTAAGCTTCTCTGTGGGTAAAGTAAAAAAAAATTTGGTGAATGCATTGCATTTGGAAACAAAAACATAGGTCAAACATTAAGTTGCACGCTTTTTAGACTCTGTGTATCTGTGTATTATTAATCAGATATTTGTTATTATTATGAAAGAATAACCAACTGTACATAACATAAAGGAATACGTGACTTTCTTTGCTAATTCCATACTAATACATAATTTTTCACCCCCTGATTAACACCCATCCCCCCCCCCATCCCATCTAATCTATACGATCAATAACACCAATGGTTCACATGAAAAAAAAAAAGTCCCCCTGACTTCACTTTTAACTTGACATACTTAATTCACAAAACTTTTAGCTTATATCATCTATATAAAGCAGGGAAGGGGTTGAAAGGTATACAATATATATATATATAATCTATTTATATAATCGGGAGTTTGAAATTCCGGCACTGTAGCCGAATCCCAAACTCCTTAGCGTCACTGCGAGCGGAGACGCGTATGCGCCTTCGCGAGCCGCAGACGCTTAACTCACACAGCCGCTATAGCGTTTTCTCGAGCGGCCTCGCGCCCTCCGCTCACAGCAAGACCTGCGCCCCTCACAGCGCCCAATCCGCCCCGGCATGCTGGCATTTGTACTTCCCCCGTCTGTGCACCCACAGGTCTTAGCAGATCACTGATGCTGACAGCGGGGGGGGACAACACAGACAATCAAATCAGGAGGAGGTCAGTGTCAGGAGGAGATGACAGCCGCCCGCCGGGGCCTGTGACACTGCAGAGGTCACAGCGGGGCTGTGTGTGCGGACAACGGGGAGGCCGGGGGCTACGGACGTACCGGACACGTCCTCTGCTCCTGGAGATGTTCCGCGGTTCCGCGCTCGCAGCGTATCTGACGCAGGAGCCGTGCTCACCACGCCCACACCACGCCCTCTGCCAAACAACCCACACCTCTCACTAACCTCCTGCAGCTAACCACACCCCATGTTTACCTTTGCCATGATGTCATTTAGCTGCGGCCGCTATCTTTAATAAGGTCAGTAATGATGGCAGTAATCGGATCTCTGCTCCCTCTAGCACGCCCCAACACTGTAGCACCATCTATTAACCCTATTCTCATCACCTATATACTCTGCTACCCACTGAGCCGCCTGTATACTCTGCTACCCACAGACCCGCCTGTATACTCTGCTACCCACAGACCCGCCTGTATACTCTGCTACCCACAGAGCCGTCTTTATACTCTGCTACCTCAGACCCGCCTGTATACTCTGCTACCCACAGACCCGCCTGTATACTCTGCTACCTCAGACCCGCCTGTATACTCTGCTACCCACAGAGACGCCTGTATACTCTGCTACCTCAGACCCGCCTGTATACTCTGCTACCCACAGACCCGCCTGTATACTCTGCTACCCACAGAGCCGTCTTTATACTCTGCTACCTCAGACCCGCCTGTATACTCTGCTACCCACAGACCCGCCTGTATACTCTGCTACCTCAGACCCGCCTGTATACTCTGCTACCTCAGACCCGCCTGTATACTCTGCTACCCACAGACCCGCCTGTATACTCTGCTACCCACAGACCCGCCTGTATACTCTGCTACCCACAGAGCCACGTGTATACTCTGCTACCCACAGAGCCGAAATGGAACCTAATGTATATATTAATAAATAATACTAAATGTACACAACAGTGCTGCAGACACATACCTTGGCATACGGGCCACCGGGTGAAGGAAGGACAGCCGGTCATAAAAGTGGTAGTGGTTGAGCAATGGAGCGGCTCCCGGTTGTCTCTCTGAGTACTGCCGGTACTGCTTCTTATGCTGGTCCCGGCAGCTCCTCCACCGTTTTTTAAGATGGTCAACTGTGAAATGATTTGAAACCGGGTTTAGAGATGTGTAATATTTGAAACAACAAAAGTATGTGTACAAATCAACAATAACATTTTATTCATTTTGTGTGTGTAATGTGTATACAAGGAACAGTGACACGACAGTGTGGAACATCATCAACAGCATTACGGACATTGAGCTCACGTGGCCACAATCACAAATGAGGCAGGACACATGTCAACGCATAGAGAATGTAATAGTGCGGGCACCAGACTCTGGTCATTAGTGGTATTTATATACACCCAACCCCTTGGCCGAAAGAGCCAGGAGGATCAGACATTAAACTCATTGTACTGTTGTGACCCCATCCAAATATAGGCAACTATGCGGTGGAGCATGATAACACATTCAGGGTCCTGTATACCCTGCTATGGGGGCCCTGTATTCCCACTGCTGGGGGCCCTGTAAACCCACTGGGCCACTGTCTACCCACTGCTGGGGGCCCTGTATACCCACTGCTGGGGGGGCCTGTACACACACTGAGGGCCCTGTATACAGGGACTGACTGGCACCCTACAGTTTGGGTCGCAACCCTCCCTCACCGGCCCGACACAGGTGAGGACGGGGGGTGGGGGGGGGGGTGATGACTGGCGGCCGCCTCACAGTCACCGCAGCTCCCGCATTCTCCTATGGCTCGCTCCCAGCCGCAGCCTCGCGCTCCTCACAGCCGCTCGCTAACAGTCGCAGCCGCACGCCACTCACAGACGCTCACTCCCGGACGCAGCCGCGTGCTGATGACGTCATCGCCCGGCCAGGAGCTTCCGTTTCCGCCTGCTGCTTCAGGGACATGCGGATTATTCATGCTCCTGCAGCCGCATGACCCGTGGCACCTGGGCCAGTCCGCCCCTGCCTGTATACCACAATATGGGGGCATGTGGGGGCCTGTATACTCTGCAGGGGGAGGTGTATACTCTGCTGGGGGGCTGTCTACCAGTGATAGCCGCTGTATACCAGGATGGCGGTGAATATGTTTTCATAGTTTTTCGGGGCAAAAATAGGGGGGTCGGCTTATACACGGGTCGGCTTATACACGAGTATATATACAGTAAATGCAATATATAACGTGTGAACTAATTTAACTTACTTAGATTGCTCTGTTCCTCATGGTCACCCATCCAGCCCTGACCAAGGCTCTCACTGCTTAGCTTCAAGAGTCTGTCAAGGGCATGCACAATGGGTTTACAATGGCTGCTGACATGCTGGCTTCCCATCTGTGGGACTTTTGTATAGGCATACATTAGTAAAGTCAGTTTTAATTACAGTCAATGGCTTCTACTCTTACCAGCCCTTTGGCCTGTCAAAAGTCAATGCAGCCATGGACTCCATTGGTCCCCATAGAGATTCCATGGGTCTCTCATGAGGTCTCCCATCCAGCCCGTGACCAAGGCTCTCACTGCTTAGCTTCAAGAGTCTGTCAAGGGCATGCACAATGGGTTTACAATGGCTGCTGACATGCTGGCTTCCCATCTGTGGGACTTTTGTATAGGCATACATTAGTAAAAGTCAGTTTTAATTACAGTCAATGGCTTCTACTCTTACCAGCCCTTTGGCCTGTCAAAAGTCAATGCAGCCATGGACTCCTTTCATTAGAGACTTCCCATTGGGTCTCTCATGAGGTCTCCCATCCAGCCCTGACCAAGGCTCTCACTGCTTAGCTTCAAGAGTCTGTCAAGGGCATGCACAATGGGTTTACAATGGCTGCTGACATGCTGGCTTCCCATCTGTGGGACTTTTGTATAGGCATACATTAGTAAAAGTCAGTTTTAATTACAGTCAATGGCTTCTACTCTTACCAGCCCTTTGGCCTGTCAAAAGTCAATGCAGCATGGACTCCCATTGAGACCATGACTCCATTGGGTCTCTCATGAGGTCTCCCATCCAGCCCTGACCAAGGCTCTCACTGCTTAGCTTCAAGAGTCTGTCAAGGGCATGCACAATGGGTTTACAATGGCTGCTGACATGCTGGCTTCCATCTGTGGGACTTTTGTATAGGCATACATTAGTAAAAGTCAGTTTTAATTACAGTCAATGGCTTCTACTCTTACCAGCCCTTTGGCCTGTCAAAAGTCAATGCAGCCATGGACTCCCATTGAGATTCCATTGGTCACCCATAGAGACTTCCTTTGGGTCTCTCATGAGGTCTCCCATCCAGCCCTGACCAAGGCTCTCACTGCTTAGCTTCAAGAGTCTGTCAAGGGCATGCACAATGGGTTTACAATGGCTGCTGACATGCTGGCTTCCCATCTGTGGGACTTTTGTATAGGCATACATTAGTAAAAGTCAGTTTTAATTACAGTCAATGCTTCTACTCTTACCAGCCTTTGGCCTGTCAAAAGTCAATGCAGCCATGGATCCATGCACCCATAGAGATTCCATTGGGTCTCTTCATGAGGTCTCCCATCCAGCCCTGACCAAGGCTCTCACTGCTTAGCTTCAAGAGTCTGTCAAGGGCATGCACAATGGGTTTACAATGGCTGCTGACATGCTGGCTTCCATCTGTGGGACTTTGTATAGGCATACATTAGTAAAAGTCAGTTTTAATTACAGTCAATGGCTTTACTCTTACCAGCCCTTTGGCCTGTCAAAAGTCAATGCAGCCATGGACTCCCATTGATGGGTCACCATAGAGACTTCCATGGGTCTCTCATGAGGTCTCCCATCCAGCCCTGACCAAGGCTCTCACTGCTTAGCTTCAAGAGTCTGTCAAGGGCATGCACAATGGGTTTACAATGGCTGCTGACATGCTGGCTTCCCATCTGTGGGACTTTTGTATAGGCATACATTAGTAAAAGTCAGTTTTAATTACAGTCAATGGCTTCTACTCTTACCAGCCCTTTGGCCTGTCAAAAGTCAATGCATGGACTCCATGAGTCCCCATAAGATTCCATGGGTCTCTCATGAGGTCTCCCATCCAGCCCTGACCAAGGCTCTCACTGCTTAGCTTCAAGAGTCTGTCAAGGGCATGCACAATGGGTTTACAATGGCTGCTGACATGCTGGCTTCCCATCTGTGGGACTTTTGTATAGGCATACATTAGTAAAAGTCAGTTTTAATTACAGTCAATGGCTTCTACTCTTACCAGCCCTTTGGCCTGTCAAAAGTCAATGCAGCCATGGACTCCATTGGTCCCCATGAGACTTCCATGGGTCTCTCATGAGGTCTCCATCCAGCCCATGACCAAGGCTCTCACTGCTTAGCTTCAAGAGTCTGTCAAGGCATGCACAATGGGTTTACAATGGCTGCTGACATGCTGGCTTCCCATCTGTGGGACTTTTGTATAGGCATACATTAGTAAAAGTCAGTTTTAATTACAGTCAATGGCTTCTACTCTTACCAGCCTTTGGCCTGTCAAAAGTCAATGCAGCCATGGACTCCATTGAGATTCCCATTGGTCACCATAGAGACTTCTGGGTCTCTCATGAGGTCTCCATCCAGCCCTGACCAAGGCTCTCACTGCTTAGCTTCAAGAGTCTGTCAAGGGCATGCACAATGGGTTTACAATGGCTGCTGACATGCTGGCTTCCATCTGTGGGACTTTTGTATAGGCATACATTAGTAAAAGTCAGTTTTAATTACAGTCAATGGCTTCTACTCTTACCAGCCTTTGGCCTGTCAAAAGTCAATGCAGCCATGGACTCCCATTGAATTCACACCATAGAGACTTCCATTGGGTCTCTCATGAGGTCTCCCATCCAGCCCTGACCAAGGCTCTCACTGCTTAGCTTCAAGAGTCTGTCAAGGGCATGCACAATGGGTTTACAATGGCTGCTGACATGCTGGCTTCCCATCTGTGGGACTTTTGTATAGGCATACATTAGTAAAAGTCAGTTTTAATTACAGTCAATGGCTTCTACTCTTACCCCCCCCCCCCCCCCCCCCCCCCCCCCCCCCCCCCCCCCCCCCCCCCCCCCCCCCCCCCCCCCCCCCATTGGGTCTCTCATGAGGTCTCCCATCCAGCCCTGACCAAGGCTCTCACTGCTTAGCTTCAAGAGTCTGTCAAGGGCATGCACAATGGGTTTACAATGGCTGCTGACATGCTGGCTTCCATCTGTGGGACTTTTGTATAGGCATACATTAGTAAAAGTCAGTTTTAATTACAGTCATGGCTTCTACTCTTACCAGCCCTTTGGCCTGTCAAAAGTCAATGCAGCCATGGACTCCCATTGAGTCCCAATTGGTTCTCTCATGAGGTCTATCCCAGCCCATGACCAAGGCTCTCACTGCTTAGCTTCAAGAGTCTGTCAAGGGCATGCACAATGGGTTTACAATGGCTGCTGACATGCTGGCTTCCATCTGTGGGACTTTTGTATAGGCATACATTAGTAAAAGTCAGTTTTAATTACAGTCAATGGCTTCTACTCTTACCAGCCTTTGGCCTGTCAAAAGTCAATGCAGCATGGACTCCCATATTTGGGTCACCATAGAGACTTCATGGGTCTCTCATGAGGTCTCCCATCCAGCCCTGACCAAGGCTCTCACTGCTTAGCTTCAAGAGTCTGTCAAGGGCATGCACAATGGGTTTACAATGGCTGCTGACATGCTGGCTTCCCATCTGTGGGACTTTTGTATAGGCATACATTAGTAAAAGTCAGTTTTAATTACAGTCAATGGCTTCTTACTCTTACCAGCCCTTTGGCCTGCATTCCATTGGTCTTCATGAGGTTCATCCAGCCTGACAAGGCTCTCACTGCTTAGTTCAAGAGTCTGTCAGGCATGCACAATGGTTTACAAGGCTGCTGACTGTGGTTCCCTTGTGGGACTTTTGTATAGGCATACATTAGTAAAAGTCAGTTTTATTAAGTCAATGGCTTCACTTTACCAGCCTTGGCTGTCAAGTCAATGCAGCATGCTCCCATAGGATTCATGGTCTCTCATGAGGTCTCCCATCCAGCCCGACCAAGGCTCTCACTGCTTAGCTTCAGAGTCTGTCAAGGCATGCACAATGGGTTTACAATGGCTGCTGAATGCTGGCTTCCATCTGTGGGACTTTTGTATAGGCTACATTAGTAAAAGTCAGTTTTATTACAGTCAATGGTTTATCTTACGCTTTGGCTGTCAAAAGTCAATGCAGCCATGGACTCCATTGATACCCATTGGCTCTCATGAGGTTCCATCAGCCTGACCAAGGCTCTCATGCTTAGCTTCAAGAGTCTGTCAGGCATGCACAATGGGTTACAATGGCTGCTGACATGCTGGCTCCCATCTGTGGGACTTTTGTATAGGCATACATTAGTAAAAGTCAGTTTTAATTACAGTCAATGGCTTCTACTCTTACCAGCCTTTGGCCTGTCAAAGTCAATGCAGCCATGGACCATACCCTTGGGTCACCCATGAGATTCATTGGGTTCTATGAGGTCTCCATCCAGCCTGACCAAGGCTCTCACTGCTTAGCTTCAAGAGTCTGTCAAGGGCATGCACAATGGGTTTACAATGGCTGCTGACATGCTGGCTTCCATCTGTGGGACTTTTATAGGCATACATTAGTAAAAGTCAGTTTTAATTACAGTCAATGGCTTCTACTCTTACCAGCCCTTTGGCCTGTCAAAAGTCAATGCAGCCATGGTCTCCATTGAGATTCCCATTGGGTCACCATAGAGACTTCTATTGGGTCTCTCATGAGGTCTCCCATCCAGCCCGTGACCAAGGCTCTCACTGCTTAGCTTCAAGAGTCTGTCAAGGGCATGCACAATGGGTTTACAATGGCTGCTGACATGCTGGCTTCCCATCTGTGGGACTTTTGTATAGGCATACATTAGTAAAAGTCAGTTTTAATTACAGTCAATGGCTTCTACTCTTACCAGCCCTTTGGCCTGTCAAAAGTCAATGTAGCCATGGTCATCCATTGAGTCCCATAGAGACTTCCATGGGTCTCTCATGAGGTCTCCCATCCAGCCCTGACCAAGGCTCTCACTGCTTAGCTTCAAGAGTCTGTCAAGGGCATGCACAATGGGTTTACAATGGCTGCTGACATGCTGGCTTCCATCTGTGGGACTTTTGTATAGGCATACATTAGTAAAAGTCAGTTTTAATTACAGTCAATGGCTTCTACTCTTACCAGCCCTTTGGCCTGTCAAAAGTCAATGCAGCATGGCTCCATTGAAATTCCCATTGGGTCACATAGAGACTTCATTGGGTCTCTCATGAGGTCTCCCATCCAGCCCTGACCAAGGCTCTCACTGCTTAGCTTCAAGAGTCTGTCAAGGGCATGCACAATGGGTTTACAATGGCTGCTGACATGCTGGCTTCCCATCTGTGGGACTTTTGTATAGGCATACATTAGTAAAAGTCAGTTTTAATTACAGTCAATGGCTTCTACTCTTACCAGCCCTTTGGCTGTCAAAAGTCATGCAGCCATGGACTCCCTTGAGTTTCCCATGTCGGGTCTCTCATGAGGTCTCCATCCAGCCCGTGACCAAGGCTCATGCTTAGCTTCAAGAGTCTGTCAAGGGCATGCACAATGGGTTTACAATGGCTGCTGACATGCTGGCTTCCATCTGTGGGACTTTTGTATAGGCATACATTAGTAAAAGTCAGTTTTAATTACAGTCAATGGCTTCTACTCTTACCAGCTTTGGCCTGTCAAAAGTCAATGCAGCCATGGACTCCCATTGGGTCACCATAGAGACTTCATTGGGTCTCTCATGAGGTTCCCATCCAGCCCACTCACTGCTTAGCTTCAAGAGTCTGTCAAGGGCATGCACAATGGGTTTACAATGGCTGCTGACATGCTGGCTTCCCATCTGTGGGACTTTTGTATAGGCATACATTAGTAAAAGTCAGTTTTAATTACAGTCAATGGCTTCTACTCTTACCAGCCCTTTGGCTGTCAAAAGTCAATGCAGCCATGGACTCCCATTGAATTCCCATTGGGTCACCCATAGAGACTTCTATTGGGTCTCTCATGAGGTCTCCCATCCAGCCCACCTGACCAAGGCTCTCACTGCTTAGCTTCAAGAGTCTGTCAAGGGCATGCACAATGGGTTTACAATGGCTGCTGACATGCTGGCTTCCCATCTGTGGGACTTTTGTATAGGCATACATTAGTAAAAGTCAGTTTTAATTACAGTCAATGGCTTCTTACTCTTACCAGCCCTTTGGCCTGTCAAAAGTCAATGCAGCATGGTCCATTGAAATTCCCATTGGGTCACCCATAGAGACTTCCATTGGGTCTCTCATGAGGTCTCCCATCCAGCCCCTGACCAAGGCTCTCACTGCTTAGCTTCAAGAGTCTGTCAAGGGCATGCACAATGGGTTTACAATGGCTGCTGACATGCTGACTTCCCATCTGTGGGACTTTTGTATAGGCATACATTAGTAAAAGTCAGTTTTAATTACAGTCAATGGCTTCTACTCTTACCAGCCCTTTGGCCTGTCAAAAGTCAATACAGCCATGGTCTCCCATTGGGTCACCCAAAGAGACTTCTATTGGGTCTCTCATGAAGCCAATGACCAAGGCTCTCACTGCTTAGCTTCAAGAGTCTGTCAAGGGCATGCACAATGGGTTTACAATGGCTGCTGACATGCTGGTTTCCCATCTGTGGGACTTTTGTATAGGCATACATTAGTAAAAGTCAGTTTTAATTACAGTCAATGGCTTCTACTCTTACCAGCCCTCTGGCCTGTCAAAAGTCAATGTAACCATGGTCTCCCATTGACATTCCCATTGGGTCTCTCATGAGGTCTCCCATCCAGCCCCTGACCAAGGCTCTCACTGCTTAGCTTCAAGAGTCTGTCAAGGGCATGCACAATGGGTTTACAATGGCTGCTGACATGCTGGCTTTCCTTCTGTGGGACTTTTGTATAGGCATACATTAGTAAAAGTCAGTTTTAATTACAGTCAATGGCTTCTACTCTTACCAGCCCTTTGGCCTGTCAAAAGTCAATGCAGCCATGGACTCCCATTGAAATTCCCATTGGGTCACCAATAGAGACTTCCATTGGGTCACTCATGAGGTCTCCCATCCAGCCCTGACCAAGGCTCTCACTGCTTAGCTTCAAGAGTCTGTCAAGGGCATGCACAATGGGTTTACAATGGCTGCTGACATGCTGGCTTCTCATCTGTGGGACTTTTGTATAGGCATACATTAGTAAAAGTCAGTTTTAATTACAGTCAATGGCTTCTACTCTTACCAGCCCTTTGGCCTGTCAAAAGTCAATGCAGCCATGGTCTCCCATTGGGTCACCCATAGAGACTTCTATTGGGTCTCTCATGAGGTCTCCCATCCAGCCCATGACCAAGGCTCTCACTGCTTAGCTTCAAGAGTCTGTCAAGGGCATGCACAATGGGTTTACAATGGCTGCTGACATGCTGGCTTCCCATCTGTGTGACGTTTGTATAGGCATACATTAGTAAAAGTCAGTTTTAATTACAGTCAATGGCTTCTACTCTTACCAGCCCTTTGGCCTGTCAAAAGTTAATGCAGCCATGGACTCCCATTGAAATTCCCATTGGGTCACCCATAGAGACTTCCATTGGGTTTCTCATGAGGTCTCCCATCCAGCCCCTGACCAAGGCTCTCACTGCTTAGCTTCAAGAGTCTGTCAAGGGCATGCACAATGGGTTTACAATGGCTGCTGACATGCTGGCTTCCCATCTGTGGGACTTTTCTATAGGCATACATTAGTAAAAGTCAGTTTTAATTACAGTCAATGGCTTCTACACTTACCAGCCCTTTGGCCTGTCAAAAGTCAATGCAGCCATGGTCTCCCATTGAGATTCCCATTGGGTCACCCATAGAGACTTCTATTGGGTCTCCCATGAGGTCTCCTATCCAGCCCGTGACCAAGGCTCTCACTGCTTAGCTTCAAGAGTCTGTCAAGGGCATGCACAATGGGTTTACAATGGCTGCTGACATGCTGGTTTCCCATCTGTGGGACTTTTGTATAGGCATACATTAGTAAAAGTCAGTTTTAATTACAGTCAATGGCTTCTACTCTTACCAGCCCTTTGGCCTGTCAAAAGTCAATGCAGCCATGGTCTCCCATTGAGATTCCCATTGGGTCACCCATAGAGACTTCTATTGGGTCTCTCATGAGGTCTCCCATCCAGCCCGTGACCAAGGCTCTCACTGCTTAGCTTCAAGAGTCTGTCAAGGGCATGCACAATGAGTTTACAATGGCTGCTGACATGCTGGCTTCCCATCTGTGGGACCTTTCTATAGGCATACATTAGTAAAAGTCAGTTTTAATTACAGTCAATGGCTTCTACTCTTACCAGCCCTTTGGCCTGTCAAAAGTCAATGCAGCCATGGACTCCCATTGAAATTCCCATTGGGTCACCCATAGAGACTTCCATTGGGTCTCTCATGAGGTCTCCCATCCAGCCCCTGACCAAGGCTCTCACTGCTTAGCTTCAAAAGTCTGTCAAGGGCATGCACAATGGGTTTACAATGGCTGCTGACATGCTGACTTCCCATCTGTGAGACTTTTGTATAGGCATACATTAGTAAAAGTCAGTTTTAATTACAGTCAATGGCTTCTACTCTTACCAGCCCTTTGGCCTGTCAAAAGTCGATGCAGCCATGGTCTCCCATTGGGTCACCCATAGAGACTTCTATTGGGTCTCTCATGAGGTCTCCCATCCAGCCAATGACCAAGGCTCTCACTGCTTAGCTTCAAGAGTCTGTCAAGGGCATGCACAATGGGTTTACAATGGCTGCTGACATGCTGGCTTTCCATCTGTGGGACTTTTGTATAGGCATACATTAGTAAAAGTCAGTATTAATTACAGTCAATGGCTTCTACTCTTACCAGCCTTTGGCCTGTCAAAAGTCAATGCAGCCATGGTCTCCCATTGAGATTCCCATTGGGTCACCATAGAGACTTCATTGGGTCTCTCATGAGGTCTCCCATCCAGCCCGTGACCAAGACTCTCACTGCTTAGCTTCAAGAGTCTTTCAAGGGCATGCACAATGGGTTTACAATGGCTGCTGACATGCTGGCTTCCCATCTGTGGGACTTTTGTATAGGCATACATTAGTAAAAGTCAGTTTTAATTACAGTCAATGGCTTCTACTCTTACCAGCCCTTTGGCCTGTCAAAAGTCAATGCAGCCATGGTCTCCCATTGGGTCACCCATAGAGACTTCTATTGGGTCTCTCATGAGGTCTCCCATCCAGCCCATGACCAAGGCTCTCACTGCTTAGCTTCAAGAGTCTGTCAAGGGCATGCACAATGGGTTTACAATGGCTGCTGACATGCTGGCTTCCCATCTGTGGGACTTTTGTATAGGCATACATTAGTAAAGGTCAGTTTTAATTACAGTCAATGGCTTCTACTCTTACCAGCCCTTTGGCCTGTCAAAAGTCAATGTAACCATGGTCTCCCATTGACATTCCCATTGGGTCTCTCATGAGGTCTCCCATCCAGCCCCTGACCAAGGCTCTCACTGCTTAGCTTCAAGAGTCTGTCACGGGCATGCACAATGGGTTTACAATGGCTGCTGACATGCTGGCGTTCCTTCTGTGGGACTTTTGTATAGGCATACATTAGTAAAAGTCAGTTTTAATTACAGTCAATGGCTTCTACTCTTACCAGCCCTTTGGCCTGTCAAAAGTCAATGTAACCATGGCCTCCCTTTGACATTCCCATTGGGTCTCTCATGAGGTCTCCCATCCAGCCCCTGACCAAGGCTCTCACTGCTTAGCTTCAGAGTCTGTCAAGGGCATGCACAATGGGTTTACAATGGCTGCTGACTAGAGATGGGCGAGTCCGAAAAGACTCGGAATCGCAAGACCCCAACGAGTCCGAGTCAAGGACTCGGGACTCGTTGCGAGTCCAGCGAGTCCAATGTTAATGAATAGGGACCCGAGTAATAGCGAATAATGACATTTACAACTCGCTGATGTGTCTCTGAAAGTGTGCGAGTCCAAACTCGCTGGTTTTTCTCTTATTTTGAGGCTTGTATCCGATGATGTGAGGGAAGGGATTCTCCAGCACACACCATGCTTTAAGGAAACAGGAAGCGAGTCGCGCTGACAGGCGCACACACAGAGCAATCCATTCATCAGTGCAATCATGGCAGCAGGACGTGGCACGGTGAACACACTGCGTCTTATTGCACTTGTGGAGGCTCGTCCATTTCTATGGCTCCCTACAGATCCTGACTATGGGGATACGACCCAAATTAATACAGCCTGGAGAGAGATCGCCCAAGAGATGTTCCCTGCGTTCCATCGGAGTGACCATGAGGAACAGAGCAATCTAAGTAAGTTAAATGAGTTTACACGTTATATATTGCATTTACTGTATATATACTCGTGTATAAGCCGACCCGTGTATAAGCCGACCCCCCTATTTTTGCCCCGAAAAACTATGAAAACATATTCACCGCCATCCTGGTATACAGCGGCTATCACTGGTAGACAGCCCCCCAGCAGAGTATACACCTCCCCCTGCAGAGTATACAGGCCCCCAGATGGGTATACATCCCCCCATATTGTGGTATACAGGCAGGGGCGGACTGGCCCAGGTGCCACGGGTCATGCGGCTGCAGGAGCATGAATAATCCGCATGTCCCTGAAGCAGAAGAAACGGAAGCTCCTGGGCGCGCGATGACGTCATCAGCACGCGGCTGCGTCCGGGAGTGAGCGTCTGTGAGTGGCGTGCGGCTGCGACTGTTAGCGAGCGGCTGTGAGGAGCGCGAGGCTGTGGCTGGGAGCGAGCCATAGGAGAATGCGGGAGCTGCGGTGACTGTGAGGCGGCCGCCAGTCATCACCCCCCCCCCACCCCCCGTCCTCACCTGTGTCGGGCCGGTGAGGGAGGGTTGCGACCCAAACTGTAGGGTGCCAGTCAGTCCCTGTATATAGGGCCCTCAGTGTGTGTACAAGCCCCCCCAGCAGTGGGTATACAGGGCCCCCAGCAGTGGGTAGACAGTGGCCCAGTGGGTTTACAGGGCCCCCAGCAGTGGGAATACAGGGCCCCCATAGCAGGGTATACAGGACCCTGAATGTGTTATCATGCTCCACCGCATAGTTGCCTATATTTGGATGGGGTCACAACAGTACAATGAGTTTAATGTCTGATCCTCCTGGCTCTTTCGGCCAAGGGGTTGGGTGTATATAAATACCACTAATGACCAGAGTCTGGTGCCCACACTATTACATTCTCTATGCGTTGACATGTGTCCTGCCTCATTTGTGATTGTGGCCACGTGAGCTCAATGTCCGTAATGCTGTTGATGATGTTCCACACTGTCGTGTCACTGTGCCTTGTATACACATTACACACACAAAATGAATAAAATGTTATTGTTGACTTTGTACACATACTTTTGTTGTTTCAAATATTACACATCTCTAAACCCGGTTTCAAATCATTTCACAGTTGACCATCTTAAAAAACGGTGGAGGAGCTGCCGGGACCAGCATAAGAAGCAGTACCGGCAGTACTCAGAGAGACAACCGGGAGCCGCTCCATTGCTCAACCACTACCACTTTTATGACCGGCTGTCCTTCCTTCACCCGGTGGCCCGTATGCCAAGGTATGTGTCTGCAGCACTGTTGTGTACATTTAGTATTATTTATTAATATATACATTAGGTTCCATTTCGGCTCTGTGGGTAGCAGAGTATACACGTGGCTCTGTGGGTAGCAGAGTATACAGGCGGGTCTGTGGGTAGCAGAGTATACAGGCGGGTCTGTGGGTAGCAGAGTATACAGGCGGGTCTGAGGTAGCAGAGTATACAGGCGGGTCTAAGGTAGCAGAGTATACAGGCGGGTCTGTGGGTAGCAGAGTATACAGGCGGGTCTGTGGGTAGCAGAGTATACAGGCGGCTCAGTGGGTAGCAGAGTATATAGGTGAGTGATGAGAATAGGGTTAATAGATGGTGCTACAGTGTTGGGGCGTGCTAGAGGGAGCAGAGATCCGATTACTGCCATCATTACTGACCTTATTAAAGATAGCGGCCGCAGCTAAATGACATCATGGCAAAGATAAACATGGGGTGTGGTTAGCTGCAGGAGGTTAGTGTAGAGGTGTGGGTTGTTTGGGCAGAGGGCGTGGTGTGGGCGTGGTGAGCGCGGCTCCCGCGTCAGATACGCTGCGAGCGCGGAACCGCGGCACATCTCCAGGAGCAGAGGACGTGTCCGGTACGTACCGTAGCCCCCGGCCTCCCCGTTGTCCGCACACACAGCCCCGCTGTGACCTCTGCAGCGTCACAGGCCCCGGCGGGCGGCTGTCATCTCCTCCTGACACTGACCTCCTCCTGATTTGATTGTCTGTGTTGTCCCCCCCCCGCTGTCAGCATCAGTGATCTGCTAAGACCTGTGGGTGCACAGACGGGGGAAGTACAAATGCCAGCATGCCGGGGCGGATTGGGCGCTGCGAGGGGCGCAGGTCTTGCTGTGAGCAGAGGGCGCAAGGCCGCTCGAGAAAACGCTATAGCGGCTGTGTGAGTTAAGCGTCTGCGGCTCGCGAAGGCGCATACGCGTCTCCGCTCGCAGTGACGCTAAGGAGTTTGGGATTCGGCTACAGTGCCGGAATTTCAAACTCCCGATTATATAAATATATTATATATATATATTGTATACCTTTCAACCCCTTCCCTGCTTTATATAGATGATATAAGCTAAAAGTTTTGTGAATTAAGTATGTCAAGTTAAAAGTGAAGTCAGGGGGACTTTTTTTTTTCATGTGAACCATTGGTGTTATTGATCGTCTAGATTAGATGGGATGGGGGGGGGGGGTGGTAATCAGGGGGTGAAAAATTATGTATTAGTATGGAATTAGCAAAGAAAGTCACGTATTCCTTTATGTTATGTACAGTTGGTTATTATTTCATAATAATAACAAATATCTGATTAAGAATACACAGATACACAGAGTCTAAAAAGCGTGCAACTTAATGTTTGACCTATGTTTT
Source organism: Allobates femoralis (assembly GCA_033576535.1). Classification (NCBI taxonomy): domain Eukaryota; kingdom Metazoa; phylum Chordata; class Amphibia; order Anura; family Aromobatidae; genus Allobates; species Allobates femoralis. Next base: position 436,020,272 of record JARQOC010000004.1, on the reverse strand, counting down.
TGTTTCCAAATGCAATGCATTCACCAAATTTTTTTTTACTTTACCCACAGAGAAGCTTACTACAGAGGGCGGCGTGCTGCTAATCCTCCACCTCCAAACAGAAGGCGGCGTGGAGTAAACCCACCACCACCACCACGGCCGGCGCCACCACCACCACCGCCGTCGCCGCCGCCACCACCACCACCAGCATCGCCGCCAGCAGCGCCAGGGCCAGCACCACCACCGCCGCCACCAGAGGCCGTGCCAGCACCACCACCGCCGGCACCAGCGGCAGGGCCATCAACACCACCACGCCGTCCCCGCCACCACCACCACCGCCACCAGCGGCAGGGTCCGCACCACCACCGCCCCCACCAGCGGCAGGGCCATCAACACCACCACCGCCGTCCCCGCCACCACCACCACCACCACCGCCACCAGCGGCAGGGTCCGCACCACCACCGCCCCCACCAGCGGCAGGGCCAGCACCACCACCGCCACCACCAGCGGCATGGCCAGCACCACCACCGCCACCACCAGCGGCAGGGCCAGCACCACCACCGACGCCACCAGCGGCAGGCCCAGCTTATGGTCCGATCCCGGGGTCAGCACATTTAAGTGTGCAACAGAGTAATGCTGACTTTGCCCGCAGTATTATACCATTCATGGATAATATTCCATTTGACAGGCTACTGCGGGCAAGGTCAGCATTACAGATAGTGCTGGAAGCCTGTCAGCCAAATAACGACCCCGGTGATGTGTTCCAATATTTGGATGGGTGGAAAATAAACTCTAACAGGCTAGGCAGGCCCACAACACGGGACAGCCATGTCCCACCCCACAGGGCTTTGCCTCACTGCCAGTGGCCAGCTAACAGGGACCTACCACCGTTCCCTACACCTGTTCAGAGGATCCACCCTGAAGGGTTCGGCCAGGCCATACGTGGGGCCCTTGACCTTTTGCAGGACGGACCGCCCACCTACCAGGACCTGTAGGGCTCCATTTGTTGTTGTTCTTGTTGTTACTACAATTTTAAAAGGTAGTATTTTTTGGAATGTCCAAACAGTGCTGCCATTTTTTTTTTTTAAACACAGTTTTAAAAACCAGCTTTGTGTCTGTATTTTTTCAAGGAATGAATGTGGAGTTATTTTTGTGGTTGGGCTTCAAGTCATCATAATTATTATAATTATTTATTTATATAGCGCCCATAGGTTCCATGGCGCTTTACATGAGGAAAAGGTAGAGAAGGACAAGTACAATAAACATAGACAATAAGGTCATATAGGTACAATAGTAGAGGACCCTGTACGCGTGGGCTCACATTCTACGATGGGTGGGTGGGGATACAATAGGGTGGGGAAGGTGTCGGTCGTGGGGCGTGTAGCGGGGTCTCATGGCAGGTTGTAGGCCTGTCGGAAGAGGTGAGTGTTTAGAAGTATCTTTAAGGTTCAGAGGGTAGGCGACTGACTGATGAGGTGGGGCAGGGAGTTCCATAGCATGGCGGATTACCGGGAGAAATCCTGTATGCGGTTGTGGGAAGAGGAGATGAGGGTGGACTGTAGGACAAGTTCTTGGGATGAACGCAGGTTGCGTGAGGGATGGTATCGGGAGATCAGGTCGGAGATGTATGGTGGGGATAGGTTGTGTAAGGCTTTGAATGTCATGGTCAGTGTTTTAAAGTGAGCTCTCTGTGGGCCGGAGGGGCCAGTGAACAGCTTGGCAGAGGGGGTAGGCAGGGGAGTAGCGTGAGGACAGATGTATTAGTCGGGCAGCAGAGTTTAGTATAGATTGGAGAGGTGCAAGAGAGTTGGCAGGGAGACCTATGCGAAGGAGGTTGCAGTAGTCAAGGCGGGAGATGATGAGGGCATTTATGAGTGTTTCAGCAGTGTCAGGATTGAGGAACGACCGAATTGGTTAAATATTTTTGAGTTGGAGTCACAGGGACTTGGTTAGGGACTACAGGTGGGGCTTGAAGGAGAGGGAGGAGTCAAGGATTACCCCGAGACATTTGGCGTGGGGGACAGGGGAGAGAGCATCATTAGCAAGTACTTTACGGCCCGCATGGCGCATGAAGTCACCTTGGTTACTAAGTGTCAAATCATGACTCCACATACAACTGTTGCTGACAAACAGTGCCTGTGTTTGGGGGGTTACTTTCTGCCTCGCTATGGCAACAAGACTATGAACACACATGTGAGAGGCTGGGACGTCTACATGCTACACATCGCGTCTACGCGTTTTGTATGGAGCGTACAGTGGGACCCTTCAACAGGCTCCAGCAGGATGATAGTCCAAGCAACGCCCACGATGCAGGCATAGGATTGGTGCCTGGAAAAATTAGCCCAATGGGCTGTTTCCCATTTTTGGTATAAATGTAGGCCTAAGGGCCATAAAAAGCTTGTTAGCCAGTGTGTCTCCCAAACCATGATAAGCTTGTTAGCCTGGGTGGCTCCAAAAATTAGCCCAAGGGGCTGTATCCCATTTTTGGTATAAATGTAGGCCTAAGGGCCATAAAAAGCTTGTTAGCCAGGGTGTCTCCCAAAGCATGATAAGCTTGTTAGCCTGTGTGGCTCAAAAAATTAGCCCAAGGGGCTGTTTCCCATTTTTGGTATAAATGTAGGCCTAAGGGCCATAAAAAGCTTGTTAGCCAGTGTGTCTCCCAAACCATGATAAGCTTGTTAGCCTTGGTGGCTCCAAAAATTAGCCCAAGGGGCTGTTTCCCATTTTTGGTATAAATGTAGGCCTAAGGGCCATAAAAAGCTTGTTAGCCAGGGTGTCTCCCAAAGCATGATAAGCTTGTTAGCCTGGGTGGCTCAAAAAATTAGCCCAAGGGGCTGTATCCCATTTTTGGTATAAATGTAGGCCTAAGGGCCATAAAAAGCTTGTTAGCCAGGGTGTCTCCCAAAGCATGATAAGCTTGTTAGCCTGGGTGGCTCCAAAAATTAGCCCAAGGGGCTGTATCCCATTTTTGGTATAAATGTAGGCCTAAGGGCCATAAAAAGCTTGTTAGCCAGGGTGTCTCCCAAAGCATGATAAGCTTGTTAGCCTGTGTGGCTCAAAAAATTAGCCCAAGGGGCTGTTTCCCATTTTTGGTATAAATGTAGGCCTAAGGGCCATAAAAAGCTTGTTAGCCAGGGTGTCTCCCAAAGCATGATAAGCTTGTTAGCCTGGGTGGCTCCAAAAATTAGCCCAAGGGGCTGTATCCCATTTTTGGTATAAATGTAGGCCTAAGGGCCATAAAAAGCTTGTTAGCCAGTGTGTCTCCCAAACCATGATAAGCTTGTTAGCCTTGGTGGCTCCAAAAATTAGCCCAAGGGGCTGTTTCCCATTTTTGGTATAAATGTAGGCCTAAGGGCCATAAAAAGCTTGTTAGCCAGGGTGTCTCCCAAAGCATGATAAGCCTGTTAGCCTGGGTGGCTCCAAAAATTAGCCCAAGGGGCTGTATCCCATTTTTGGTATAAATGTAGGCCTAAGGGCCATAAAATGCTTGTTAGCCAGGGTGTCTCCCAAAGCATGATAAGCTTGTTAGCCTGTGTGGCTCAAAAAATTAGCCCAAGGGGCTGTTTCCCATTTTTGGTATAAATGTAGGCCTAAGGGCCATAAAAAGCTTGTTAGCCAGGGTGTCTCCCAAAGCATGATAAGCTTGTTAGCCTGGGTGGCTCCAAAAATTAGCCCAAGGGGCTGTATCCCATTTTTGGTATAAATGTAGGCCTAAGGGCCATAAAAAGCTTGTTAGCCAGTGTGTCTCCCAAACCATGATAAGCTTGTTAGCCTTGGTGGCTCCAAAAATTAGCCCAAGGGGCTGTTTCCCATTTTTGGTATAAATGTAGGCCTAAGGGCCATAAAAAGCTTGTTAGCCAGGGTGTCTCCCAAAGCATGATAAGCTTGTTAGCCTGGGTGGCTCAAAAAATTAGCCCAAGGGGCTGTATCCCATTTTTGGTATAAATGTAGGCCTAAGGGCCATAAAAAGCTTGTTAGCCAGGGTGTCTCCCAAAGCATGATAAGCTTGTTAGCCTGGGTGGCTCCAAAAATTAGCCCAAGGGGCTGTATCCCATTTTTGGTATAAATGTAGGCCTAAGGGCCATAAAAAGCTTGTTAGCCAGGGTGTCTCCCAAAGCATGATAAGCTTGTTAGACTGTGTGGCTCAAAAAATTAGCCCAAGGGGCTGTTTCCCATTTTTGGTATAAATGTAGGCCTAAGGGCCATAAAAAGCTTGTTAGCCAGGGTGTCTCCCAAAGCATGATAAGCTTGTTAGCCTGGGTGGCTCCAAAAATTAGCCCAAGGGGCTGTATCCCATTTTTGGTATAAATGTAGGCCTAAGGGCCATAAAAAGCTTGTTAGCCAGGGTGTCTCCCAAAGCATGATAAGCTTGTTAGCCCTTGTGGCTTAAAAAATTAGCCCAAAGGGCTTAATAAAGTCTATTTATAAATAAAGCAGGGCGCTTGGCCCATTGCATATTATTGCTTGGACTAGGAGCATAGAAGAAGCAAGGCCAACTATGCAGTCCTAGGCTTGGTGCCTCAAAAAATTAGCCCAAAGGGCTTAATAAAGTATTTTTTTACATAAAGCAGGGCGCTTGGCCCATAGCATATTATTGCTTGGACTGGGTGCCGAATCAAATCAACAGAGCTACGGGACTTGTCATTAATTCCTGTCAAAAATGGGCATATTGTTAACAGCGCAATATCCCAATCATATTAATTATGATTAGGTTAATCTAGGATTGTGTACTGTCGTCAGGAGGGCTTAGGAACTGTGATGATATCCAATCCTTGTTGAATTTAATTAGAGTGAGCCTGTCGGCATTTTCTGTGGTGAGGCGGGACCTTCTATCAGTGACTATACCCCCAGCGGCACTGAAAACACGCTCTGATGTCACACTAGCAGCTGGGCATGCCAGCACCTCCAAGGCATACAATGACAGCTCAGTCCAAGTGTGCAGCTTGGAAACCCAGTAATTAAAGGGTACAGAAGGGTCGGTTAGGAAGCTGGTACTGTCACTGAGATACTGCTGCACCATGTTGGACAATTGTTGTCTCCTACTCAAGGTCACCGTAGGCAAATTACGTTCTTGATTGGAAGGTCTGTTGAACATCGCCCAGTTGGCGGACATCTTACCCCCACCTCTTCTTGTCATTGATGGCGTTTGTGTCCCAACCAAAGGCTGCTGTTGGAAAGAGCTGGTTCTTCGATGTATAGCGGATTCAGACGGTGATATTGCCAGCAAAATATCAAGAAGAACCCTCTTTACATGATCCATCGTTAAGCCCCTGGATGAGTGCGACAGCAGCGACTGAAATTTGTCTTTGTACCGTGGGTCCAAAAACGTTGACAACCAGTAGAGGTCGCTGTCATAGATGTGTATGACGCGTGGATCTTTGGAGACACATTGACACATTACTTCAGCCATGTGTGCTAAGCTGCAAAGACTCATCTCCTCAGTTACAACAGAATGAAGATCACTACGCGTCGTGGCCTCTAAATCGGTGTCCGCCTCCTCCTCTTCAGCCCACCCATGCTGTACCGACATAAACGTAGGGTTGGGAGTCCCATCAGGGTTCACATCAGTACCAGAGAAAAATAAATCTTCTTCATCATCACCCTCATCACCATCTTCCTGAACCAATGTAGCCTGCTGATATTGGCTAGGGTGGCTAGGATCAGCGATGTTCAATTCTGGCTCCATAGCCATCCGCTGTGCTCTCAAAGCATCTGTTTTGAGATTCAATAGGGATTCTTGGAGCAGGCAGAGCATGGGGATGGTGAGACTTATAATCGACTGATCCCCACTGACGAGTTTGGTACAGTATTCGAAGTTATCCAGCAACTCGCAAAGGTCAGCGATCCAGACCCACTCGAAAGTACTGATGTGTGTGGTATGACTTCCAGGTTGACGGGCATGTTGCAGCTGAAATTCCGCTATTGCCTTCTGCTGCTCATTAAACCTTGCCAGCATATGGAAGGTGGAGTTCCATCGCGTAGGCATGTCGCAAATTAGCCTGTGTTTCGGCAAGTTAAATTGGATTTGAAGGGCAGAAAGACTTGCAGCTGCTGTGGACGAATGTCTAAAGTGGGCGCAAATTCGCCTCACCTTATCCAGTAGCTCAGATAACTCTGGGTATATTTTGAGGAATTTCTGAACTACCAGGTTCAGGACATGAGCCATGCAAGGCACATGTACAAGTTTACCGTGCTTTATTGCCGCCACAAGGTTTGCACCATTATCGCTCACAACTAGACCTGGTTGTAGTTCCAGTGGGGCCAGCCACTCATCGGTCTGTTGCTTGAGACCTTTCCACAACTCTGTTGCAGTGTGACGTGTGTCACCTAGGCAGATAAGCTTCAGAAGAGCCTGTTGTCGCCTTGCAGAAGCAGTACTGCAAAGCTCCCAACTCGGACGTGATGGTGCTTGAGGCTCAGCAGTGGACAAGGAAGTGGCAGAAGCAGATTGGGCACTGGACATATATGAGGAGGCAGACACCCGGAATGATGTTGGGCCCGCTATTCGTGGAGTTGGAAGTATGTCAGATGGTACAGTTTTAGAAGTTGGGACACTCTCCACCAGGTTGATCCAGTGAGCCGTTAGTGAAATGTATCTGCCCTGTCCACAACTACTTGTCCACGTGTCCGTAGTTAGGTGGACTTTGGCGGTGACAGCATTTGTTAAAGCACGTTTTAAGTTGTTAACCACGTGCTGGTGTAAGGCGGGAACGGCACTACGTGAGAAAAAGTACCGGCTGGGTACAGAGTATCGTGGTGCTGCCTCAGCCATCAACTCCCGAAAAGACTCTGTACCCACAAGCCTAAACGGCAGCATTTCCACAGCTAACAACTTGGCTATTTTCGCTGTCACTTTTTGGGAATATGGGTGTGTCGGTTGGAACTTCCGCTGTCTTTCATACAGCTGTGGCACAGACAACTGCACGTTTGGACCAGACTGACAAGAGGATTGACTACTGTCATGTCTGTCTTGTAAAGCACCTTGGGAGGAGTACGCTTGAGCAGGAGCTGAAGCCTGAACACTTGCTGGTGAAGGATGTATCTGAGGTGGCCTGGAAGTGTTTGGATCAGAAGGCACTGATTTTGAACCCTGATAGGGTGCCCACTGAATTGGGTGCTTAAGAGACATATGCTTGCGCATACTGCTGGTGCTCTGGTTTCCTTTTACCGTGCCTCTGCTAAGCCTTGCCTGGCACATCTTACAGATAACCATATTTGGTAATGTTGGGCTATCCTTAAAAAATTTCCACACACTGGCTGTTCGTCCTTTATTTTTAATTGGAGGAAGAGGAGGATGACTCTGTTCAACACCAACTGTGGACACATTTTGGGCAACTGTGTTTGCAGTTTGTGCAACAGTTGGCACAGTTTGTGCCACAGTTGACGCTATTTGGGCAACTGTTCTCACAGTTTGTGTTCTGGAGACAGTACGCCTTTGTGATTTTGCCAGTGGTACATAGCCACTTTCGTCCTCCTGGCTGCTCTCTTGGCTATGCAATTCAGCAATCCAGGTAGGATCTGTGGTGTCATCATCCACCCCTTCCAGTTCAAAGGATTCTGGATAAACTGACTGAGCAGGCTGGCCAGATGAGATGTGTGTCTCATCATCCTCATCATCATCCACCTCCTGAGATACTGTTTGCATTTCGTGAAAGTGTCTTTCCTCAGGACGCGCTACTTCCAAACTTTGGCCATGAGTAGACATTTCGTCTACTTCAAGTATCTCGTCAGGCAGTGACAAAGAAACCCCTTGATAAGAACCGAATAAGTCATCCGAGTGACCAAGGTCCATATTCAAATTTTCCTCTGGCTGCCGATGGGTTGAGGCAATATGACGACTTTGAGGATTGGATGGCGCTGCATTGTCTGTAGCGACACTAGAATGTCTTGCCACGGATGATTGCGTACTGCAAGAACCAGTGGTCGAGGGCGTCTGAGCCATCCAAGATGTTATCTTGTCATGCTCATCCGGCCTCAACACACGTTTTCTTTGAGTACTGGGATTTCTAGGTAGAAAAAAGGACGTTCTATCAATCCTAGGCTGTGTACTTGTACCAGTGCCTTCTTGGGCAAGACTGCTGCGGCCACGAGCTCGTCCCTGTCCCTTTGCAACATCCTTTTTGGTAATTGTTTTTTTTTGAGACATTGTAGACGAATGCACAGTCACCAAGTTGGAGTTAGGTGTTGCTGTATGCGTCACTTGCTGGCGGGGTAAGTGTGCGCGCTCACACTTGGCAGTGAAGCCGCACACTACACTCCCTAAAAAAATTAGTTTCAAGTGCGCACAGCCACCGAGATGTGGTTAGGTTAGCTGAATGCGTCACTTGCTGGCGGGGTAAGTGTGCGCTCTCACACTTGGCAGTGAAGCCGCACACTACACTCCCTAAAAAAATTGTTTCAAGTGCGCACAGCCACCGAGATGTGGTTAGGTTAGCTGAATGCGTCACTTGCTGGCGGGGTAAGTGTGCGCTCTCACACTTGGCAGTGAAGCCGCACACTACACTCCCTAAAAAAATTGGTTTGAAGTGCGCACAGCCACCGAGATGTGGTTAGGTTAGCTGAATGCGTCACTTGCTGGCGGGGTAAGTGTGCGCGCTCACACTTGGCAGTGAAGCCGCACACTACACTCACTAAAAAAATTGGTTTGAAGTGCGCACAGCCACCGAGATGTGGTTAGGTTAGCTGAATGCGTCACTTGCTGGCGGGGTAAGTGTGCGCTCTCACATTTGGCAGTGAAGCCGCACACTACACTCCCTAAAAAAATTGGTTTGAAGTGCGCACAGCCACCGAGATGTGGTTAGGTTAGCTGAATGCGTCACTTGCTGGGGGGTAAGTGTGCGCTCTCACACTTGGCAGTGAAGCCGCACACTACACTCCCTAAAAAAATTGGTTTGAAGTGCGCACAGCCACCGAGATGTGGTTAGGTTAGCTGAATGCGTCACTTGCTGGCGGGGTAAGTGTGCGCTCTCACACTTGGCAGTGAAGCCGCACACTACACTCCCTAAAAAAATTGGTTTGAAGTGCGCACAGCCACCGAGATGTGGTTAGGTTAGCTGAATGCGTCACTTGCTGGCGGGGTAAGTGTGCGCTCTCACACTTGGCAGTGAAGCCGCACACTACACTCCCTAAAAAAATTGGTTTGAAGTGCGCACAGCCACCGAGATGTGGTTAGGTTAGCTGAATGCGTCACTTGCTGGCGAGGTAAGTGTGCGCTCTCACACTTGGCAGTGAAGCCGCACACTACACTCCCTAAAAAATTGGTTTGAAGTGCGCACAGCCACCGAGATGTGGTTAGGTTAGCTGAATGCGTCACTTGCTGGCGGGGTAAGTGTGCGCTCTCACACTTGGCCGTGAAGCCGCACACTACACTCCCTAAAAAAATTGGTTTGAAGTGCGCACAGCCACCGAGATGTGGTTAGGTTAGCTGAATGCGTCACTTGCTGGCGGGGTAAGTGTGCGCTCTCACACTTGGCAGTGAAGCCGCACACTACACTCCCTAAAAAAATTGGTTTGAAGTGCGCACAGCCACCGAGATGTGGTTAGGTTAGCTGAATGCGTCACTTGCTGGCGGGGTAAGTGTGCGCTCTCACACTTGGCAGTGAAGCCGCACACTACACTCCCTAAAAAAAATTGGTTTGAAGTGCGCACAGCCACCGAGATGTGGTTAGGTTAGCTGAATGCGTCACTTGCTGGCGGGGTAAGTGTGCGCTCTCACACTTGGCAGTGAAGCCGCACACTACACTCCCTAAAAAAATTGGTTTGAAGTGCGCACAGCCACCGAGATGTGGTTAGGTTAGCTGAATGCGTCACTTGCTGGCGGGGTAAGTGTGCGCTCTCACACTTGGCAGTGAAGCCGCACACTACACTCCCTAAAAAAATTGGTTTGAAGTGCGCACAGCCACCGAGATGTGGTTAGGTTAGCTGAATGCGTCACTTGCTGGCGGGGTAAGTGTGCGCTCTCACACTTGGCAGTGAAGCCGCACACTACACTCCCTAAAAAAATTGGTTTGAAGTGCGCACAGCCACCGAGATGTGGTTAGGTTAGCTGAATGCGTCACTTGCTGGCGGGGTAAGTGTGCGCTCTCACACTTGGCAGTGAAGCCGCACACTACACTCCCTAAAAAAATTGGTTTGAAGTGCGCACAGCCACCGAGATGTGGTTAGGTTAGCTGAATGCGTCACTTGCTGGCGGGGTAAGTGTGCGCTCTCACACTTGGCAGTGAAGCCGCACACTACACTCCCTAAAAAAATTGGTTTGAAGTGCGCACAGCCACCGAGATGTGGTTAGGTTAGCTGAATGCGTCACTTGCTGGCGGGGTAAGTGTGCGCTCTCACACTTGGCAGTGAAGCCGCACACTACACTCCCTAAAAAAATTGGTTTGAAGTGCGCACAGCCACCGAGATGTGGTTAGGTTAGCTGAATGCGTCACTTGCTGGCGGGGTAAGTGTGCGCTCTCACACTTGGCAGTGAAGCCGCACACTACACTCCCTAAGTGGAGTACGTGCTAGCAGCAACACACTGGTCTGCCACAGAAAAAATAACGCTCTATGGCTTATTAGGAACAAAAATCGATTTAAAACAAAATGACGCACTAGCAAGCCCTATGCCTGTTAAAAGCTCATATGCAAGCATGAGTCCTCTTGTGCACTCAGGTTCTCACTTCTCCCTCCATGCCCTCTACAAGCACTACTCGCTTAGCTTCAAGAGCTGTTAGGGTATAAAAGGATTTACACTGACAACCTGATCTGTCAGATTTTTCTCCATACTAGTAGATCGTTCAGATTGCCAAAATGGCGGGTGCAACCTTTAACTGCCTTGCCTGTCAAGATGACATGTCATTGCGCTGGTCCACCAGCCAGCCAATGCATAGCTACACTGACACACCAATCGTTTCTCGCTCAACTGACTATCGATGGCTTTTTGCTACTAAAGGTTTTACCCTACTACAGCACTTGCCTGATCGATCCAGCATAACATGATTCTGATCTCCCATCAGCTGACGTCTCAGAATTCCCAAATGACAGGGTACAAGTAATCTCCATTCTGTAGACTGTATAGCTCGACTCGAGACTACAGCTCAGTCCTGCCACCACTTTGCTGCATACTGCTAGCATGGTCTATGCTTCCAATGTTCTCATCTGACTCTCACTGTGCGAGTCATGGCTGGGACTTCGCACGATAACAGAGTCTGCAGTCCTTCAGAATCGCCGAGTCCCGAAGTCTAGCAGTATGACTCGCCACTATTGCGTAGACTCATGCTGCGGATAAATGTAAGCTGCTCATCTGCTCCCTCTGTGACAGACGGATACATAGTAAAAGTCAAGTTAATTCAGTCATGGACTTCCACCTTGGCCTGTCAAAGTCATGCAAGGCCTGGGAATTCCTTCTCCATGAGTCGAGGTCTCCATGAATCTCCCATCCAGCCTCGTGACAAGTGCCATCACTCACTGCTTAGCTTCAAGGTCTGTCAAGGGCATGCACAATGGGTTTACAACGGCTGCTGACATGCTTGCTTCCCATCTGTGGGACTTTGTATAGGCATACATAGTAAAAGTCAGTTTTAATTACAGTCAATGGCTTCTATCTTACCAGCCCTTTGGCCTGTCAAAAGCATGCAGATGCATTGAACCATGGTCACTAGACTCCATTGGTCTCTATGAGTCTCCATCCAGCCCGTGACCAAGGCTCTCACTGCTTAGCTTCAGAGTCTGTAAGGGCATGCACAAGGGTTTACAAGGCTGCTGACATGCTGCTCCCATCTGTGGGACTTTTGTAAGGCATACATTAGTAAAGTCAGTTTTAATTACAGTCAAGGCTTCTATCTTACCAGCCTTTGGCCTGTCAAAGCAATGCAGCATGGTCCATTGCACATGCCTCATTGGTCTCTCATGAGGTCTCCCATCCACCCTACCAAGGCTCTCACTGCTAGCTTCAAGAGTCTGTCAAGGGCATGCACAATGGTTTAAATAGCTGCTGACATGCTGGCTTCCCATCTGTGGGCTTTTGTATAGGCATACATTAGTAAAAGTCAGTTTAAATTACAGTCAATGGCTTCTACTCTTACCAGCCTTTGGCCTGTCAAAAGTCAATGCAGCCATGGTCCCATTGACATCCCATGGGTCTCTCATGACAAGGCTCTCTCTCTCATGCCATAGTTTACAAGGCTCTTCACTGCTTAGTCTTCAACGATGTTAAACCATCTGTCAAGGCATCAGCCATGAGGCTTCATGGCTGCTGACACGCTGCTTCCTCATGCTGTCTTGACTTTTGTATAGGCATACATTAGTAAAAGTCAGTTTTAATTACAGTCAATGGCTTCTACTCTTACCAGTCCTTTGGCCTGTCAAAAGTCAATGCAGCCATGTCTCCCATTGCGGTCTCTCATGAGTCTCCCATCCAGCCCGTGACCAAGCATCTCACTGCTTAGCTTCAAGAGTCTGTCAAGGGCATGCACAATGGGTTTACAAGGCTGCTGACATGCTGGCTTCCCATCTGTGGGACTTTTGTATAGGCATACATTAGTAAAAGTCAGTTTTAATTACAGTCAATGGCTTCTACTCTTACCAGCCCTTTGGCCTGTCAAAAGTCAATGCAGCCATGGTATCCCATTGGACATTCTCATTGGTCTCTCATGAGGTCTCCATCCAGCCCGTGACCAAGGCTCTCACTGCTTAGCTTCAAGAGTCTGTCAAGGGCATGCACAATGGGTTTACAATGGCTGCTGACATGCTGGCTTCCCATTTGTGGGACTTTTGTATAGGCATACATTAGTAAAAGTCAGTTTAAATTAGCTTCTACTCTTACCAGCCCTTTGGCCTGTCAAAAGTCAATGCAGCCATGGTCTCCCTTTGGGCTCTTCCATTGGGTCTCTCATGAGGTCTCCCATCCAGCCCATGACCAAGGCTCTCACTGCTTAGCTTCAAGAGTCTGTCAAGGGCATGCACAATGGGTTTACAATGGCTGCTGACATGCTGGCTTCCCATCTGTGGGACTTTTGTATAGGCATACATTAGTAAAAGTCAGTTTTAATTAAGTCAATGGCTTCTACTCTTACCAGCCCTTTGGCCTGTCAAAAGTCAATGCAGCCATGGTCTCCCATTGACATCCCATTGGGTCTCTCATGAGGTCTCCCATCCATCCCGTGACCAAGGCTCTCACTGCTTAGCTTCAAGAGTCTGTCAAGGGCATGCACAATGGGTTTACAATGGCTGCTGACATGCTGGCTTCCCATCTGTGGGACTTTTGTATAGGCATACATTAGTAAAAGTCAGTTTTAATTACAGTCAATGGCTTCTACTCTTACCAGCCCTTTGGCCTGTCAAAAGTCAATGCAGCCATGGTCTCCCATTGACATTCCCATTGGTCTACTCATGAGGTCTCCCATCCAGCCCGTGACCAAGGCTCTCACTGCTTAGCTTCAAGAGTCTGTCAAGGGCATGCACAATGGGTTTACAATGGCTGCTGACATGCTGGCTTCCCATCTGTGGGACTTTTGTATAGGCATACATTAGTAAAAGTCAGTTTTAAATTACAGTCAATGGCTTCTACTCTTACCAGCCCTTTGGCCTGTCAAAAGTCAATACAGCCATGGTCTCCCATTGACATTCCCATTGGGTCTCTACTCATGAGGTCTCTCCATCCAGCCCGTGACCAAGGCTCTCACTGCTTAGCTTCAAGAGTCTGTCAAGGGCATGCACAATGGGTTTACAATGGCTGCTGACATGCTGGCTTCCATCTGTGTGACTTTTGTATAGGCATACATTAGTAAAAGTCAGTTTTAATTACAGTCAATGGCTTCTACTCTTACCAGCCCTTTGGCCTGTCAAAAGTCAATGCAGCCATGGTTCTCCCATTGATTCATTGGTCTCTCATGAGGTCTCCCATCCAGCCCGTGACCAAAGCTCTCACTGCTTAGCTTCAAGAGTCTGTCAAGGGCATGCACAATGGGTTTACAATGGCTGCTGACATGCTGGCTTCCCATCTGTGGGACTTTTGTATAGGCATACATTAGTAAAAGTCAGTTTAAATTACAGTCAATGGCTTCTACTCTTACCAGCCCTTTGGCCTGTCAAAAGTCAATGCAGCCATGGTCTCCCATTGAATTCCCATTGGTCCCATGAGACTTCCATTGGTCTCTCATGAGGTCTCCCATCCAGCCCGTGACCAAGGCTCTCACTGCTTAGCTTCAAGAGTCTGTCAAGGCATGCACAATGGGTTTACAAGGCTGCTGACATGCTGCTTCCCATCGTGGGACTTTTGTATAGGCATACATTAGTAAAAGTCAGTTTAAATTACAGTCAATGGCTTCTACTCTTACCAGCCCTTTGGCCTGTCAAAAGGCAATGCAGCCATGGACTCCCATTGAGATTCCCATTGGGTCACCCATAGAGCCTTCCATTGGTCTCTCATGAGGTCTCCCATCCAGCCCTGACCAAGGCTCTCACTGCTTAGCTTCAAGAGTCTGTCAAGGGCATGCACAATGGTTTACAATGGCTGCTGACATGCTGGCTTCCCATCTGTGGGTCTTTTGTATAGGCATACATTAGTAAAAGTCAGTTTAAATTACAGTCAATGGCTTCTACTCTTACCAGCCCTTTGGCCTGTCAAAAGTCAATGCAGCCATGGTCTCCCATTGACATTCCCATTGGGTCTCTCATGAGGTCTCCCATCCATCCCGTACCAAGGCTCTCACTGCTTAGCTTCAAGAGTCTGTCAAGGCATGCACAATGGGTTTACAATGGCTGCTGACAGCTGGCTTCCCATCTGTTTGACTTTTGTATAGGCATACATTAGTAAAAGTCAGTTTTAATTACAGTCAATGGCTTCTACTCTTACCAGTCTTTGATTTGTATAGCACATATAAAGTATTATTACTCAATGCTTTACTCTTCCACCTTTGCCTGTAAAAGCATGCAGCATGCCCATGATCTCAGAGTTATAGCCCTGCCAAGTCTCACGCAGCTTCAAATCTTAGATGCACATGTTAGCTGCTGACGCTGTTCATTGCTTGTATAGACATTAAATCATTATACAGCATGTTTACCTTACCACCCTTGGCGTCAAAGCATGCCCCCTGCTGCTTCAAGTTCAAGGGCATGCACATGGTTTACAATGGCTGCTGCATGCTGCTTCCCATCTGTGGGACTTTTGTATAGCATACATTAGTAAAAGTCAGTTAATTAAGTCAATGGCTCTACTCTTCCGCCCTTTGGCCTTCAAAAGGCATCACATGTCCATTGAGTTCATTGTCACATAGGCTCTCCATTGGGTCCCTGGTCCATCACCACCAGGCTCCATTAGCTTCAAGATCTTCAAGGGCTGCACAAGGGTTACAATGCTGCTGACTGCTGTTCCATGGTTTGTAAGGCATACATTAGTAAAAGTCTTATATTCCATGGCTTTTAACTCACCACTTGCCGTTAAAATAATGCAGCCCAAGTGTGCCCCATTGACAATTCCCATTGGGTCCTTTCATGAGGTCTCCATCCAGTCCCGTACCAAGGCTCTCACTGCTACTTCAAGGCTTCAAGGGCATGCACAATGTTACATTGGCTGCTGCCAATGGTTCATTGTTTGACTTTGTTATGGATACTTATAAAATCATTTTATCCAGCGTCAAGGCTTCAGCTTTGCTTCAAAGCCCAAGCATACATGGTTACTGTCCATTGGGTCCCTTATTTGAGGCTCCCTAAGCAGTTTACTAAGCTCATGTTCTACTTCCGTCAGGCTGAAATGTACAATGGCTGCTGATCTTTCCCATCTGGACTTTTGTTACATCACGTAAGTCTATGCAAGCTTCATCTTCAAGGCTGCAAAGTATACAGCTGTCTCACTTCTTGGACTTTATGCTCTCATAGGTCCATTCATCAGTAAAGGCTTTTTTAGCTTCAGCTGTCAAGGCATGCACAATGGGTTTACAATGGCTGTACATGCTGGCTTCCATTTGTGGTTTTGTATAGGCATGGCTGCTGACATGCTTGCTTCCCATCTGTGGGACTTTTGTATAGGCATACATTAGTAAAAGTCAGTTTTAATTACAGTCAATGGCTTCTAATCTTACCAGCCCTTTGGCCTGTCAAAAGGCAATGCAGCCATGGACCCCCATTGAGATTCCCATTGGGTCACCCATAGAGCCTTCCATTGGGTCTCTCATGAGGTCTCCCATCCAGCCCATGACCAAGGCTCTCACTGCTTAGCTTCAAGAGTCTGTCAAGGGCATGCACAATGGGTTTATAATAGCTGCTGACATGCTGGCTTCCCATCTGTGGGTCTTTTGTATAGGCATACATTAGTAAAAGTCAGTTTAAATTTTAGTCAATGGCTTCTACTCTTACCAGCCCTTTGGCCTGTCAAAAGTCAATGCAGCCATGGTCTCCCATTGACATTCCCATTGGGTCTCTCATGAGGTCTCCCATCCATCCCGTTACCAAGGCTCTCACTGCTTAGCTTCAAGAGTCTGTCAAGGGCATGCACAATGGGTTTACAATGGCTGCTGACATGCTGGCTTCCCATCTGTTTGACTTTTGTATAGGCATACATTAGTAAAAGTCAGTTTTAATTACAGTCAATGGCTTCTACTCTTACCAGTCCTTTGGCCTGTCAAAAGTCAATGCAGCCATGGTCTCCCATTGGGTCTCTCATGAGGTCTCCCATCCAGCCCGTGACCAAAGCTCTCACTGCTTAGCTTCAAGAGTCTGTCAAGGGCATGAACAATGGGTTTACAATGGCTGCTGACATGCTGGCTTCCCATCTGTGGGACTTTTGTATAGGCATACATTAGTAAAAGTCAGTTTAAATTACAGTCAATGGCTTCTACTCTTACCAGCCCTTTGGCCTGTCAAAAGTCAATACAGCCATGGTCTCCCATTGACATTCCCATTGGTCTCTCATGAGGTCTCTCATCCAGCCCGTGACCAAGGCTCTCACTGCTTAGCTTCAAGAGTCTGTCAAGGGCATGCACAATGGGTATACAATGGCTGCTGACATGCTGGCTTCCCATTTGTGGGACTTTTGTATAGGCATACATTAGTAAAAGTCAGTTTTAATTACAGTCAATGGCTTCTACTCTTACCAGCCCTTCGGCCTGTCAAAATTCAATGCAGCCATGGACTCCCATTGAGATTCCCATTGGGTCACCCATAGAGACTTCCATTGGGTCTCTCATGAGGTCTCCCATCCAGCCCGTGACCAAGGCTCCCACTGCTTAGCTTCAAGAGTCTGTCAAGGGCATGCACAATGGGTTTACAATGACTGCTGACATGCTGGCTTCCCATCTGTGGGACTTTTGTATAGGCATACATTAGTAAAAGTCAGTTTAAATTACAGTCAATGGCTTCTACTCTTACCAGCCCTTTGGCCTGTCAAAAGTCAATGCAGCCATGGTCTCCCATTGACATTCCCATTGGGTCTCCCATGAGGTCTCCCATCCAGCCCGTGACCAAGGCTCACACTGCTTAGCTTCAAGAGTCTGTCAAGGGCATGCACAATGGGTCTACAATGGCTGCTGACATGCTGGCTTTCCATCTGTGGGACTTTTGTATAGACATACATTAGTAAAAGTCAGTTTTAATTACAGTCAATGGCTTCTACTCTTACCAGCCCTTTGGCCTGTCAAAAGTTAATGCAGCCATGGTCTCCCATTGAGATTCCCATTGGGTCTCTCATGAGGTCTCCCATCCAGCCCGTGACCAAGGCTCTCACTGCTTAGCTTCACCAGTCTGCCAAGGGCATGCACAATGGGTTTACAATGGCTGCTGACATGCTGGCTTCTCATCTGTAGGACTTTTGGATAGGCATACATTAGTAAAAGTCAGTTTTAATTACAGTCAATGGCTTCTACTCTTACCAGCCCTTTGGCCTGTCAAAAGTTAATGCAGCCATGGTCTCCCATTGTGATTCCCATTGGGTCTCTCATGTAGACTTCCATTGGGTCTCTCATGAGGTCTCCCATCCAGCCCATGACCAAGGCTCTCACTGCTTAGCTTCAAGAGTCTGTCAAAGGCATGCACAATAGGTTTACGATGGCTGCTGACATGCTGGCTTCCCATTGTGGGACTTTAGTATAGGCATACATTAGTAAAAGTCAGTTTAAATTACAGTCAATGGCTTCTACTCTTACCAGCCCTTTGGCCTGTGAAAACTCAATGCAGCCATGGCCTCCCATTGGGTCTCTCATGAGGTCTCCCATCCAGCCCATGACCAAGGCTCTCACTGCTTAGCTTCAAGAGTCTGTCAAAGGCATGCACAATGGGTTTACAATGGCTGCTGACATGCTGACTTCCCATCTGTGGGACTTTTCTATAGGCATACATTAGTAAAAGTCAGTTTTAATTACAGTCAATGGCTTCTACTCTTACCAGCCCTTTGGCCTGTCAAAAGGCAATGCAGCCATGGTCTCCCATTGACATTCCCATTGGGTCTCCCATGGAGACTTCCATTGGGTTTTTCATGAGGTCTCCCATCCAGCCCATGACCAAGGCTCTCTCTGCTTAGCTTCAAGAGTCTGTCAAGGCCATACACAATGGGTTTACAATGGCTGCTGACATGCTGGCTTCCCATCTGTTGAACTTTTGTATAGGCATACATTAGTAAAAGTCAGTTTTAATTACAGTGAATGGCTTTTACTCTTACCAGCCCTTTGGCCTGTCAAAAGTCAATGCAGCCATGGTCTCCCATTGACATTCCCATTGGGTCTCTCATGAGGTCTACCATCCAGCCCGTGACCAAGGCTCTCACTGCTTAGCTTCAAGAGTCTGTCAAGGGCATGCACAATGGGTTTACAATGGCTGCTGACATGCTGGCTTCCCATCTGTGGGACTTTTGTATAGGCAAACATTAGTAAAAGTCAGTTTTAATTATAGTCAATGGCTTCTACTCTTACCAGCCCTTTGGCCTGTCAAAAGTCAATGCAGCCATGGTCTCCCATTGACATTCCCATTGGGTCTCTCTTGGAGACTTCCATTGGTTCTCTTATGTGGTCTCCCATCCTGCCCGTGACCAAGGCTCTCATTGCTTAGCTTCAAGAGTTTGTCAAGGGCATGCACAATGTTTTTACAATGGCTGCTGACATGCTGGCTTCCCATCTGTTTGACTTTTGTATAGGCATACATTAGTAAAAGTCAGTTTAAATTACAGTCAATGGCTTCTACTCTTACCAGCCCTTTGGCCTGTCAAAAGTCTTTTCTTTTCTTTTCAAAATTCTTTTTATTATTTTTTGCAAAGAAAACAATAGCATCTATACAAAATAAATAGTACAAGATAAACAGGATAAACAGTACAATATGAACAGAGTGATAGAGTTCAATTTCAATTTCAAGAGAATACAAGTTACGATGTATTTGTTATATTCAGTATTATAACCAGCCAAACGGGTATCAGAGAAAACCTTATCGCTATATATGTTAAGATGATATTAGGGAGGAATAGTTTATCAGCCAGTGTGTCTTGAGAGCGTTTGAACATAAGATACAGTTTGCTTTGTCAAGGAGTGTATATCTTTACATCGTAGCTACTCCATTCATAGAGATCTATCAGACCTGGCTAAAATATTAACATTGAAGAGGAAGCTAATTTATGTAAGTAAAACAGGTCCGAAAAAGAACAGAGAGAAAGAATAGATAGTGGGGTAAGAAATGGAAGAGGAAAGAGGGGAGGGGTGTAACAGGCACTGTTATTTGATATAGTAAAAAATGTTTGAGTAATTCTCTATTTTGCTTTATTAATATAAGACAGCCATGGTCGCCAGATAAGTAGGTTAGTTGATGTGGTATTATTCACTGATGCCACTATCTCAGCCACGTGATATAAAGAATGGATTCTCTCTTTCAGTTGGAACAACGCGGGAATGTCATGGGTTTTCCAATATAAAGGTATTAATAGCTTTGCTGCACTTAGTATATGTTGTGCTAGGGTTGAGGATGTTTTTTGGCTGGGCTATATTGGGAAGTGCAGCAAAGCCTCTTCTGGTCTTAGTTGAGTCGGTCTACTAGTAATTGCCTCAATGAGATTTTCCACTCGCTTCCAAAACTTCATTAGTGTCGGGCAGCTCCACCACATATGTAAGTAAGTAGCTTCCGAAGCTCCGCACCTCCAGCATTCAGATGGGCATTTAGTGTCCCACCTCCGGATTTGGTCCGGGGTATGATACCATCTAGTGATTACCTTATATGAGGATTCCTGAGCTTTCACGCACTGAGTTGGACCATGTGAGTGGCTATAAATGTAGCGAATCTGTGAGAGCGTAAATTTATAACCCAGGTCTCTTTCCCAGTGTGCTATATATGCTCTCTTGGGGTTGGTTTCGGTAATCAATAATGATTGGTAAATTTTGGAGAATATTTGTTTCGGTTTTGCCACTGCAGCACAGAGCTTCTCGAACTCAGTCAATCCTCTGGTAAGGTCTGATTTCTTCAGAAGCGGGTGGAGAATGTGTCTAAGTGCATTGTATTGTAAGAAGTTCAAGTTAGATAGTCCAGGTACCGTTTGTAAGTCAGTGAGGGACCTAATGACTCCATCATGATGTAATTGGTCTACTGGGCATGTATACCGTCTTTCATGTATTTTCGTGCACGCATCTCGTATTGTCTCCTGGTGTGCGAGTATATCACTAATATTGGCTAGTGGGGTTAGTGGTGGCATCAAGGTTTTCCCAACTTGTCTCCATATCTTTAGTGTGGACTTGGTGAAAGGATTTAGTAAAGTTACATTTTGTTTCATATTGGAATGTACGAGTAAGAGTGACCTGAGGTTATATGGTGCCATGGCGTTTTCAACTTTCAGCCATTGTTTATCACTATTTCCTCTTATTATGTCTATTGTTCTAGAGAGTTGTGCTGCTCTATAATATAATTTAATATCCGGGGCCCCATGCCACCAAGATGCCTTGGGAGTGATAACGTATGGTGCGATATACGTGGTTTTCTGCTTTTCCATATGTATCTAGTAAAAAGTGCATTCACTTTGGTAAAATAGCTAGTCCGGATTTCTATTGGCAACATTTGGAAGAGATAGTTGAATTTAGGTAGTATCAAACTTTTTAGCATATTCTTCCTCACCATCCAAGAGAGATATGAGTCTCTCCAATTTTGTATTAGTGCTGTCATAGAAGCAAGGAGGGGAAGAACATTTAATGTAAATAAGTCGCGGTGATTCCCACTTATTTTCACATCCAGATAGGTGATATATTGTTTGGGCCAAGAGAGGGGGTATAGGGTTTTTAATTTTTGGAGGATTAGTGGTTTGATCTGTATCCCTAAAGCTTCAGATTTGGAGACATTTATTTTAAAATTGGACAGGCTGCCATATTGGTCCATAAGTTCCATGAGAGCACGGAGTCCCCTCTCGGGGTTTGTAAGGAATATTAATAGGTCATCAGCGAATGCTGCTGTTTTAAATTGCTCTCCATCTATCGCAATGCCCTCTATGTTATAATTATGCTGAATTGCCATCAGGAGAGGCTCCATTACCAACACGAACAATAGTGGAGACAACGGGCAGCCTTGTCTGGTTCCGTTACCTATAGTAAATGGTGACGTTATAGAATCATTAACCTTTATTCGTGCTGTGGGGTGTCGATACATTGCCATGATAGATACGATTAAGGCTGTGGGGATTTTGAATCTCAGTAGGACCTCTTTTAAGAAGGTCCAGTCCACTCTGTCAAACGCCTTCTCCGCATCAGTTCCTAAAAGGACCAGTGGGAGATTGCGCATTTTCGCATATTGTATTAAATGAAGGACTTTATATGCGTTATCTTTCCCCCTAACAAAGCCTGTTTGATTCGCTGATATCAAATGTGGTAAAAATGTCGCCAACCTGTGAGCAATCATTCCAGCCAATAGTTTTAAGTCTACATTCAATAACGATATGGGCCTGTAATTACTACACAGAGTTGGGTCTTTTCCCTCTTTGTGGATCAGCGAAATCTTAGCTTCAAGCATCTGACTAGGTAGCGGTTGGCCTGTAAGTGTTGCGTTGCATAATGTCAGTAGGTGTGGAAGGAGCAGAGAGGGAAAAGTTTTATAGTATAAAGCAGAAAACCCATCAGGGCCAGGTGCCTTGCCCTTAGGACAGCGTGACAGAGTGGACTGGAGTTCCTGGAGTGTGAAAGGTTGTAGCAGTGTGCGTTGATTTGTTTCCGAGAGGGTCGGGAGTTGCAGGCCTTTCAGAAAGTCCTCCGCTTTCCGGCTCCTCTGGCAATCAGTTTCAGCAGAATCATTAGGACGTAAATTGTATAATCGTGTTATGTAGTCAAGGAAAGCCTGCTCAATGTGCTCCTGGTCTTGTGATTCTACCCCTCTTTCATTTTTGATCGAATATATTTGCGTGCGCATTTGTCGTTTACGTAGGTAGGAGAGCATGAATTTGGAGGCTTTATCACCGTGTGCATACATTTTACTTTTCCATTTTCTATATTGTTTCGCTGATGCTGTGTTAATTAAATTTTTCAATTGCGTTCGTTTAGACATTAGCAGAGATATTATGTTTGAATCCTGGTGTTTTTTTGTGTTGAAGTTCCAAGTCTGCAATCTCATCATATAGTTGTTGGGTTTCTGAGTGTCGTTTCTTATTAAGGTAAGACGCCACTGAGATCAATTCCCCTCTTATTACAGACTTGTGTGCTTCCCATAAGAATTGTATGGGTATATCGGCCGTTTGATTGTCTTTAAAGTACTGTTGGAGTTTTTCTGTAAGGCGTTTTTTCAGATCAGGGGAGTCTAGTATCGTTTCGTTTATTTGCCAAGATTTGTGCGTTGAGTGGCGTTTAAGGGTAGATATTGACGTTAAAACCACCGAATGATCTGAGAAGATACTAGTTTTAATCATGGACGATTGTATGTCAGGCAACATTCTCCTTGACACTAGTATATAGTCCAATCTATGGTAAGACTTATGTGGGTTGGAATAATACGTGTAATCTCGTGTTGACGGATTCATGTATCGCCAGGAATCCACTAATTGCATGGATTGTAAGCATGCACGTATTCTGGACAAGTCTTTACCCGAGATGGAACTCTTTTGTTTGGTGGTGTCTAGTGAAGGCTCTAATGCAATATTCAGGTCGCCACCTATGATTACTTGTCCTTCTCTAAATCTTTCTACCTTTTTCATTGTGGTTAAAATCCATGTCAGTGTTTTTTTGTTCGGAGCATAGAGGTTACCCAGTGTCGTTAGTGTGCCCTGTAGAAGGCCCTTAATCAAGATGTATCTGCCTTGTGGGTCTATTAAAGACTCTCTTAATTGGAATTGTATGTTTTTCTTGAACGCTATTGAAGCCCCTTTTGCTCCGGTTTGGGGTGATGTAGCATGGTACCATCTATCGAATACTGATTTCTCAAAGTTTGGGATTTTATTTGGTTTAAAGTGGGTTTCTTGGGCAAATAGTACATCAGTCCCTTGTTTCTTAAGAGCATGTAGTGTTGGGTGTCTGGTGCCGGGTGAATTAAGTCCGTGTGCATTGAGAGATGTAAAAGTTAATACTTTACCATCAGTCATGGTCTTTAAGGTTACTTGCTCGTTGGTTAGTGCCTTGATCGTGCCTGGTGAGGAGAGGAGAAGTAGGGTCGAAGGGAGAGGGGGAAGACGGGGAGGAAGACAGTGGTGTGTTAAAGAGAGAGAAAGAAAGATATAGTGAACATTAATAAATCAAAAAACAATAATTTTCTAGGGTTAACGTTTCCCATTAACATGAACATCTGAGTCTTGATTCGCCAGTCCAGAGGGGGCAGTCCCTCAATTGTTATCTAGATTTCATAACCGTACACAAACATAAAACATCAAATATCTTATTCTGTGTTCTCTAGTATTAACATCTCAGGCTCAGCAGGCTTAGTGGGTTCATTATCGGTATAAGAGCTATGTGCATCACATTCAAATAGATTAGGATGAGTGTATAGTGGGGTGTAGGGAAATGGGGGGGTGAGGGAAAGGTATGTGGACAGGTAGGGCTTAAATGGAGAAAAGATAGCGGCGGATGAAGTGGTGTTAGCTTGGATTTTGGTAATAGGTGAATAGGGGCGAGGATGAGAAGAAGGGATGTAGAGGCGTTAGATGTAATGAACATGTAGAGTCTTTACTAAATAATCTCCGATCAGCTATCTAATTTATTAGTCTAGTATTGCCTGCTAGAGCCTGTTTTAGTGGTATTTATATGCAAAACAACATGTAAAAGATTAACGTTTAAGTATATACTTATGATCCTATTGAGAAGGTGTGATCAACATCATTGAATACATTTGTTCAGGAGAAGCTATATTTCACGGACAAATGTGAGGGCATTCCATAAGCAGTTATGGAAAGTGGAGAGAGAAAAATTAGAGGAGGAGGAAAAAAAAGAAGGATAAACTAAATTTTCTCAGGTGGCATCGTCTGGGCCTTTCGACGCTGGTGACTTCGCTGTTCTCCTTTTGGAACGTTGGGATTTCGGAGTCATCACTTATTGCCAGGGCGGCGGAGTTTGAAACGCCTGTAGTAGCGATGCAGCGTGGAATGTCTCTAAGTCCGGATAGGTTTCTAGGACGATTTCTAGAGAGGCGCATGCTGCTTTTATGTCTGCCGAAGATCTGGCTATAATAGGTCTCTCTCCGGCAGTGATGTGAATGCCGAATAGGAAGAGCCAACGAAACCTGTGACCTTTAGCTAGGACTGCTTCTGTGAAAGGCTTCAGGAGGCGTCGTTTTCTCAGGGTTATTGCCGATAGATCTTGGAATAAAAGGATTTTGGAATCTGCATAGGTAAGATCTCCAGCTTCTCTAGCTCTGCGCATCACTAGATCCTTCTTTCGATAGTCCAGGAATCTACATAGTACATCTTGAGGGGTGTCCCCAGGTGCTGGTTTGGGGCGGAGCGTACGATGTACTCGGACCAGTTCAATGTCTTGTGGATCTTCCTCCTTCAATACTGATTTAAATATTTCTAATGTAGCTTTGCCTAAGGCTTCAAATGCCACTGTTTCAGGGAGGCCTTTAATTCGGATGTTGTTGTGGCGCTCCCTGTTCTCGTGATCTTCGAGTGTGGAGTGAACCTGGTGAAGTTGCTGTTCGTGGGTCGCCAGGCAATCTAGTATGGAATTGGTATGCTGGATTAGTGGTCTCTGAGTGTTTTCCAGGGATTCAATCCTGTAGCCTTGGAGGGCTAGGTCTTGTTTAATGTCTGCTAAGTCTCGCCCTATAGGTTCCAGAGCTTTAGTTAGTATTCTTTTCAAAAATGACCTAGAGACTACAGAGTCTTTTGTTTTGGTGCTTGTGTCAGATTCGTACTCCATATCTGAATCCGAGTCGTCGGCATTTGAGAGTGCGGAATGTTTGCTTATTTTCTGGGTGTCTGAAGATTCACTTTGTTTGCGCAAAAATTGATCAACATCTGCCTGTGTGACCGTTTTAGATGATTTAGGTATAGTTTTAGGGGTTTTTGTAGTTGTCTTCCCCATGTTGTGGTTAGGTATTGTGTACGGTGTTAAACCTTGTGTCTGTCGAGCTCCACGCCCCCTATTGGCTGTCTAGCAGGTCAGCATGCCAGTGTGTGGAGTAGGGACAATAGTGTTAACCGAAGACAAAAGTTTCTTTGGAGATCCTACTGGAGCTTAGGTGGACCACTCCAGATGTAGGAGAATAAGGCTGGATTAGGATTATGCCCACAGTGTGGAAACGTTAAGGTTCTTAATTGTTTCAGAGGTTTATTCCCACCCTCTTATAAGTTGTTTTTGTAGCCAGTGGGATTAGTTTTTCCTCTATTTCAGCTTGTGGTATGTGTAGGTGCTCCTTATGTGTAGTCTTGGGGTCTTAATTGATCTCCCACAGGGGCAGGGGTGTCTCTGCGGTGTTTGTGATCTCAGGCTGGGGCACCAGACAGTCACCCCGCACACCGGTTGTTATCGTGTTCACCCCCTAGTCTGTGTTGTTGGTTTCACAATGTATGTGGAGCTCCACACCTGCCTGTAATGGCTGCCCGACTCAGGATGGGGGGTCACCCTCTCTTCCCTCGCAGTCTTATGGGTATCAACCGCGGTTGGCGTTTCCCGCAGGACGGGACCTCACAGCTCTCTGTGCCCGTCGGCTCAGCTCGTCCCCCCGGAGCCCCGGTGTCACCTGGTGTCAGCGGTGGGAGATCTATCGGCGGCCCTCCGGCTCTTCCGGCTCCTCTCACAGCCCGCACGTGTCTCTCCACCTCTCCGCTTTACCTTCACGCGGTGTGGAGCGCAGTCTCTCCAGTCGCGCCGGGCAGACAGCCTGAGAAACAGGGAACCGGTGGCAGACGTCCTCGTGGGAAGGATGGTAAGCTGGGGGCATCTAGGGCCTCGTACCTCGGGTCCTGGGGGTCTTGTGCGTCCCGTCTGTGGGTGAGTGATTATGTCCCTCCGGGGCTCAATCTCCTCCTTTTTCTTTTCTCAACCGGGTCTGCTGTGTAGGGGTGATGTTTTAGGGCAGATTCCCGGTGTCTCCTGTGTAGGATGCCGCGGATCCTAATCTCTTCAGCTTGAGCTGTGTATCACACAGCCTCCTAGGTCCGCGGCCATCTTGGATCTCGGCCTGTCAAAAGTCAATGCAGCCATGGTCTCCCATTGAGATTCCCATTGGGTCTCTCAAGAGGTCTCCCATCCAGCCCGTGACCAAGACTCTCACTGCTTTGCTTAAAGAGTCTGACAAGGGAATGCACAATGGGTTTACGATGGCTGCTGACATGCTGGATTCCCATCTGTGGGACTTTTGTATAGGCATACATTAGTAAAAGTCAGTTTTAATTACAGTCAATGGCTTCTACTCTTACCAGCCCTTTGGCCTGTCAAAAGTCAATGCAGCCATGGTCTCCCATTGACATTCCCATTGGGTCACCCATAGAGACTTCTATTGTGTCTCTCATGAGGTCTCCCATCCAGCCCGTGACCAAGGCTCTCACTGCTTAGCTTCAATAGTCTGTCAAGGGCATGCACAATGTGTTTACAATGGCTGCTGACATGCTGGCTTCCCATCTGTGGGACTTTTATATAGGCATACATTAGTAAAAGTAAGTTTTAATTACAGTCAATGGCTTCTACTCTTACCAGCCCTTTGGCCTGTCAAAAGTCAATGCAGCCATGGTCTCCCATTGAGATTCCCATTGGGTCTCTCATGAGGTCTCCCATCCAGCCCGTGACCAAGGCTCTCACTGCTTAGCTGCAAAAGTCTGTCAAGGGCATGCACAATGGGTTTACAATGGCTGCTGACATGCTGGCTTCCCATCTGTGGGACTTTTGTATAGGCATACATTAGTAAAAGTCAGTTTTAATTACAGTCAATGGCTTCTACTCTTACCAGCCCTTTGGCCTGTCAAAAGTCAATGCAGCCATGGACTCCCATTGGGTCACCCATAGAGACTTCCATTGGGTCTCTCATGAGGTCTCCCATCCAGCCTGTGACCAAGGCTCTCACTGCTTAGCTTCAAGAGTCTGTCAAGGGCATGCACAATGGGTTTACAATGGCTGCTGACATGCTGGCTTCCCATCTGTGGGACTTTTGTATAGGCATACATTAGTAAAAGTCATTTTTAATTACAGTCAATGGCTTCTACTCTTACCAGCCCTTTGGCCTGTCAAAAGTCAATGCAGCCATGGACTCCCATTGAGATTCCCATTGGGTCTCTCATGAGGTCTCCCATCCAGCCCGTGATCAAGGCTCTCACTGCTTAGTTTCAAGAGTCTGTCAAGGGCATGTACAATGGGTTTACAATGGCTGCTGACATGCTGGCTTCCCATCTGTGGGACTTTTGTATAGGCATTAGGGATGGGCGAATCTACTCGCTAGGACTCGTTACTCGGTGAGTAGTAAGGGACTCGCAGGACTCGGTACTCTGCGAGTTTCCCAGCGTTTACTCGCACGAGTCCAATGCAAATCAATGGCAAACGCTGACAAAACTAGGATTGCCATTGTCTTGCATTAGACTCGGCTACTGTGCCAGTGATAGCAGGGAACCTCGCAGAGTAACTGCTGTTACTTTGCGAGCCGAGTCCAGCTGTTTTCTCTGTGCAGGCTGCCGCAGCTCCAGGGTCCTAGAGCCCGCCTGCTCACAGAGATGATGTAGCAGAGCTGCGATTGTTCTCAGTCTGCTCATCCCTGTGCATATACATCTATATCTATGCACAGGGGATGTAGCAGAGAGGACATCGCGTTTTGGACTGCGTCGGACGGAAGAGGATTTTTTTAATTAAAGATGGAGTCCCTAATGGCTTTTTTTTTTTATTTCAAATAAAAATTTTTCTCTGTGTTGTGTTTTTTTAACCCTTTATTGGAGATTCTTAGTGGCTGGGTCAAACGTGGACTGACATTAAGAATCTCGGGCTTAATACCAGCTCGTATAACAAAGCTGGTATTAACCCCTTTATTACCCAGCGTGCCACCGCCACCAGGGCCGCTGGAAGAGCGGGGTTCAGCGCCAGAGGATGGCGCTTCAATGAACGCGCCATCTTCTGGGGCGGCTGCGGGCTACAATTTGCAGCGGGGGGTGCCCAGAAAGCTTGGGCCTCCCTGCGCTGTGGATTCCAGCCCCCAGCTGCTTAGCTGTACCTGGCTAGACATAGAAATTGCGCGGAGCCCCACGCATTTTTTTTTTATTATTTCATGAAATTCATGAAATAATTAAAAAAAGGGCTCCCCTATATTCTTGTGTCCGGCCAGGTACAAATAGGCACCTGGGGGTTGGGGGCAGCCCGTTGCTGCCTGCTGGAACCGGCTGGTTCCAGAAATACGGCGAAGCCCACGTGAAATTTTTTTCTGACAAATCCATAAAACAATGTAAATAAAAGGGACTGCCTCTTTATTAACCCCTGGACCATGGGCGAGGGGTTAATAAAGATGCAGTCCCTTTTTTAGGATTGTTTTATTGATTTTTCAGAAAAAAAATTACATGGGCTTCGCCGTATTTCTGGAACCAGTCGGATCCAGCAGGCAGCGACGGGCTGCCCCCAACCCCCAGGTGCCTATTTGTACCTGGCCAGACGCAAGAATATAGGGGAGCCCTTTTTTCTTATTATTTCATGAATTTCATTAAATAATAAAAAAAAATGCGTGGGGCTCCGCGCAATTTCTATGTCTAGCCAGGTACAGCTAAGCATCTGGGGGCTGGAATCCACAGCGCAGGGATGCCCAAGCTTTCTGGGCACCCCCCGCTGCAAATTGCAGCCCGCAGCCGCCCAAGAAGATGGCACGTTCATTGAAGCGCCATCCTCTGGCGCTGAACCCCACTCTTCCAGTGGCCCTGGGGGCGGTGGCACGCTGGGTAATAAAGAGGTTAGGGCCAGCTTTGTATTATCAGCTGGCCCTAAGCCCGAAATTTATGGCGGTCACGCCAATATTAGACATAACCGCCATGAATTTCTATTAAATTGTTTTAAAAAAAACAACACAGAGAAAATTTTTTATTAGAAATAAAAAAAAAATCCATTAGGGACTCCATCTTTAATTAAAAAAATCCTCTTCCGTCCGACGTAGTCCAAAACGCAATGTCCTCTCTGCTACATCCCCTGTGCATAGATATAGATGTCTATGCACAGGGAATGAGCAGACTGAGAACAATCTCAGCTCTGCTACATTGGGCAGCAGGCGGGCTCTAGGACCCTGGAGCTGCGGCAGCCAGCACACAGAGCAGACAGGACTCTTATCTGTGCAAGTTTCCCAGCGATTACTTGCACAGTACATGAGTCCAATGCAAATCAATGGCAAAACTAGGATTGCTTCAGGCTGAAGCTTCCAAGACACATCTGTGATTTGTAAATCGCACACTACTCGCTATTACTCGCTTCCCCATTCATTAACATTGGACTCGCTAGACTCGCAACGAGTAGCGAGTCCTGGGCTCGGACTAGCTAGAGTCAAGCGATTCCGAGTAATTTAGGATTCGCCCATGATTAATAGGCATACATTAGTAAAAGTCAGTTTTAATTACAGTCAATGGCTTCTACTCTTACCAGCCCTTTGGCCTGTCAAAAGTCAATGCAGCCATGGTCTCCCATTGACATTCCCATTGGGTCACCCATAGAGACTTCTATTCTCTCATGAGGTCTCCCATCCAGCCCGTGACCAAGGCTCTCACTGCTTAGCTTCAAAAGTCTGTCAAGGGCATGCACAATGGGTTTACAATGGCTGCTGACATGCTGGCTTCCCATCTGTGGGACTTTTGTATAGGCATACATTAGTAAAAGTCAGTTTTAATTACAGTCAATGGCTTCTACTCTTACCAGCCCTTTGGCCTGTCAAAAGTCAATGCAGCCATGGACTCCCATTGAGATTCCCAGTGGTCTCTCATGAGGTCTCCCATCCAGCCGTGACCAAGGCTCTCACTGCTTTAGCTTCAGAGTCTGTCAAGGGCATGCACAATGGGTTTACAATGGCTGCTGACATGCTGGCTTCCCCTCTGTGGGACTTTTGTATAGGCATACATTAGTAAAAGTCAGTTTTAATTACAGTCAATGGCTTCTACTCTTACCAGCCCTTTGGCCGGTCAAAAGTCAATGCAGCCATTGACTCCCATTGAGTCACCCATAGAGACTTCTATTGGGTCTCTCATGAGGTCTTCCATCCAGCCCGTGACCAATTCTCTCACTGCTTAGCTTCAAGAGTCTGTCAACGGCATGCACAATGGGCTTACAATGGCTGCTGACATGCTAGCATCCCATCTGTGGGACTTTTGTATAGGCATACATTAGTAAAAGTCAGTTTTAATTACAGTCAATGGCTTCTACTCTTACCAGCCCTTTGGCCTGTCAAAAGCCAATGCAGCCATGGTCTCCCATTGAGATTCCCATTGGGTCTCTCATAGAGACTTCTTTTGGGTCTCTCATGAGGTTTCACATCCAGCCTATGACCAAGGCTCTCACTGCTTAGCTTGAAGAGTCTGTCAATGGCATGCACAATGGGTTTACAATGGCTGCTGACATGCTGGCTTCCCATCTGTGGGACTTTTGTATAGGCATACATTAGTAAAAGTCAGTTTTAATTTTAGTCAATGGCTTCTACTCTTACCAGCCCTTTGGCCTGTCAAAAGTCAATGCAGCCATGGACTCCCATTGAGATTCCCAGTGGTCTCTCATGAGGTCTCCCATCCAGCCGTGACCAAGGCTCTCACTGCTTTAGCTTCAAGAGTCTGTCAAGGGCATGCACAATGGGTTTACAATGGCTGCTGACATGCTGGCTTCCCCTCTGTGGGACTTTTGTATAGGCATACATTAGTAAAAGTCAGTTTTAATTACAGTCAATGGCTTCTACTCTTACCAGCCCTTTGGCCGGTCAAAAGTCAATGCAGCCATTGACTCCCATTGAGTCACCCATAGAGACTTCTATTGGGTCTCTCATGAGGTCTTCCATCCAGCCCGTGACCAAGGCTCTCACTGCTTAGCTTCAAGAGTCTGTCAACGGCATGCACAATGGGCTTACAATGGCTGCTGACATGCTAGCATCCCATCTGTGGGACTTTTGTATAGGCATACATTAGTAAAAGTCAGTTTTAATTACAGTCAATGGCTTCTACTCTTACCAGCCCTTTGGCCTGTCAAAAGCCAATGCAGCCATGGTCTCCCATTGAGATTCCCATTGGGTCTCTCATAGAGACTTCTTTTGGGTCTCTCATGAGGTTTCACATCCAGCCTATGACCAAGGCTCTCACTGCTTAGCTTGAAGAGTCTGTCAATGGCATGCACAATGGGTTTACAATGGCTGCTGAGATGCTGGCATCCCATCTGTGGAAATTTTGTATAGGCATACATGAGTAAAAGTCAGTTTTAATTACAGTCAATGGCTTCTACTCTTACCAGCCCTTTGGCCTGTCAAAAGCCAATGCAGCCATGGTCTCCCATTGACATTCCCATGGGGTCTGCCATCCAGCCCGTGACCAAGGCTCTCACTGCTTAGCTTCAAGAGTCTGTCAAGGGCATGCACAATGGCTTTACAATGGCTGCTGACATGCTGGCTTCCCATCTGTGGGACTTTTGTATAGGCATACATTAGTAAAAGTCAGTTTCAATTACAGTCAATGGCTTCTACTCTTACCAGCCCTTTGGCCTGTCAAAAGTCAATGGAGCCATGGTCTCCCATTGAGATTCCCATTGGATCTCTCATGGAGACTTCCATTGGGTCTCTCATGAGGTCTCCCATCCAGCCCGTTACCAAGGCTCTCACTGCTTAGCTTCAAGAGTCTGTCAAGGGCATGCACAATGGGTTTACAATGGCTGCTGACATGCTGGCTTCCCATCTGTGGGACTTTTGTATAGGCATACATTAGTAAAAGTCAGTTTTAATTACAGTCAATGGCTTCTACTCTTTCCAGCCCTTTGGCCTGTCAAAAGTCAATGCAGCCATGGACTCCCATTGGATCTCTCATGAGGTCTCCCATCCAGCCCTTTACCAAGGCTCTCACTGCTTAGCTTCAAGAATCTGTCAAGGGCATGCACAATGGGTTTACAATGGCTGCTGACATGCTGGCTTCCCATCTGTGGGACTTTTGTATAGGCTTACATTAGTAAAAGTCAGTTTTAATTTCAGTCAATGGCTTCTACACTTACCAGCCCTTTGGCCTGTCAAAAGTCAATGCAGCCATGGTCTCCCATTGACATTCCCATTGGGTCTCTCATGAGGTCTCCCATCCAGCCCGTGACCAAGGCTCTCCCTGCTTATCTTCAAGAGTCTGTCAAGGGCATGCACACTGGGTTTACAATTGTCTGCTGACATGCTGGCTTCCCATCTGTGGGACTTTTGTATATTCATACATTAGAAAAAGTCAGTTTTAATTACAGTCAATGGCTGCTACTCTTACCAGCCCTTCGGCCTGTCAAAAGTCAACACAGCCATGGACTCCCATTGAGTCACCCACAGAGACTTCTATTGGGTCTCTCATGAGGTCTCCCATCCAGCCGTGACCAAGGCTCTCACTGCTTAGCTCCAATTGTCTGTCAAGGGCATGCACAATGGGTTTACAATGGCTGCTGACATGTTGGCTTCCCATCTGTGGGACTTTTGTATAGGCATACATTAGTAAAAGTCAGTTTTAATTACAGTCAAAAGCTTCTACTCTTACCAGCCCTTTGGCCTGTCAAAAGTCAATGCAGCCATGGTCTCCCATTGGGATTCCAATTGGGCCTCTCATGGAGACTTCCATTGGGTCTCTCATGAGGTCTCCCATCCAGCCCGTGACCAAGGCTCTCACTGCTTAGCTTCAAGAGTCTGTCCAGGGCATGCACAATGGGTTTACAATGGCTGCTGACATGCTGGCTTCCCATCTGTGGGACTTTTGTATAGGCATACATTAGTAAAAGTCAGTTTTAATTACAGTCAATGGCTTCTACTCTTACCAGCCTTTTGGCCTGTCAAAAGTCAATGCAGCCATGGACTCCCATCGGGTCACCCATAGAGACTTCCATTGGGTCTCTCATGAGGTCTCCCATCCAGCCCTTTACCAAGGCTCTCACTGCTTAGCTTCAAGAATCTGTCAAGGGCATGCACAATGGATTTACAATGGCTGCTGACATGTCAGCTTCCCATCTGTGGGACTTTTGTATAGGCATACAATAGTAAAAGTCAGTTTTAATTACAGTCAATGGCTTCTACTCTTACCAGCCCTTTGGCCTGTCAAAAGTCAATGCAGCCATGGTCTCCCATTGACATTCCCATTGGGTCTCTCATGAGGTCTCCCATCCAGCCCATGACCAAGGCTCTCACTGCTTAGCTTCAAGAGTCTGTTAAGGGGATGCACAATGGGTTTACAGTGGCTGCTGACATGTAGCATTCCCATCTGTGGGACTTTTGTATAGGCATACATTAGTAAAAGTCAGTTTAAATTACAGTCAATGGCTTCTACTCTTACCAGCCCTTTGGCCTGTCAAAAGTCAATGCAGCCATGGGCTCCCATTGGGTCTCTCATGAGGTCTCCCATCCAGCCCGTGACCAAGGCTCTCACTGCTTAGCTTCAGGAGTCTGTCAAGGGCATGCACAATGGGTTTACAATGGCTGCTGACATGCTGGCTTCCCATCTGTGGAACTTTTGTATAGGCATACATTAGTAAAATTCAGTTTTAATTACAGTCAATGGCTTCTACTCTTACCAGCCCTTTGGCCTGTCAAAAGTCAATGGAGCCATGGTCTCCCATTGGGTCTCTCATGGAGACTTCCATTGGGTCTCTCATGAGGTCTCCCATCCAGCCCATTACCAAGGCTCTCACTGCTTAGATTCAAGAGTCTGGCAAGGGCATGCACAATGGGTTTACAATGGCTGCTGACATGCCGGCTTCCCATCTGTGGGACTTTTGTATAGGCATACATTAGTAAAAGTCAGTTTTAATTACAGTCTATGGCTTCTACCCTTACCAGCCCTTTGGCCTGTCAAAAGTCAATGCAGCCATGGTCTCCCATAGACATTCCCATTGGGTCACCCATAGAGACTTCGATTGGGTCTCTCATGAGGTCTCCCATCCAGCCTGTGACCCAGGCTCTCACTGCTTAGCTTCAAGAGTCTGTCAAGGGCATGCACACTGGGTTTACAATTGTCTGCTGACATGCTGGCTTCCCATCTGTGGGACTTTTGTATAGGCATACATTAGAAAAAGTCACTTTTAATTACAGTCAATGGCTGCTACTCTTACCACCCCTTTGGCCTGTCAAAAGTCAATGCAGCCATGGACTCCCATTGAGTCATCCACAGAGACTTCTATTGGGTCTCTCATGAGGTCTCCCATCCAGCCCGTGACCAAGGATTTCACTGCTTAGCTTCAAGAGTCTGTCAAGGACATGCACAATGGGTTTACAATGGCTGCTGACATGTTGGCTTCCCATCTGTGGGACTTTTGTATAGGCATACATTAGTAAAAGTCAGTTTTAATTACAGTCAATGGCTTCTACTCTTACCAGCCCTTTGGCATGTCAAAAGTCAATGCAGCCATGGACTTCCATTGAGATTCCCATTGGGTCACCCATAGAGACTTCCATTGGGTCTCTCATGAGGTCTCCCATCCAGCCCGTGACCAAGGCTCTTACTGCTTAGTTTCAAGAGTCTGTCAAGGGCATGCACAATGGGTTTACAATGGCTACTGACATGCTGGCTTCCCATCTGTGGGACTTTTGTATAGGCATACATTAGTAAAAGTCAGTTTTAATTACAGTCAATGGCTTCTACTCTTACCAGCCCTTTGGCCTTTGCTGTTAATTACACAAATTAGAGAAGCATCACATGATTTTTCTAACAGTGCTAATACTTATGTCCACCTCCTTTTTTATTTTTGGTGTGGAATTATATCCAATTTGGCTTTAGGACAATTCTTTTTGTGTTTTTTCATTGAAGACAAATTAAATGAAGATAATAATACCAAAGAATTTGTGATTGCAATCATTTTCAGGAAGAAACTGAGTATTATCTGACAGAATTGCAGGGGTGTCAATACTTTGGCCATAACTGTATGCAGATAACTAATTGTAGGCTCCATTTTAGCAGATGGGACCACATTGGGCATTAATCGGTAGTTTAAGCTCTCACTCATGCCTCATGCCTGCATGCAGTAGTTGCACAACCCCTCCTAGTTTGCTCCATTCCACCTCTCGTATAAGGTCGATTTATCATCTTAACAGCACCCTGCTGCCCTGATTTCCTGGGTTTCGGGAAGGAGGCACACAGGGTCGGCGTTAGGGGGGGGCAGACTGGGCACTTGCCCAGGGCCCCCACCCTCTGAAGGGCCCCCAGCAGGGTCCTACACTAATAATGTTGCTGAAGGTTTATCGACTCTTCCCCGCTCTCCTTCCCTGAGAGCAGTGTGCGCTGAATATCACCCCCATCTGCCGCCTCCTGCCGCTCACTCTGTATGCAGACCGGAACACTGTTGTTCCGATCAGCTGTTACCGCGGTATCACTGCTCTGCACTATTCCGGTCTTCAGTATTGCAGGCGGGTGGTGCTGCAGCTCAGCCTTACACTAATTGGTTAAAGTACATCCAATCAGTGTTAGTTTTCACTGCACTCTGTCCTTTGGATTAGTAGCACAGCTCAGCCAGTGAGCTGTGCTGTGATTGGTGGAGCCCCTGCCTCCACCTCTCTTCATTCACTGGCACTATGATGACGAACAGAGGGAATTCACTGCTCCCTCCTGCATCACTCTCTGGGCCACAGTACGTTACATTGGCTCCTCTGTTATTATCGTTGTTCAGAATGAGGGCCCCCAGTGTCTGCAGGGTCAGTAGGGGTGACACAGTATTGGAGTGGGCCCTCAGAAAGGAGAGAGTGAGGGCCCCCTGTACACAAATGCAAGGTTTGAATAAGGAAGCAGCATTTCCTCGGCTGCTCCACAGAGCCAGATACAGGAAGAGCTGCTGGAGCACTGCACTGTAGCTTTATATTAGTACTCTATACACTGCTATCCCTGGAGGGTGGGTGGGGGAGGGGTGCCAGCACTGCTACATCACCCTGAGCACAGGGACTGGGGAAGAACGTGAAGGAGGAGCATTCTGCCTGCTGAATGCAGAGCTAGGGTGTGCAGAGCTGCCTGATAATGAGAAGAAAGCTATTACACATTGCAAACACCTCTCTGCTGTGCACAAACCATGTACACCTAATTTTTCAACAGATAGGAAATAACAATATGCATAATATGAGCATAGCAGAGCTCTGTGTGTGTGTGTACTATCTAGCTATGAATCTATCATCATCTATCTATAATCATCTATCACTCTATCTATCTCTAATCTATGTATCTATCATCTGTCAGCTCTCCTGTGTGGTGTAGTATATAGAGGATCTGGCAGCTCTCCTGTTTGGTGTAGTATATAGAGGATCTGGCAGCTTTCCTGTGTAATGTAGTATATAGAGGAGGTGTCGGCTCTCCTGTGTGGTGTAGTATATAGAGGATCTGTCGACTCTCCTGTGCGGTGTACTATATAGAGGATCTGTCATCTCTCCTGTGTGGTGTAGTATATAGAGGATCTGTCAGCTCTTCTGTGTGGGGCAGTATATGTCTTCTGATGACTATTCTCCTGATGCCAGTGAAATCACATTGACTGAGCAGCTCCTTCTTTTCCACTCTGCTCTGTCAGTGGAGCATAACTGCTGATGTCATCCAGATTGACAGACAGCTCCCCGATACCTAACTGTGGGGATCTGGCTGTCAATCAGCAAGACTTTTCGGCAGTGACACTCTTTAGATGCCACAGATTCATGAAGAGTTGTATATCTCTTCATAAGCCAGGGAGATCTGACCTCAGCATGCCATCTCATCAAAATTGGCATGAAAAAAGCTAGGTTTCAGTAAACACAACTCAAATGTTTGTGTGTGATGGTGCAATTTGTTAGCAGATGGGGCCCCACTTTTAACTTCTGCCCAGGGCCCAATTTTGTCTAAAACCGGCCCTGGAGGCACACATCACTTCCCCATACGTTTGGTAAGCATACCCATAATTACTACCAAAATGCTTGGGTAATATATCCGTTATTGAAATCTAAAGTGTAAGGTGTGCAGCATCCCTTGGCTGGGTCCTTGGGTACACTGTCCATTCAAACCATTGTCTCACGGACATTATTTCTAAATTTGTTTATACTTCACAGTGCCGGTTGCAACAAACACGTTTGACGTGGGTACGTACAAGTTTGCAGGTAACGACCGCCCATGGAGTAAAGGCTATTCTGTTCTCGGGGTATACACCTGCTAGTTTCCTGTCATTCAACATTTTCACCATAGCAGCAGCCCCTTTTGCACCCGGCCTTTCCAGACCTTTAAGAGCGATGTTATCATTCGCCATAGGCCCTCCTTTTCTATACTTTGCTAACGGGGTAACTTTGCTTCGTTTAATTTAGCAATCCTGGGACCGCTATCTAACTCTGACTGACTGGCTGACTACCAGACACTGCTACTAGCCCAAAAGTATTGCCTGGGCTAGATGCAGTAAAAAATTGTTATTAGATAGACAGGTGGTGTAGCTTGCTTCACAGGTGGGTTACTCCGATGACTACCAGACACTGCTACTAGGCCCAAAGTATAGCCTGGGCTACATGCAGTAAAAAAATGTTATTAGATACACAGGTGGTGTAGCTTGCTTCACAGCTGGGCTACTCCACTGACTATCAGATACTGCTACTACCCCAAAAGGATTGCCTGGGTTAGATGCAGAAAATAATTGTTATTAGATAGACAGGCGGTGTAGCTTACTTTACAGCTGGGCTACACCGCTGACTACCAGATACTGCTACTAGCCCAAAAGGATTGCCTGGGCTAGCTACAGTAAAAAATTGGATACTGGATAGACAGGTGGTGTAGCTTGCTTCACAGCAGTGCTATGCTACTAGCCCAAAAGCATTGGCTGAGCTAGATTTGGTCAGATGCTGTGAAAAACACTTGCTCAGCATGGCACAGATCTGCCTGGCAAAAAAGTGCTAGGACTGCTCTAACCTAGCCCTCAAAAGGGCTGATATCACAACTAGTCCCTATTTCTCTGAACTAGCCCTCAAAAGGGCTGATATTATAACTAGTCCCTACTCCCTAAACCTATCTCTCTATTTAACTTGAAATTCGCTCGCTATCTGGCTGACATTGTAATACTGTATAGCGCACACAGCAGCAGCGGTGCCGTCTGACACAGAGTTGCAGCACTGAGGAAATGGCTGGGTCTTATAGGGCAAGGACATGTGACATACACAGTCAATGACATATGCCCTTGCTTGTGTGCAAAAAATGCACTTTGCTGTGTATGTGCTGATAAGCTGTAGATTATAGTTCGAGTAGTGAGTGCTGGTCATTTAACGTTTTGCGTGCTGATAAGCTGACAGACTGCACCGCCCCACTGTATATGCGGTAAGGAAAAAAAAATGGAGATCGGCATTATTTCAGCACAGATCTATCCCCCACCCACTATACATTAAAACTGTATACTAACATTAAATAACTGCATGAAACTGTGTGAAAATCCAATTACGCTTTTGGTGAACGAAGCGTTATCGAACATAACCTTGAACTGCCGAGTTTGAAGCAAATTATTCGCATTTATCGAATGACTCGAACATTACACCGCCCAAAACAGGTTGAATTTGAAACTGGCGGACATTTCTAATCGAACACCGCTCATCTCTACAGATTACATTAGATATTACTGCAGATATTCTGCTCACCAGTAGATGGCAGAGTTGTACAGATTACATTAGATATAACTGCAGATATTCTGTTTACAAGTAGATGGCAGAGTTGTACAGATTACATTAGATATTACTGCAGATATTCTGCTCACCAGTAGATGACAGAGTTGTACAGATTACATTAGATATTACTGCAGATATTTTGCTCACCAGTAGATGACAGAGTTGTACAGATTACATTAGATATTACTGCAGATATTTTGCTCACCAGTAGATGACAGAGTTGTACAGATTACATTAGATATAACTGCAGATATTCTGCTCACCAGTAGATGACAGAGTTGTACAGATTACATTAGATATTACTGTAGATATTCTGCTCACCAGTAGATGACAGAGTTGTACAGATTACATTAGATATTACTGTAGATATTCTGCTCACCAGTAGATGGCAGAGTTGTACAGATTACATTAGATATTACTGCAGATATTCTGCTCACCAGTAGATGGCAGAGTTGTACAGATTACATTAGATATTACTGCAGATATTCTGCTCACCAGTAGATGACAGAGTTGTACAGATTACATTAGATATTACTGTAGATATTCTGCTCACCAGTAGATGACAGAGTTGTACAGATTACATTAGATATTACTGCAGATATTCTGCTCACCAGTAGATGACAGAGTTGTACAGATTACATTAGATATTACTGTAGATATTCTGCTCACCAGTAGATGGCAGAGTTGTACAGATTACATTAGATATTACTGTAGATATTCTGCTCACCAGTAGATGACAGAGTTGTACAGATTACATTAGATATTACTGTAGATATTCTGCTCACCAGTAGATGACAGAGTTGTACAGATTACATTAGATATTACTGCAGATATTCTGCTCACCAGTAGATGACAGAGTTGTACAGATTACATTAGATATTACTGCAGATATTCTGCTCACCAGTAGATGGCAGAGTTGTACAGATTACATTAGATATTACTGCAGATATTTTGCTCACCAGTAGATGACAGAGTTGTACAGATTACATTAGATATTACTGTAGATATTCTGCTCACCAGTAGATGACAGAGTTGTACAGATTACATTAGATATAACTGCAGATATTCTGCTCACCAGTAGATGGCAGAGTTGTACAGATTACATTAGATATTACTGCAGATATTCTGCTCACCAGTAGATGACAGAGTTGTACAGATTACATTAGATATTACTGCAGATATTCTGCTCACCAGTAGATGACAGAGTTGTACAGATTACATTAGATATTACTGCAGATATTCTGCTCACCAGTAGATGACAGAGTTGTACAGATTACATTAGATATTACTGCAGATATTCTGCTCACCAGTAGATGACAGAGTTGTACAGATTACATTAGATATTACTGCAGATATTCTGCTCACCAGTAGATGACAGAGTTGTACAGATTACATTAGATATTACTGCAGATATTCTGCTCACCAGTAGATGGCAGAGTTGTACAGATTACATTAGATATTACTGTAGATATTCTGCTCACCAGTAGATGGCAGAGTTGTACAGATTACATTAGATATAACTGCAGATATTCTGCTCACCAGTAGATGGCAGAGTTGTACAGATTACATTAGATATTACTGCAGATATTCTGCTCACCAGTAGATGGCAGAGTTGGACAGATTACATTAGATATTACTGCAGATATTCTGCTCACCAGTAGATGGCAGAGTTGTACAGATTACATTAGATATTACTGCAGATATTCTGCTCACCAGTAGATGAAGAGTTGTACAGATTACATTAGATATAACTGCAGATATTCTGCTCACCAGTAGATGACAGAGTTGTACAGATTACATTAGATATTACTGTAGATATTCTGCTCACCAGTAGATGACAGAGTTGTACAGATTACATTAGATATTACTGCAGATATTCTGCTCACCAGTAGATGACAGAGTTGTACAGATTACATTAGATATTACTGCAGATATTCTGCTCATCAGTAGATGACAGAGTTGTACAGATTATATTTGATATTACGGCAGGGATTCTGATCACCAATAGATGGCAGTGTTAGGCAGATTAAATTGGATATAACTGTAGATATTCTGCTCACCAGTAGATGAAAGAGTTGTTCAGATTATATTAGACTAGATGGCGGCCCGATTCTAAAGAATCGGGTAGTCTAGAATCCATATATAGTTTATTTACTAATAGTTAGGGGAGTGCGGTGAAATGAATTGTGTGTATACAGGTGGCTCAGTGGTTAGCACTGTATATGGTGGCTCAGTGGTTAGCACTGTATACGGTGGCTCAGTGGTAGGCACTGTATATGGTGGCTCAGTGGTTAGCGCTGTACACGGTGGCTCAGTGGTTAGCACTGTATATGATGGCTCAGTGGTTAGCACTGTATACGGTGGCTCAGTGGTAGGCACTGTATATGGTGGCTCAGTGGTTGGCACTGTATACGGTGGCTCAGTGGTTAGCACTGTATACGGTGGCTCAGTGGTTGGCACTGTATATGGTGGCTCAGTGGTTGGCACTGTATATGGTGGCTCAGTGGTTAGCACTGTATATGGTGGCTCAGTGGATAGCACTGTATATGGTGGCTCAGTGGTTGGCACTGTATGGTGGCTCAGTGGTTAGCACTGTATATGGTGGGTCAGTGGTTAGCACTGTATATGGTGGCTCAGTGGATAGCACTGTATATGGTGGCTCAGTGGTTGGCACTGTATATGGTGGCTCAGTGGTTAGCACTGTATATGGTGGCTCAATGGTTAGCACTGTATGGTGGCTCAGTAGTTAACACTGTACATGGTGGCTCAGTGGGTAGCACTGTATGGTGGCTCAGTGGTTAGCACTGTATATGGTGGCTGAGTGGTTAGCACTGTATGGTGGCTCAGTGGTTGGCACTGTATACGGTGGCTCAGTGGTTAGCACTGTATATGGTGGCTCAGTGGGTAGCAGAGTATACGGTGGCTGAGTGGTTGGCACTGTATACGGTGGCTTAGTGGTTAGCACTGTATACGGTGGCTCAGTGGTTAGCACTGTATGGTGGCTCAGTGGTTAGCACTGTATGGTGGCTCAGTGGTTAGCACTGTATATAGTGGATCAGTAGTTAGCACTGTATATGGTGGCTCAGTGGTTAGCACTGTATACGGTGGCTCAGTGGTTGGCAGTGTATATGGTGGCTCAGTGGTTAGCACTGTATACGGTGGCTCAGTGTTTGGCACTGTATATGGTGGCTCAGTGTTTGGCACTGTATATGGTGGCTCAGTGGTTGGCACTGTATATGGTGGCTCAGTGGTTGGCACTGTATACGGTGGCTCAGTGGTTGGCACTGTATACGGTGGCTCAGTGGTTGGCACTGTATATGGTGGCTCAGTGGTTGGCACTGTATATGGTGGCTCAGTGGTTAGCACTGTATACGGTGGCTCAGTGGTTAGCACTGTATGGTGGCTCAGTGGTTAGCACTGTATGGTGGCTCAGTGGTTAGCACTGTATATGGTGGGTCAGCGGTTAGCACTGTATGGTGGCTGAGTGGTTAGCACTGTATATAGTGGATCAGTGGTTAGCACTGTATATGATGGCTCAGTGGTTAGCACTGTATACGGTGGCTCAGTGGTTAGCACTGTATATGGTGGCTGAGTGGTTGCCACTGAATACGGCGGCTCTGTGGTCAGCAGAGTATGGCGGCTCTGTGGTCAGCGCAGGAAGGAGGCAGAGTGGTCAGCGCAGGAAGGAGGCAGAGTGGTGAGCGCAGGAAGGAGGCAGAGTGGTGAGCGTACGACGGCGGCTCTGTGGTCAGCAGAGGACGGGGGCTCTGTGGTCAGCAGAGGACGGGGGCTCTGTGGTCAGCAGAGGACGGGGGCTCTGTGGTCAGCAGAGGACGGGGCTCTGTGGTCAGCAGAGGACGGGGGCTCTGTGGTCAGCAGAGGACGGGGGCTCTGTGGTCAGCAGAGGATGGTGGCTCTGTGGTGAGCGCAGGACGGCGGCAGAGTGGTGAGCGCAGGACGAAGGCAGAGTGGTGAGCGCAGGACGGAGGCAGAGTGGTGAGCGCAGGACGGAGGCAGAGTGGTGAGCGCAGGACGGAGCAGAGTGGTGAGCGCAGGACGGAGGCAGAGTGGTGAGCGCATGACGGAGGCAGAGTGGTGAGCGCAGGACGGAGGCAGAGTGGTGAGCGCAGGACGGACGCAGAGTGGTGAGCGCAGGACAGAGGCAGAGTGGTGAGCGCAGGACAGCGGCTCTGTGGTCAGCAGAGGACGGTGGCTCTGTGGTCAGCAGAGGACGGCGGCTCTGTGGTCAGCGCAGAAAGGAGGCAGAGTGGTCAGCGCAGGAAGGAGGCAGAGTGGTGAGCGCAGGACGGAGGCAGAGTGGTGAGCGCAGGACGGAGGCAGAGTGGTGAGCGCAGGACGGAGGCAGAGTGGTGAGTGCAGGACGGAGGCAGAGTGGTGAGCGCAGGACAGTGGCTCTGTGGTCAGCAGAGGACGGTGGCTCTGTGGTCAGCAGAGGACGGCGGCTCTGTGATCAGCAGAGGATGGCGGCTCTGTGGTCAGTAGAGGGCGGCTCCGTGGTCAGCAGAGGACGGCAGCTCTGTGGTCAGCAGAGGACGGTGGCTCTGTGGTAAGCAGAGGACGGTGGCTCTGTGGTCAGCAGAGGACGGTGGCTCTGTGGTCAGCAGAGGATGGTGGCTCTGTGGTCAGCGCAGGACGGTGGCAGAGTGGTGAGCGCAGGACGGAGGCCGAGTGGTGAGCGCAGGACGGAGGAAGAGTGGTGAGCGCAGGACGGAGGCAGAGTGGTGAGCGCAGGACGGAGGCAGAGTGGTGAGCGCAGGACTGAGGCAGAGTGGTGAGCGCAGGACGGAGGCAGAGTGGTGAGCGCAGGACAGCGGCTCTGTGGTCAACAGAGGACGGTGGCTCTGTGGTCAGCAGAGGACGGCGGCTCTGTGGTCAGCGCAGAAAGGAGGCAGAGTGGTCAGCGCAGGAAGGAGGCAGAGTGGTGAGCGCAGGACGGAGGCAGAGTGGTGAGCGCAGGACGGAGGCAG
The DNA here is from genome assembly GCA_033576535.1 of Allobates femoralis. NCBI lineage: Eukaryota > Metazoa > Chordata > Amphibia > Anura > Aromobatidae > Allobates > Allobates femoralis. The sequence goes on along the minus strand of JARQOC010000004.1, from coordinate 435,976,182 downwards.
AGTGGTGAGCGCAGGACAGCGGCTCTGTGGTCAGCAGAGGACGGTGGCTCTGTGGTCAGCAGAGGACAGCGGCTCTGTGATCAGGAGAGGACGGCGGCTCTGTGGTCAGTAGAGGGCAGCTCTGTGGTCAGCAGAGGACGGCAGCTCTGTGGTCAGCAGAGGACGGCAGCTGTGTGGTCAGCAGAGGACGGCAGCTCTGTGGTCAGCAGAGGACGGTGGCTCTGTGGTCAGCAGAGGACGGCGGCTCTGTGGTCAGCGCAGAAAGGAGGCAGAGTGGTGAGCGCAGGAAGGAGGCAGCGTGGTGAGCGCAGGACGGTGGCTCTGTGGTCAGGAGAGGAAGGCGGCAGAGTGATCAGCGCAGGAAGGAAGCAGAGTGATCAGCGCAGGAAGGAGGCAGAGTGATCAGCGCAGGAAGGAGGCAGAGTGATCAGCGCAGGAAGGAGGCAGAGTGGTGAGCGCAGGACGGCGGCTCTGTGGTCAGCAGAGGACGGTGGCTCTGTGGTCAGCAGAGGATGGTGGCTCTGTGGTCAGCAGAGGATGGCGGCTCTGTGGTCAGCGCAGGAAGGAGGCAGAGTGGTGAGCGCAGGAAGGAGGCAGAGTGGTGAGCGCAGGAAGGAGGCTCTGTGGTGGTCAGCAGAGGACGGTGGCTCTGTGGTCAGCAGAGGACGGCAGCTCTGTGGTCAGCAGAGGACGTCGGCTCTGTGGTCAGCAGAGGACGTCGGCTCTGTGGTCAGCAGAGGACGTCGGCTCTGTGGTCAGCAGAGGACGTCGGCTCTGTGGTCAGCAGAGGACGGCGGCTCTGTGGTCAGCAGAGGACGGCGGCTCTGTGGTCAGCGCAGGAAGGAGGCAGAGTGGTCAGCGCAGGAAGGAGGCAGAGTGGTGAGCGCAGGACGGCGGCTCTGTGGTCAGCAGAGGACGGCGGCTCTGTGGTCAGCAGAGGACGGCGGCTCTGTGGTCAGCAGAGGACGGCGGCTCTGTGGTCAGCAGAGGACGGCGGCTCTGTGGTCAGCAGAGGATGGCGGCTCTGTGGTCAGCAGAGGACGGCGGCTCTGTGGTCAGCAGAGGACGGCGGCAGAGTGATCAGCGCAGGAAGGAGGCAGAGTGATCAGCGCAGGAAGGAGGCAGAGTGATCAGCAGAGGACGGCGGCTCTGTGGTCAGCAGAGGACGGCGGCTCTGTGGTCAGCAGAGGACGGCGGCTGTGTGGTCAGCAGAGGACGGCGGCTCTGTGGTCAGCAGAAGACGGCGGCTCTGTGGTCAGCAGAAGAGGGCGGCTCTGTGGTCAGCAGAGGACGGCGGCTCTGTGGTTAGCAGAGGACGGCGGCTCTGTGATCAGCAGAGGACGGCGGTTCTGTGGTCAGCAGAGGACGGCGGCTCTGTGGTCAGCAGAGGACGGCGGCTCTGTGGTCAGCAGAGGACGGCGGCTCTGTGGTCAGCAGAGGACGGCGGCTCTGTGGTCAGCAGAGGACGGCGGCTGTGTGGTCAGCAGAGGACGGCGGCTCTGTGGTCAGCGCAGGAAGGAGGCAGAGTGGTCAGCGCAGGAAGGAGGCAGAGTGGTCAGCGCAGGACGGCGGCTCTTTGGTCAGCAGAGGACGGCGGCTCTGTGGTCAGCAGAGGACGGCGGCTCTGTGGTCAGCAGAGGACGGGGGCTCTGTGGTCAGCAGAGGACTGGTCAGCAGAGGACGGGTGCTCTGTGGTCAGCAGAGGACGGGGGCTCTGTGGTCAGCAGAGGACTGGTCAGCAGAGGACGGGGGCTCTGTGGTCAGCAGAGGACGGCGGCTCTGTGGTCAGCAGAGGACGGCGGCTCTGTGGTCAGCAGAGGACGGCGGCTCTGTGGTCAGCAGAGGACGGTGGCTCTGTGGTCAGCAGAGGACGGCGGCTCTGTGGTCAGCAGAGGACGGCGGCAGAGTGATCAGCGCAGGAAGGAGGCAGAGTGATCAGCGCAGGAAGGAGGCAGAGTGATCAGCAGAGGACGGCGGCTCTGTGGTCAGCAGAGGACGGCGGCTCTGTGGTCAGCAGAGGACGGCGGCTCTGTGGTCAGCAGAGGACGGCGGCTCTGTGGTCAGCAGAAGAGGGCGGCTCTGTGGTCAGCAGAGGACGGCGGCTCTGTGGTTAGCAGAGGACGGCGGCTCTGTGGTCAGCAGAGGACGGCGGTTCTGTGGTCAGCAGAGGACGGCGGCTCTGTGGTCAGCAGAGGACGGCGGCTCTGTGGTCAGCAGAGGACGGCGGCTCTGTGGTCAGCAGAGGACGGGGGCTCTGTGGTCAGCAGAGGACGGCGGCTGTGTGGTCAGCAGAGGACGGCGGCTCTGTGGTCAGCGCAGGAAGGAGGCAGAGTGGTCAGCGCAGGAAGGAGGCAGAGTGGTCAGCGCAGGACGGCGGCTCTGTGGTCAGCAGAGGACGGCGGCTCTGTGGTCAGCAGAGGACGGCGGCTCTGTGGTCAGCAGAGGACGGGGGCTCTGTGGTCAGCAGAGGACTGGTCAGCAGAGGACGGGGGCTCTGTGGTCAGCAGAGGACGGGGGCTCTGTGGTCAGCAGAGGACTGGTCAGCAGAGGACGGGGGCTCTGTGGTCAGCAGAGGACGGGGGGTCTGTGGTCAGCAGAGGACGGGGGCTCTGTGGTCAGCAGAGGACGGGGGCTCTGTGGTCAGCAGAGGACGGGGGCTCTGTGGTCAGCAGAGGACGGGGGCTCTGTGGTCAGCAGAGGACGGGGGCTCTGTGGTCAGCAGAGGACGACGGGTCTGTGGTCAGCAGAGGACGGCGGGTCTGTGGTCAGCAGAGGACGGCGGGTCTGTGTTCAGCAGAGGACGGCGGGTCTGTGGTCAGCAGAGGACGGCGGCTCTGTGGTCAGCAGAGGACGGCGGCTCTGTGGTCAGCAGAGGACGGCGGCTCTGTGGTCAGCAGAGGACGGCGGCTCTGTGGTCAGCAGAGGACGGCGGCTCTGTGGTCAGCAGAGGACGGCGGCTCTGTGGTCAGCAGAGGACGGCGGCTCTGTGGTCAGCAGAGGACGACGGGTCTGTGGTCAGCAGAGGACGACGGGTCTGTGGTCAGCAGAGGACAGCGGGTCTGTGGTCAGCAGAGGACGACGGCTGAGTGGTCAGTACAGGATTGAGTGGTCAGCACAGGATGGAGGCTCAGTGGTCAGCGCAGGAAGGAGGCTCTGTGGTCAGCAGAGGACGGCAGCTCTGTGGTCAGCGCAGGCTAGGTGGGCGGAGCCAAGGCGGGAGTCCCGCGAGGTGGGCGGAGCCAAGGCGGGAGTCCCGCGAGGTGGGCGGAGCCAAGGCGGGAGTCTCGCGAGGTGGGCGGAGCCAAGGCGGGAGTTTGAGAGGTGGGCGGAGCCAAGGCGGGAGTCCCGCGGGGTGGGCGGAGCCATGGCGGGAGCGGTGCAGCGGGATGGCGGCGGGGTAAGTATACTGGAGTGTGTGTGTGTGTGTGTGTTTGTGTGGGTGTGTGAGTGTGTGAGTGTGATGTGGGTGGGATGGTGTGTGTGTGTTTGGGAGGACTGTAGTGAGAGGCTGTGTGTGTGTGTTTGATGAGACAGTAGAGAGGGGCGAGCGGAACGTTGAAACGCCGGTGCCTGTAGCTGCACGGAAAGTTCTGTGCGGCTACACTGCACTGTGACGTCAGCAGCATGGTCGGAGGCCGTCACGGAAGTAACCCTTCGGGTTCTCCGGAAGTGGCCTTCGGCTTTTATATAATAGAATTTTACTGCAGGGATTCTGCTCACCAATAGATGGCAGTGTTAGGCAGATTAAATTGGATATAACTGCAGATATTCTACTCACTACTAGATAGCAGAGTTGTACAGATTATATTAGATATAACTGCAGATATTCTGCTCACCAGTAGATGGCAGAGTTGTACAGATTATATTAGATATAACTGCAGATATTCTGCTCACCAGTAGATGGCAGAGTTGTACAGATTACATTAGATATACAGTCATATGAAAAAGTTTGGGCATCCCTTTTAATCTTACTCTTTTTGTTTTTTAAAATTGTTTTTTTGCAACAGCTATTTCAGTGTGATATATGTAATAACTGATGGACACAGTAATATTTCAGGATTGAAATGAGGTTTATTGTACTAACCGAAAACTTGAAATATGCATTATTTCAAAATTTGACAGGTGCCAAAGTATGGGCACCTCAACAGAAAAGTGACATTAATATTTAGTAGATCCAACTTTTGCAAAAATATCAGCCTCTAGTCGCTTCCTGTAGCTGTTAATGAGTTCCTGGATCCTGGATGAAGGTATTTTTGACCATTCCTCTTTACAAAACAATTCCAGATCAGTTAAGTTTGATGGTCGCCGAGCATGGACAGCCCGCTTCAAAACATCCCACAGATGTTCAATGATATTCAGGTCTGGGGACTGGGATGGCCATTCCAGAACATTGTAATTGTTCCTCTGCATGAATGCCTATTACATGTTATTACATATATCACGCTGAAATAGCTGTTGCAAAAAAACTATTTTAAACAAAAAAAAAGAGTAAGATTAAGAGAGGTGCCCAAACTTTTTCATATGACTGTAACTGCAGATATTCTGCTCACCAGTAGATGACAGTGTTAGGCAGATTAAATTGGATATAACTGCAGACATTCTGCTCACCATTAAGGTACCGTTACATGCTTCAATGTCGTAACGATCTCACTAACGATCTCAGGAGCGCGGTCGATAGGACATCGTTTAGACATCGTTGGTGAGATGTCACACGGCTAGATATCGTGAATGACGCACCAACGATCCAGCGATCCAGACATCGTCCGATCGACACAGCAAACAATCTTGCCAGTCGTTATCACACTGTCACACAGCAACTACATGGATGACTACAACCGCAATGTGGGCGTAGTTTGAGACACACGCTAGGAGGTAGGCTTGCCAGATTGTGTTTTCCTGCGCCCCTACAACTCCGAATGGTGGTCACAACTGCGTTACCATTGATCAGCCTTGTCTGGCAAGATGGCCACTTCATTAGCGCTCTTGGCCTTGCAACCATCTCGCCATTCGAGTCTGTTTTCATTTGGTGACGCCTGTGCCAGCCATTGATGCGTCCCCAAAATGTTACACGTGAATGTTCGTGTGTGCACTGTTGCCAAAAGAATGTATAGCTATGTGTACAATGGAAGTTGGTAAGCTACACACATCACGATGTATATATGTAAATGCATATTAGTATTAGGATGCATGTAGTAAGGATGTGTCTGTGCATAGATGTATGTGTCTGGCGCCAAAGGCTTGGGTACTCGGAGCTCAGACATACTGGTACGGGGATGTCACGGGTGGTCGGTGCCCGAGTCTGTGCCCTTGAGCAGACAATAAAAAGGGGAAAAATGATAAAATAAAGTCAATCGAGACTCCATCTGTAGGTGGAGTGATGGCACCGGCGCTGCTGGAACCTCCTGGGGATGGGTGGCAGCAAGGTGTTGTAGCTTCCTACAGGAAGAGCAGAGTCCCCGGGGTGTTGGAAGTAGCAATGGTGGAATAGGGCAGCGCGGACTACGCTGCGAGGTTTAAGGCAGGTAAACCACAGTTGATTAGAAAGGAACACAGACACGTTGCTCACTCTGAATGGGTACTTTACTCCAGTAATCTGCAGGTTTAAAGGGTATTGCAGTTCTTTCAGCTAAGGCAGTGGACCGGGAGGTTCTGGTAGTGAGCAGTGTCCCTCCGAAGCTCCACTGGTGTTCCTTCTCTATCACTTTCTCCGTCCTTTTCTGTGGTGCCCTGCACAATCTCACTTCTTGAACCAGGCCCGTCGGGTGATATGGGAACCCTTTATCTCTCCAAAGGGAACTCAACCCTGTTTAGTGCTTCCGGTGGAAACCGGGCTTGGTTTAGGGCGGTTGGATCGTGCTCCTGAGAAGACATCGACCACGCCAGTAATTTGCGGTTCAGGGATGGACCTTTGATCCACGTCGGAGCCAGTACCCCGCTTCGGACTGGGCCAGGGTATTTGGTTACCCTCTATCTGTTGTTTCTCTTCTGGGTCACCAGTTGAGGTGCCCTCCCCATTACGTCTCCTCTGATGTTACTCTTTAGGCTGAAGGAACATCATCCCAGTGCCTCGCGCGAGTGCAATGCGAGATAAACTCGCATTGCACTAGGACAAGTTATTTTCTATAATGTCGTGCACACTGGTGCGCATTTTAAGCATTGAACTCGCAAAGCGAGTTTCAGTTGCGGCATGCTGCGACTGCATGCGAGTTGTACGCATGAGCTATCAATAAAAATCAATTTTTTTTTAACGCACCGTGCAATGAATAGTGCGAGTCTAGCGCGTGAAAAAACACACTTCCGGCACACACTTTCAAAAAGCGGGCGGGAAGATGCAGGGCACACACCGCAGACCACCGGGAGCCAAAGCCCGCAAGCTGCGCAGAGCCTCCCGTCGGACCGGCCCCGCCAGGTACTGAGGCTGTGATCCCGGCTGTGATCTCTGTGACAGCCGGGACCTGTGTGCGGCTTCACACGCCGCGCTGCTGGCGTTGGGGGCGGATGCCCTCCCCCTCCTCACCCACCCGATCCCCTCCTCGCCCCCAGATCCCCTCCCCCTCCTCACCCCCCCGATCCCCTCCCCCTCCTCAACCCCCCCCCCCCCGATCCCCGTGTCCGATCTCACCGCTTCTCGATCCCGCCGGTGTAGCCGCCGCTCTGCCTCCTCTCCTCGCTGGAACGCCCCTCCTCCAGTGCTGCTCCGCCCTGAGGTAAGTACCGTATGAATGAATGAATCAATCAATGATTGAATGAGTGAGTGGGTTCATGGATGTGTGGGTGCGTGGGTTAGTGGGTGTGTGGATGCGTGGGTTAGTGGATGCGTGGGTGTGTAGGTGCGTGGATGCGTGAGTTAGTGGATGCGTGGATGTGTGGGTGCGTGGATGTGTGGGTGCGTGGGTTAGTGGATGCGTGGGTTAGTGGATGCGTGGGTTAGTGGATGTGGGTGTGTGGATGCGTGGGTGTGTGGATGCGTGGGTGTGTGGATGCGTGGGTGCATGGGTTAGTGGATGTGGGTGTGTGGATGCGTGGGTGTGTGGGTACGTGGGTGTGTGGATGCGTGGGTGTGTGGATGCGTGGGTGTGTGGGTGCGTGGATGCGTGAGTTAGTGGATGCGTGGGTGCGTGGATGTGTGGGTGCGTGGATGTGTGGGTGCGTGGGTTAGTGGATGCGTGGGTTAGTGGATGCGTGGGTTAGTGGATGTGGGTGTGTGGATGCGTGGGTGTGTGGATGCGTGGGTGTGTGGATGCGTGGGTGCATGGGTTAGTGGATGTGGGTGTGTGGATGCGTGGGTGTGTGGGTACGTGGGTGTGTGGATGCGTGGGTGTGTGGATGCGTGGGTGTGTGGGTGCGTGGGTTAGTGGATGCGTGGGTGTGTGGGTGCGTGGGTTAGTGGATGCATGGGTGTGTGGATGTGTGGGTGCGTGGGTTAGTGGATGTGGGTGTGTGGATGCGTGGGTTTGTGGGTGTGTGGGTGTGTGGGTGCGTGGGTGTGTGGATGTGTGGGTGTGTGGATGCGTGGGTGTGTGGGTGCGTGGGTTAGTGGATGCGTGGGTGTGTGGGTGCGTGGATGCGTGGGTGTGTGGGTGCGTGGATGCGTGGGTGTGTGGGTGCGTGGATGTGTGGGTGCGTGGATGTGTGGATGCGTGGGTTAGTGGATGTGTGGATACGTGGGTGTGTGGATGCGTGGGTGCGTGGGTTAGTGGATGCGTGGGTGTGTGGGTGCGTGGATGTGAGTGCGTGGATGTGTGGGTGCGTGGATGCATGGTTGCGTGAGTTAATGGATGCGTGGGTTAGTGGGTTAGTGGCTGCGTGGGTTAGTGGATGTGTGGGTGTGTGGATGCGTAGGTGTGTGGATGCGTGGTGCGTGGATGCGTGGGTTAGTGGATGTGGGTGTGTGGATGCGTGGTTGTGTGGATGCGTGGGTGTGTGGATGCGTGGGTGTGTGGGTTAGCGGATGTGTGGGTTAGTGGATGTATGGATGCGTGGGTTAGTGGGTGCGTGCGTTAGTGGATGCGTGGGTTAGTGGGTGTGTGGGTGCGTGGATGTGTGGGTGCGTGGATGCGTGGGTGCGTGGATGCGTGGGTGCGTGGGTTAGTGGATGCATGGGTTAGTGGGTGCGTGGGTTAGTGGGTGCGTGGGTTAGTGGGTGCATGGGTGCGTGAGTTAGTGGATGCGTGGGTTAGTGGATGCGTGGGTGTGTGGGTGCATGGGTGTGTGGATGCGTAGGTGTGTGGATGCGTGAGTGTGTGGATGCGTGGGTGCGTGGATGTGTGGGTTAGTGGATGTGGGTGTGTGGATGCGTGGGTGAGTGGATGCGTGGGTGTGTGGATGCGTGGGTGTGTGTGTTAGTGGATGTGTGGGTGCGTGGGTTAGTGGATGTGTGGATGCGTGGGTTAGTGGGTGCGTGCGTTAGTGGATGCGTGGATGTGTGGGTGTGGATGCGTGGGTGTGTGGATGCGTGGGTGTGTGGATGCGTGGGTGTTTGGATGCGTGGGTGTGTGGATGCGTGGGTTAGTGGATGTGTGGGTGCGTGGATTAGTGGGTGCGTGGATGTGTGGATGCGTTGGTTAGTGGATGCATGGGTTAGTGGATGCGTGGGTTAGTGGATGTGTGGGTTAGTGGATGCGTGGGTGTGTGGGTGCGTGGATGTGTGGGTGCGTGGATGTGTGGGTGCGTGGATGTGTGGGTGCGCGGATGTGTGGGTATGTGTATGTGTGGGTGCGTGGGTTAGTGGGTGCGTGGATGTGTGTGTGAGTGGATGTGTGGGTGCGTGGATGTGTGGATGCGTGGGTGCGTGGCTGTGTGCATGGATGGATGTGTGCATATGTGTGACTGCATGCATGGATGTGTGCACAAATGGATGTGTACATGCGTGGATGATGAGTGGATGGATGGATGCAAAAACGCACCGTGCAATGAATAGTGCGAGTCTAGCGCGTGAAAAAACACACTTCCGGCACACACTTTTAAAAAGTGGGCGGGAAGAAGCAGGGCACACACTGCAGACCACTGGGAGCCAGAGCCCGCAAGCTGCGCAGAGCCTCCCGTCGGACCGGCCCCGCCAGGTACTGAGGCTGTGATCCCGGCTGTGATCTCTGTGACAGCCGGGACCTGTGTGCGGCTTCACACGCCGCGCTGCGGGCGTTGGGGGCGGATGCCCTCCCCCTCCTCACCCCCCCCGATCCCCTCCTCGCCCCCAGATCCCCTCCCCCTCCTCACCCCCCCCGATCCCCTCCCCCTCCTCACCCCCCCGATCCCCTCCCCCTCCTCAACCCCCCCCCCGATCCCCGTGTCCGATCTCACCGCTCCTCAATCCCTCCGGTGTAGCCGCCGCTCTGCCTCCTCTCCTCGCTGGAACGCCCCTCCTCCAGTGCTGCTCCGCCCTGAGGTAAGTACCGTATGAATGAATGAATCAATCAATGATTGAATGAATGAGTGGGTTGGTGGATGTGTGGGTGCATGGGTTAATGGGTGTGTGGATGCGTGGGTTAGTGGATGCGTGGGTGTGTAGGTGCGTGGATGCGTGGGTTAGTGGATGCGTGGGTGCGTGGATGTGTTGGTGCGTGGATGTGTGGGTGCGTGGGTTAGTGGATGCGTGGGTTAGTGGAAGCGTGGGTTAGTGGGTGCGTGGGTTAGTGGGTGCGTGGGTTAGTGGATGCGTGGGTGTGTGGATGCGTGGGTCCGTGGGTTAGTGGATGTGGGTGTGTGGATGCGTGGGTGTGTGGGTATGTGGGTGTGTGGGTGCGTGGGTGTGTGGATGCGTGGGTGTGTGGATGCATGGGTGTGTGGGTGCGTGGGTTAGTGGATGCGTGGGTGTGTGGGGTGCGTGGGTTAGTGGATGCATGGGTGTGTGGATGTGTGGGTGCGTGGGTTAGTGGATGTGGTGTGTGGATGCGTGGGTGTGTGGGTGCGTGGGTGCATGGGTGTGTGGATGCGTGGGTGTGTGGATGCGTGGGTGTGTGGGTGCGTGGGTTAGTGGATGCGTGGGTGTGTGGGTGTGTGGATGCGTGGGTTAGTGGATGCGTGGGTGTGTGGTGCGTGGATGTGTGGGTGCGTGGATGTGTGGGTTAGTGGATGTGTGGATACGTGGGTATGTGGATGCATGGGTGCGTGGGTTAGTGGATGCGTGGGTGTGTGGGTGCGTGGATGTGTGGGTGCGTGGATGTGTGGGTGCGTGGATGCGTGGGTGCGTGGGTTAGTGGATGCGTGGGTTAGTGGGTTAGTGGATGCGTGGGTTAGTGGATGTGTGGGTGTGTGGGTGCGTGGGTGTGTGGATGCGTAGGTGTGTGGATGCGTGGGTGCGTGGATGCGTGGGTTAGTGGATGTGGTTGTGTGGATGCGTGGGTGTGTGGATGCGTGGGTGTGTGGATGCGTGGGTGTGTGAGTTAGTGGATGCGTGGGTTAGTGGGTGTGTGGGTGCGTGGATGTGTGGGTGCGTGGATGCGTGGGTGCGTGGGTTAGTGGGTGCGTGGGTTAGTGGGTGCATGGGTTAGTGGGTGCGTGGGTGCGTGAGTTAGTGGATGCATGGGTTAGTGGATGCGTGGGTGTGTGGGTGTGTGGATGCGTGGGTGTGTGGATGCGTGGGTGCATGGATGCGTGGGTTAGTGGATGTGGGTGTGTGGATGCGTGGGTGAGTGGATGCGTGGTGTGTGGATGCGTGGGTGGGTGTGTTAGTGGATGTGTGGGTGCGTGGGTTAGTGGATGTGTGGATGCGTGGGTTAGTGGGTGCGTGCGTTAGTGGATGTGTGTGGATGCGTGGGTGAGTGGATGCGTGGGTGTGTGGATGCGTGGGTGGGTGTGTTAGTGGATGTGTGGGTGCGTGGGTTAGTGGATGTGCGGATGCGTGGGTTAGTGGGTGCGTGCGTTAGTGGATGCGTGGATGTGTGGGTGTGGATGCATGGGTGTGTGGATGCGTGGGTGTGTGGATGCGTGGGTGTTTGGATGCGTGGGTGTGTGGGTTAGTGGATGTGTGGGTGCATGGATTAGTGGGTGCGTGGATGTGTGGATGCGTTGGTTAGTGGATGCGTGGGTTAGTGGATGCGTGGGTTAGTGGATGCGTGGGTTAGTGGATGCGTGGGTGTGTGGGTGCGTGGATGTGTGGGTGTGTGGATGTGTGGGTGCGTGGATGTGTGGGTGCGCGGATGTGTGGGTATGTGTATGTGTGGGTGCATGGGTTAGTGGGTGCGTGGATGTGTGTGTGAGTGGATGTGTGGGTGCGTGGATGTGTGGATGCGTGGGTGCGTGGCTGTGTGCATGGATGGATGTGTGCGTATGTGTGACTGCATGCATGGATGTGTGCACGAAAGGATGTGTACATGCGTGGATGATGAGTGGATGGATGGATGGATGCAACAAGGGATCAAGTGTCCTCTTCTAGTCTCAGGGATCATAGTCATGGTGCACTCTATGACAGATCATTGCCATACAGTGCACCATAACTCTGACCCCAGAGACTGTAGGAAGAGGACACTTGATCCCTTGCTGCAATCTCTGGAGCAGAGGCGATCGAGCATCGTGGGACCTTCGTTGTAGACTACGTCGGAGGCGATCGAGCGTCGTGGGACCTTCGTTATGGACTACGTCGGATGGAGTCTGAATTTTGTTTGTGTTTTTTTTCCAAATAAAAAATATTTTTCTCTGTGTGTATTTATTGACTACTTACCAGAGATTCCTAATGGCGGGTCTAACATTGGCCCAATATTATGAATCTCGGGCTTAGTGCCAGCTGCCAATAAAAAGCTGGCATTAACCCCTTTATTACCCAGTTTGCCACCGGCACCAGGGCAACTGGAAGAGCATGGGTACAGCGCCAGAAAATGGCGCTTCAATGAATGCGCCATTTTCTGGGGCGGCTGCGGGCTGCAATTCGCAGCATGGGGGGCCCAGAATGCTTGGGCCTCTCCATACTGCGTATTCCAGCCCCTGTCTGTCTAGTTGTACCTGGCTGGACCAAAAATATGGCGGAGCCCCACGTCATTTTTTTTCTAGAATTTGTTCTAGAAATAAAAATAAAATGGGCTTCGCTGTATTTTTGGTTGCCAGCCAGGTAAAACGAGGCAGCTGGTGGTTGGTGGCAGTCAGTAGCTGCCAAGTTGTACCTGGCTGGACCAAAAATATGGCGAAGCTCCACGTAATTTTTTTTTATTACTTCTACCAATAAAATGACATGGAGCTTTGCCATATTTTTGGTTGCCAGCCAGGTACAACTTGGCAGTTGGGGGCTGCAATCCTCATCGTGGAGAGATCCAAATGTTGTGGGCCCCCCACGCTGCAAATTGCAACCCACAGCCACCCCAGAAAATAGCGCATTCATTGGAGGTGCCATTTTCTGGTGCTGTACCCCAACTCTTCCAGTTGCCCTTGCGCTGGTGGCAATGCTGGTGGCACACAGGGGCTCTCCATACGCGACATGGTGTCCGCTAACAATTGTTAGCGGACACCATGTTGTGTATGGAGAGCCTCTGTGTGCCTAAACATTGGAGCTCCCCCACAAGTGACCCCATTATGCATCTGGATTTGTTCCTTGGGGGTCTAGTCTCCAAAATGGGGTCACTTGTGGGGGAGTTCCAATGTTGAGGCACACGGGGGCTCTCCATACGCGACATAGTGTCCGCTAACAATTCCAACTGTTAGTGGACACCATGTCGCGTATGGAGAGCCCCTGTGTGCCTCAGCATTAGAACTCCCCCCAAGTGACCCCATTTTGGAAACTAGACCCCCCAAGGAACAAATCTAGATGCATAATGAGCACTTTGAAGCCCCAGGTGCTTCACAATTTGATCCGTAAAAATAAAAAAATAAGATTTTTGTGGAAGAAAAATATTTTTTTCATTTTTACGGATCAATTTGTAAAGCACCTGGGGCTTCAAAGTGCTCATTATGCACTTGAGGGGTCTAGTTTCCAAAATGGGGTCACTTGTGGGGTAGCTCCAATGCTGAGGCACACAGGGGCTCTCCAAACGCGACATGGTGTCCGCTAACAATTTGAATGAAAATCAGCTCAAATTGTTAGCTGACACCATGTCGCGTTTGGTGAGCCCATGTGTGCCTCAATATTGGAGCTCCCCCACAAGTGACCCCATTGATTGACAAATGAGTAAATCAGTGCAGTCTTGACACCAGGAGAAGGGTGCTAGTCTGTCGGATCGCAGTAGGAATGAAAAAATCTCAATCGCACCACACTAGCACCCCACTAGCACCACACTAGTACCACACTAGTACCACACTAGCACCACACTAGCACTACACTAGCACTACTACATACATCAAACTCGCATCAATATCGCGCTTCAAAAACGCGCCGTTTTGGAGGGATCAGTGTGCCTTCAGCCTTACTGTGCTGCCGTTAAGTACTTCTGCTCTCCTCACTCACTGTTCAGTTCTGCTCTGTTCTACTTTCGCCACTCACTATATAACCTAGTTTCTCCTCCCAACGGGTCCAGTTACCCTAGTAACGGGCGTCTGATTGGTCCCCTATCACTAGGTGTGCGTGTGTGGTGCAGGAGTTTCAGGCTTCTACTTCTGTTAGGGGTGCAGTACCTTTTTGTAGCGCGCTGACTAGCTGGGCACTACACTCCCCCTTGGGTAAATACACTTGTCCCCAAGTGTCCATTCTACCCAACCCGGTACAGAGTAAAAGTTTTTAGGTATGCATATCAACAATATAAAACACTTTTAATAACAGCAATATTCTTGTATTCTTTCCGTCCGGAGGCGATTTCTTATAACGTTGCATAAAACACACAAACTTGAACCCATTCAACGGAACCGGGTTAACTATTGCGGACCCAGTGGCTACTATCACTGTATTTTCCAATGTCCAGGTTACCACTGGGCTGCGGCACACGCAGTATTAGCACACAAAAGGAGAATCAAAGGAAATCAAGATTCCTCTTTAAAGTCTATGAGCACTGTGGAAGAAAAGCACACTATATACATTTTTCTACATGTAATCAAGCAATTTTTACTGGGGATCTTCACATTTCCGCACTCTCAGGGCATACCAGCCTCTAAGTCCTGCATGGCGTTCAAAGCTAATGCGATCACATCTGTACAAGTCACGATCAGGGTGTCCCATAGGCAAATGCAATTCAACGTCTCGACGTGAGATAAAAACCTCCTCATAGTCCTTCCTCCCTGGCAAAACCCCAACCGTTATCAAGGTTGAAGGTGGTCACTGTACTTCTTTTCCAATGCTCATAGGGGATGGGTGATTGGTGACGGGCCTCCGCTCTGATCTGCAAGTTCTCCATCTCGCAAGCCCACCACTCCTCTCTGCATCGCTGCCGTTCCTCCTGGTCGGATCGGAATACGGTATGCATATAGTCCAGTTGGTTAGATGTATGGTTGGTGTATTGACTTTGGCGGTAGCTCAACACAACAGCTCTAGTGTCGCTACCTCTGATAGATGAGGTTGCTGCCCACCAAGCGACCTGGGCCTCAGGTGACAGACTCGCTGGGGTTCTCTACTGGATCCTCCTCTGGATCTTTCTCCTCGTCAGGGCCTTGCTGGTCTGGTTCCTCATCCACCTTGGGGAACTGCTTGTCATTCTCTTCTTTGACGTCCTCTACAACCAGGTCTGGCTCCTCGGTAGGTGACTGCTCCTTCTCAGGCTCAGGGTCTGTGGGGTCATCTGGCTAAGCAGCTTCTTCATCGTCATCCTCCTGCAGGGCTTCAGGGCTGCCCGCCTCTTCTTCTTCAATGGTTGGTAGCACCGGGTCCTCTCCGGTAACCGGGTGGGTCTCGGGTGACTGGTTCCTCACCACCAGTTCCGGTTCGGGACAGCTGGCCTGCCTCCACGTGGCCTCACGGTGTATCTGGCATCTCCCTCTATGGTGCGGAGAGAGACTACCTCCGGTTCACCGACTCCGGCGCGGGCCTCCTCTTCCACCTCCGGCATCAGGTTGCTCAATCGGATTGCCGCCATATCTCCAGGACCCGCACCCAACGAAGTCTGGGAAGGTTCCTCTTGCAAAGACCCAGCCATGCCCTGTTCGTTTTGCTTTATAGTCCATGGGCGGGTTAGAGTCTCTGGCCCGCCCCCTTGGTTTTTCCTCGCCACTTAGGGCGGGCAAGTATTTTGGCGATAAACGATAAAATAAAGTCAATCGTGACATTACTTGTAGGTCTGGTGATGGCACCGGCCCTGCAGGAACCTCCTGGGGATGGGTGGCTGCAAGGTGCTGTAGCACCCTACAGGAAGAGCAGAGTCCCCGGAGTGTTGGAAGTAGCAATGGTGGAATAGGGCAGCACGGCCTCCGCTGCGAGGTATAAAGCAGGTAAATCACAGTTCATTAGAAAGGAACACTGACACGTTCCTCACTCTGAACGGGTACTTTACTTCAGTAATCTGCAGGTTTACAGGGAAATGCAGTTCTTTCAGCTAAGGTAGTGGACCGGGTGGTTTTGGTAGTGAGCAGTGTAGCTTCGAAGCTCCACTGGTGTTCCTTCTCTATCACTTTCTCTGTCCTTTTCTATGGTGCCCTGCACAGTCCCTCTTCTTGAACCAGGCCCGTCGGGTGATATGGGAACCCTTTATCTTTCCAAAGGGAACTCAACCCTCTTTAGTGCTTCTGGTGGAGACCATGCTTGGTTTAGGGCGGTTGGATCGTGGTCCTAAGAAGACATCGACCACGCTGGTAATTTGCGGTTCAGGGATGGACCTCTGATACATGTCGTAGCCGATACCCCACTTCGGACTTGGCCAGGGTATTTGGTTATCCTCTATCTGGCCCTTTCTCTTTTGGGTCACCAGGTTGAGGTGCCATCCCTGTTACTTCTCCTCTGCTGTTCTCTGCTGTTACTCTTTACTGTGCTGCTGTTCTGTACTTCTGCACTTCTGCTCTCCTCACTCACTGTTCAGTTCTGCTGCTCTGTTCTACTTTCCCCACTCACTATATAACCTAGCTTCTCCTCCCACCGGGATCGGTTGCCCGAGTAACGGGCGTCTGATTGGTCCCCTATAACTAGGTGTGTGTGGTACTGGAGCTTCAGGCTTCTACTACTCTTTACAAGAACAAAGCATACTGCACCTTCTGTTAGGGGTGCAGTACCCTTTTGTAGCGTGCTGACTAGTGGAGCGCTACATATAATAATAATATAATTAATAATAATAAATCTTTATTTATATAGCTCCAACATATTCCGCAGCACTTTACAATACAGTGGTTAGAGTACAGAAAATATAATACAGTAAGTAATTACAGTAGAGATCAAATACAGTACATAAATTGGATACAAAACAATAGGCATAGAATCAATGTAAAAAAGAAAATACAATAAATAAAGCAAGAAATGAAGGTGCCCCTGCTCAAAAGAGCTTACAATCTACAGCGGGATATGGGTTGCACAAGGGGCTTATTGCACTAATGGTCCAGGCATCTTGAGGAAATGGGGGATAGAAATAAGCTTACATGAATGGTCATCAGACAATCTGTGTAGACCTTTTTGGTTTGGTGGAGTTTGTAGAAGAGTAATGTCAAGAGAGATAGCCCAATCACTATCTACAGTGCAAAGGACTTCTATTAGGGAGTATGATAGGCTGCCTTAAAAAGATACGTTTTTAGGGATCGTCTGAAGCCATGCAAGTTGTGGATAGTCCTGATTTCTTGGGGTAAAGCATTCCAGAGGATTGGTGCAGCTTGGGAGAAGTCTTGGAGCTGGTAGTAGGAGGATCGGATTAGTGCAGATGTTAGTCGAAGGTCATTTGAAGAACGTAGAGGACGGGTGGGGTGATAGACAGAAATGAGGCAGGAGATCTAGGGGGGTGCTGCACTGTGACATATGTCTGTGTCTAGGGATGTGTACATATCTTCTTACCTCCATTAATTGAAGTGTATAAGTATGTGTACAGATACCTATGTCTCAATATATGTATATGGAGAGGGAGACACACAGAGAGCATATGCTGGTGGCCAAAGAGCTTGACTTGTGTTCTGGACATATGCAGTGAATGGTGCAGGGAACCCTCAAATAGAATTTGTGTGCGATACCTCTGTGGACAACATACTGCTATGTGGTTTTGACATTATGTGGCAAGAAATTAGTCACACAGCTTTGCCTGATCCTAAAAAATATTTACTCTAGAAAATCCAATCAAAACCTCAAAATACACAAATTGTAAGTGTTGACATCACACAAATCATAATGTACACCAAACAGAGAATATAATTTGTTAGTAAATAAATCCATACCAAAAAATACCCTACACTATTTGATGCTGTCATGTGACAGTACCAGGGCCATTGAAGACTGCCGAGACCTACCCACCGGTTTTCCCCATCGCTCACTGAGAAATAATGACACCAGTTTAATTCTTTTACTTTCTTTTATTGAGGGCATCAACGTAACACCACTCAAAATTGTAAACAGGGGTTGCATTTTTATGGCCGCAGCTCAAACGTAGGCACAAATCTGCCTTGTAACCTGAGGGGAAGAGGCCCCATGCCACTCAAGGCATGTTGTACTTCACCGGGGCCCTATTCTCCCAGCCAAGGAGCAACGAGGACCAACCACCGAGCTGCGACCCCCACCCAACGAGCTAAGGGCCTTCTCCACCCAGTCCTGAACCCTGGAGAGGAAGATGTCTAATCTAATGTCATTCAAGTTGAAACCATCCTCTAACGTCATCCGTTCTACCTCTGACTCCAACTGTAGATGATGAACCACTATGCCCCCTTTACTCATCAAGAAGCGGGCTAAACTATGATTAATCTTTTTTCGTGACTGCTCTATGGCCGAAGACTCCCTGGCTTCTCTTTAAGTTCTTCTCGGTACTATCTCTGACCAAACTATGACCAGCTTGCTGAAGAAAATATACAACCGGTCTAGGTCATTCTGTATAAGGGCTAACAACTTCACCATCCTCATATGTGCTAGGCCATTACCCCCCACATGTATAACTAATACTACTGGGCCATTAGAAATTTTTTAAATATTGATTGCTTCTGGCAAAACTTGTGCTCAAGTGAGCACAAGTATGCCCCTCCATTCCACTTGAATTCCATGAAAACCAAGTGCTCTTCCGCCCAACCGTATCTCGGCGCGGCGTGCTGCCAAACAAACGTGAGAATGACCCACTATCCACACAGTTGGTCTTGCCATATCTAAAAAGAGATAACTATTAAGCGGCCGTCACACGTTAAGATATCTTGAAAGATATCGCTTGAACGCGCCAGATTAAACATCGCTTGAACGATGTCTGTGCGTGTGACGGCAGGATACGATGAACGATACCTGATCAAATCGCAAGATCGCGATTTGAGCCCCGGACCTCAGATCTGACGATGTCGACTCATAAGATAAACTGAATCGACGTGTCTAAACAACCGAGATCGTATACACGTGTAGGAACTGCGCGATGCCTAAATCTAGCACGTAGGCATGGCAGGAATTTCCCATTGTCTCGCCTCCTCAGTTGTGATTCGTGAACCTTAATGGTTTCGGATTGGCTGCTTCGACACTAGCTCGCATTGGTGGAGGATGATGCGTTGCCATTGGCTGTCCTCACAGGGCGCCATGTTTGAAGAGCTGTCTTCAGCACCACACATAGGCGTCGGCTGCACTATTTCTCATGTAGAACTGTGCACCCACAAGTGCGTCAACCTGATAATAGAACCTGCGTGGTACATGACCCTGCTATAGTGTCCACCTTGTCATACACCCAAACAATGTTGCCAGACGCGGCACACACAACGCGGCGCTACGTCACGCCCATGGGATATTGTCCCGTAGGTGACACAAGAAGTGGTTATTGCCCTGTTAACGCCGCGTAGGTCGCCTTTAAGTCTTGTTACGTCACGCAAGGGCGGTCCTCACGGAATGAAGTTGGTTTCAGTTTCATTCCGCCTGCAAGGTGCTAGCTCCTCCCATGCACATTGCAGCTCAGTCATGGCCGCAACACGCTGCGCTGCCACGTGGGGGATGGCGGAACTCATGATCTTAATCGATCATTGCGATCGATTAGATTATTGGGGCCACCACCCCCACCGGCACCCCAGGCTGCGCAACCGCAGCACTGTGCTGAAGATTCAGAAGGCCCGGCGGCGCCAGCTGTGTGTGGAGAGGGGTGTGAAGGCGATCCAGCACAAGATCGCTGATCTTAAATTTAAATGCCCTGGCCGCATTGTGGACATCCGTGCCCGGATTGCCAGGCTGCGTGGTGAGTAAATGTTGGGGCCCAACACACACCTGCACATGTACATGTATCAAAATACACAGCACTGTCTCACAACATATTCCAAGGATAGTGTGGTCCCCGGGCTGTCCACACCAATGTTTTAGCATATATTCTGCCTAATTTGGATGCAGGGCCAACACTACGGCCTGGTTGTCGAACCTCATAAAAGCTGTCCATGTAAATGTAACTCATGACCTAAAATTCGTGACAAGCTTCAGTGTGCAGTTGTAAAGACATTCAATGCAGGTCACAGGCAGCATGGCAAGGGGATGGACTGGGGAGTACAGGTGACATATAGTCCAGGGGACTGTACACTCCCTCCCCTCGCCATGCTGCATAAAACCTGCTAGTATAAGAAAGTGGGTGGCCACACTGGGAATTCACATACATTTGTCCAAGGACCAATCCCTAAAGAATGCTCCTCAAACAACATTTGTAAACAGTGTTTGGAACCACCATGTGGATGTGCCAACAATGTGTCACCTGGTGGTGTGCCCACTAACACGAATAGGCCAAACTCCTGCCCAGCACAAATTGGGACGCTGGACTCCGGCGTAACTCACTATATTATTGGATAACGCTACTTTCACAGTTCAATACCGCAATCAATGAGGCTGACCAATATTAATCAGCCTGCATTGGATCCATCACATCCGACATTCCCCAGGATCAGTTGATGTGACTGTCCCAGCTGTTCTCCCCTGGTGCATCCCCTCAACACCCCTATGTTGCCCCCTCCTGACACCTCTTGGCCACCCATGTTCAACCCTGTGTGCGATACCCTCAAGTCCCCTGTGTTCAGCCCTCTTCTTCCGTGTGTGGGCACCTCATGTCCCCCATTACTTGTCAGCCTTTTCCCTGTTGTACTGCTTTGCTAAATTAAATATGTGGGTACTCAGGTGTTCACGAAACCCCTTCCGGTTGCTGGGGCATCATGTATTTGCCATAGGTGTGGATCCTGTGGACAGGACCTGCGTTGATGTCACAGTCACATATCCGCTGTAGACACGATGGTAAACTGTGTTAACGTGACTGTGATGGCAGCACAGGTGCTGTACTGCAGTGGCAGACCTTTTCTCAAAGCGTGAGGCCCTGCCAAATGGCGGGTGCTCGGTCACAGTTCTGCCAACCTTTGGCTAATTTTAAAAACACTGACCTTCCAGTTTGGCCAAGTGTTAACGTACTGACCATGGTCTGTTCCTACAAATCGGGGCCAAGGACACCGCCAATGTCTTCTCTGAAGCTGGTCCATAGTGCCCCATGTCATGCATGTTTTGAATACAAATTCTGGCCAAGGCGATGGTGTGCCCTAGAAATCCAACAGCCTTGTCTCCAAATATGGCCACATGCTGGCCTATGGCCAAACTACCATATTGACAGGCCAATAAATGGCAGCCATTTTGAATCTGCAAATGTGTCATGCTGGTTTAGGGTGTGGCAAAGTATTGTCCATCCTCCTATAGTAGCCTGCATTTAAAAAAAAAAAAAATTGGGATTGTGTAAACTTGGATGACATTTACTGGCAAACCAATTTGGCACAATTGCAATACGGCTGGATGGGTCGCTAGATCAAAGCCCAGCATTTTGATGTTTCTTGGGACAAATTGCCTTCGCCAACAACCGTGTGTGAATTTTGAAAAGACAACCCAACATATTACCGAACATCATACACTAAATAGGTACCATCTAAAGCCCACACATGCCACAATGGCCCATAGATGTTGCACCCTACACAGGGGAGAATTAACACCCAGCCTGAGGTTGCACCCCTAACTACAATATTACTTTAAATGTAGGTCAATGCAGCCATGCAGCAAGCCACATTGGCTAATGTGTCCACTATGAATACCAAACACATACATTGAGCATGTGTTGTTTTTTTATTAAACAAGGCCACATATCTTGCCAGTGTAGTGTCCCTCGTGTAAACAATAATTTTGTGGCCCACACACATTACATGCATACAACATTAGTCTCGGCATCCAACCTGACGTTGTAGCATTGATTAAAATGGGCTAAAGACAAGAGGCACACAATGAAAATTTCCAAACACAATGTGGAAAACCTGTCTGTTACAAACGTTGACCTTGTGCTTTCAAACCCAGATGCCGAGGAATCTTCTTCAGAGGATGATCAACACCCTGGTCCATCTGGAGTTGCCCCCCAGAACCCACCCCTACAGCAGCCAGCAGGGACACCCTCGGGCACCAGCAATGAGGAGGAGGAGGAGGCTGATGCAGCATCATGGGAGGACTGGCTGCACTCCGATAGCGACCTGCCATCACCACCCTCAACACAGGAGGCTTTGGAGGAGGAGGAATTGGCTGGGAGGGATGATGGCCCACCGTCCAGCCCGGGCCCTCTTTTGCCAACAGGCCACATTATCTGGCCACAGAGCCCCAGCCCGCCCGTTACACCACCTCCAAGCATTTCCAGCTCTGTGCCCAACCCAGGGGTGGACATGTCCCCAGAGCCAGCCGGGGATGATGTGCGGGCCCCAACAGCCCTGTGGAGGAGGCGAGGGCTGAGGAGGATAGGGCCCCAGACTTAACAGACTATGGTGGTAAGTGTGTATTGATGGGGTATACACCCTGCATACTGGAGTTATTATTGTGTTAATCGACAGAGTTTTGTTTGCAAGGGTCTAACTGATATGTTTTCATAAATGTTTGTGCAGATGGTGAACGTGCAGGGTCAGCTGGTTGGAGTCTGAGTCCATCCCCATCCACCCCTGATAGTGGTGAGGGTGAGGAGCAAGAGCGTAAGTACCATACATTGATTTGGACTTTGTACAAAAAACCATGTACGTTCCCACAGTAAAAGTGTTCTTCATCAACATACAGGTGTCCCTACTGTCGTTGAAGATTTGGAGGCCCAGTTCCACTTCCTACAACAGCTGCAGTCGGCCATTGAACAGCATCTGCAAGAGCTGGGCCGCCTACTTTACATGCTGGGTGGGCGCCAGCAACAAGATGGTGGGCTCCCATAAGGGTGAGGGAATGGGACCCTCTAACGCTCCATGCGGACATGAAGGAGTGTTGTCCATGTTGGATACCAAAAAAATTTTGTTCTGCCATGTTGGCATTCTTTGTTTGTTTTTTTTGCCCCTGTTGGGCTCTTTTCTTATAGTGTCCAACATTTGGACCATATGGAATGTGTTGTGGCTACCATGTTGGGCTCTTTTCTTATAGTGTCCAACATTTGGACCATAGGGATTGTGTTGTGGCTACCATGTTGGGCTCTTTTCTTATAGTCTCCAACATTTGGAGACTCACAAGCAAGTTGTGGTTCTTCCTACACTGAAACACAAATGCGTACTTGTTGTGCTTGGTATTGCCCGTTTTAAAAAACCTATTAAATGTCTAAACCCAATCTGTAAGTCAGTGCGTTTCTGAATGGACACAATTATTTCCATGTTATTGGAGGTTTCTGCTGGTCTTTAAGGGCATCATAGCCAAATCATTGCCTAAACCGGTTGAGGCAGAGGAAGGGATCCATAACACATGTTGTAACACAAGGTGCACATTGTGAGCATGCCGTCTGTCGACCAACCACCCAACCTTTATTTGGAAAGTGAGATTACAATTTTGGCAATGCTGTTACACCATCAACCATAAATGTGGATGTAGACTTTCAGATCTGCCAGCTGTTTAATCCTGCCACCATTAATATTGGCCCATGTTTTATACCACATACAATGATGGTAAGGACACCTCTGCGGCCTTGTGGGTACACCAATAAGTAGTGAAGGCTAATGCTGCATACCAAAGGTTTAAGTATAATTGCCATCTACATATGTACGTGTTACTAGATCCAGCATGTGGCCTACTATACATGGTCAGCGTCAAACAGTGTTTTTGTCAACTTGCAAACACCATGGCAAAATCAGGGACAACATATTTAAGGTGTGTGAACATAAAGTATATTTAATTTAAAGCAAAAGCCGGAATCTCCGTTGACAACAATGTGACAAATAAAATAGTAAGACTATTTGGTCAACATAAACAAAAGTTCCATTGTTGCACTAAGGGCCCAAAAAATAAAACGGCCAGAGTGGTTCATGGCAAATTAACAGCAAAATCAAAATTCCCAAACACCGGGAAAGTAGACACAAAACCAAATAACTATAAGTTCTGATAATGGGGCTGAAAATAATGATCCCCTTCCGGGTAGAAGCGGTTGTCCGGCCGCTGAGGTGGGTTCAAAGGCCCTCGGCGAGGCATGTGCTGGCCTTGGCCAGGTGGTGGTGGTTGCATAACCTGGGGAGGAGGGCCCATGTACTGCCAGGCGGGTGGGTTGGCTGGTGACTGGGGAAGGGGAGCAGGGAAGGTTGAATCTGCCGTCAGATTCCCCAAACGGGCCTGGTCCATTACCAGCAGGATGACTCGCTCACAATGCTCCCTTTGCTCCATAGAAAACGTGGGGAGACGCTCACCCACCACCGCAGCAAAGGGGCATTGGGGCTCACGCACCTGCTGGGTCAACACCTGCTCTGCCAGTGCGACCAGGTCAGGCCCTGAGCTCGATGGTGCATTGCGTGGGCGGCCCCGGGGGCGGGAAAATGGCATAGGGGGACGGCTGGCCGCTGACGCACCCTCTTCATTCGGCTGAGATGGTGGCTGCTCCGGAGAGTCCAACACAGACCCTGAAGAGGGACCTTCAAGCGGATCCTACATGTTGAAAGGAAGAACACATGAGCACACATGCCATTACACTTTTGGTGACAATTTTGATATAAAGGATCAAGTTACATGTATGTCACTAACCCACATTGTGACTGATGTAGTTGCAAATTGCCTGAAAGGGCCTTACAGCTTGTGGCAAGAAATCAACACTCACTACTTGTGTGCTAATCAATTGATTGCTAAAATTGTAGGTGGTTTGAAAAGCATTAAGCAAGATGGGAGGCCCATCGGGTCTATTGTTGCCTTCTCTACATTTTAAACTTGGCTATGATTGTTGGCAATAATGTGTATGCTGTGAGCATTTTTAAAGATTGGCCTAGGTGACCGACTTACATTTTCCCCCTCCACGGCATCCACAACATTGCCCTGTTGTGGCTGGGCGAACTCCTCGATATCCAGGGGTGGCCGTGGCTCCTGCTGCTCCAGGGTGAAAAGGAGCTGGTCGTAATACCATAAAGTTGGGGTGTACACATCCCCCGCTGCCATGCCCGACCGCCGTGACTGGATGACTTTTTTGTTTTCCTTCCCAAACACTGTCTTTAGGTGCTGGATCTTCTTTTTAATGTACTCAATGTCGAGTTCTTGGCCTGGCAGATATTGCCGGGCGACCACCAGGAGCCTCTCATAGGCCGCATTGTGGAGGGCCCTGTTGGTGTACCCAACCGCTCTAGTTTGCCACAGGCAGGGGTTCTCCCTGTAGGCCTCAATCAGGGCACTTATATAATCCCTATTTGGAAGGGGCATCTGCAAAACAAATAATAAATGCAATCAGTAAAAATCACTGTGGCACATGGTCCAAACCATGTGTAAACTAACATCCACAGGATGATAAGTCACCTGGCATGATCAATGTGAAAAGCCCCAGCTCAATAACACAACACCACACTTGCTTAGACCAACAATGTTGGTGAAGTCACTGGGATGTGTGCTGTTGTGACAGTGACAATCCAAACTTTGTGCCTGGAGTCCCATATAATAACCTGAAGTTTAGATGGCTCAGTCTCATCAAATGATGTGAACATACCTTGACTTAATCAAACACAGTGTGTAGGCTGTTAAGAGTTTGCAATGCAAAAAATATGCTGGCTGCCTGGCTGCTGTCACTCACACTTGTGTCAAGGGACACACAAAAGAGCAGGTCCAACACACATGTTCACAATGCACTATTTATCCGAATTGATCCGACAGCTGTTGGACATGACAGGTGAGATATGCATAGACATCGCAATTTACACGCCCGGTATAGGCCGTAACAGCTGCGCTGGGTGTGTTCGTGCGGTTTCAGCCACGCCTGCCGTGGAACATAGCCCCGGCGTTGTGTGTGGCACAATGGTTCACCACGCCTGTTTGGAGGGCGTAACATCGTGTGGGTGTGTGGTTTAGCGTTGAGGAGACACGCCTGGTAGGGGGACGTCTCGCCTTGTCATTGGCTAGGGCTTGTATATATAGAGTTTGCTGGAGATGCACAATGTCTTTGCTGCGGAGTTGCTGCCGGTATGTACTTGGAGAGTCCGCATGTGAAACCTTGTGAATGGGGGTCACTATAGCGTTGTCCAAAGAGATATGAGGGGGTTTGTGTTCTTGACCCCCCCTCTGCTGTTTCCATGATGTTTGTTTTGGTTTTTTTGGTTAAATTTATCGTTATATAGCAAAATACAAGGACTGAAGCATGGCCTTGTGGCATTGAAGTCATCGGGACAAAGTTATTATTTTCGGTGGCTTGACATTGGAGTGACACCCATCTCAGCGACCACTGCATGTGAGTTATTATTGTGTGTCTGTAGTGTTGCTTTTTCCATACATATGGTCCTCCATGTGTCTGATGTTCATGGTCTTTGCGTTGTTCATGCTGTAGGAAGTGTGATGTTGGTTGTGATCTAAGGCTGCTTTCACACTACGATTTTTGCATTTCCGATGCTGTCCGAAAAAAATCGGACAGCATCGGACCGATTTTCGGACCCCATGCATCCCTATGGGGATCGGACCGAATCGGATGTGCACTAAAAGCCATCCGATTTGGTCCGATCCGAATCTGTCCGATTTTTTTATCGGTGCAAAAATCGGAGCTTGCTCCGATTTTTGCACCGAAAATAAAATCTGACAGATTCGGATCGGACCAGATCGGATGGCTTTTAGTGCACATCCGATCCGACCCGATCAATTTGACATGGGGCCCTATGGAGCAGGGTCCGAGAAAACATGTTATGTCTCCTCGGACCGATTTTAGTGTACTGAGCATGCTCAGTACACTAAAATAGCTCCTAAAAGTAAATTAAGGGGTTAATAAAAAAAAAAAAATCTATGCTCACCTGTCCACGAGGCCCACGTCGTCTCCCGGCGTCTCCGGTGTCTCCAGGTATCTTGCCATCTGTGCTGATAAGACCTCTCGTGATGTCACAATCACATGACTGCCAGGAACCAATAGCCGGCAGTCATGTGATTGTGACATCACGAGAGGTCCTGGCTGCACTGAGACAGAACAGCAAGATACCGGGAGACGCGCGGGACCGTGCAGGAGTCGTGGACAGGTGAGAAAGGAGAGGAGGAGAGGGGAGGACAAGAGGAGGAGGACACATGGGGGGACCGGGGGCCAAGAGGGGAAGACCGGGGGCCAAGAGGGGAGACACAGGGGATGAGAGCACCGGGGGCCAAGAGGGGAGACACAGAGGATGAGAGGACCGGGGGCCAAGAGGGGAGACACAGGGGATGAGAGCACCGGGGGCCAAGAGGGGAGACACAGGGGATGAGAGCACCGGGGGCCAAGAGGGGAGGACCGGGGGCCAAGAGGGGAGACACAGGGGATGAAAGGACCGGGGGCCAAGAGGGGAGACACAGGGGATGAGAGCACCGGGGGAGAGACTGTGACAGCTCAGGGAGCGATCTGACAGGAGGGCGGGCGTCCTATTTTCTGTCGGAATCGGATGTCTATTTGGCACCCGATTCCAGGCATTAGAAGAATCCGATGCTGTCCGATTTATATCGGACAGCATCGGATTTTACAAAAATCGTAATGTGAAAGTAGCCTAAATGTGTGTAGGGCTTTTTGTGTATTGTATTGTATTTTGTTGTGCAAGGCATGTAAAAACATGTGGCCTTCCTCAACACCTTCATTGATACTGTATGTGTTGTGGGGTTTTAGTACATCTTTTCCACATGTGTAGTGCACCTGTAGATATTTCGCCAATGTCATGCTCCTTAGGCTGTGGTCACACATAGAAATCCGTTTTTGGAAGTGATTTTCATCACCAATCCGTTTTTTTCTGGGTGCTTTTTGAGCCTCCTGCACTCCTGAACGTTTTTGGAATTTTCATTAAAAAAACGCATGCGCGAACGCATGCGCAAACGCAAGTGCGCGTTTGCATGCGTTCGCGCATGCGTTTCCCATAGGGCCCCATGTTAAAAAAAACGCATGAAAACGCATGCGTTTTTTAACTGATGCCAAAAACGTTGCATGCAACGTTTTTGACTCAAAAACGGACAGGGCAATGTTTGGAGCTCCATAGAAAAACGGACAGGGTGTTTATTACACCCAATCCGTTTTTCTGTCAGTTTTTGGACTTAGAAAAAAAAATGAGAAAACTGAAGCCAAAAACGGACTGAGGGCTTATGTGGAACACATAGAAATCCGTTTTTGGAAGTCCTTTTCATCACCAGTCCGTTTTTTTTGGGGTGCTTTTTGAGCCTCCTGCACTTCTGAACGTTTTTGGGACTTAGTCATTTTTTCATGAAAAACGCATATGCGTTAACGCATGCGTTAACGCAGATGCCTATATGTGCTATGCGTTAACGCATGCGTTTCCCATAGGGCCCCATGTTAAAAAAACGCATGCGTTAACGCATGCGTTTTTTAACTGATGCCAAAAACGCTGTTTACTGCGTTTTTGGCTCAAAAACGGACAGGGCAATGTTTTGAGCTCCAGAGAAAAACGCACAGGGTGTTTATTACACCCAATGCGTTTTTCTGTCAGTTTTTGGACTTAGAAAAAAAAATTAACAAAACTGAAGCCAAAAACGGACTGAGGGCTTATGTGTGACCCCAGCCTTAGTGGTTCCTTTTTTGATGTTCACATTGTCGTAAAACCACCTTTGTGCGTAGGCAGCATAGTAAACATAGTTTTGCCTCTAAACAGCATGAATCCAGATCAACGTGCCGTGGTGGGGGCTGCTTTACTGGTGCAGGCAGCACGTGTGGAGGATGAGAGGGTGGAGAGACGCAGGAGGAGACCACGACGCATCTGGGCCAGGGAGTGGCTGCAGCAGCGCGATCAGCATTCACACATTCGCCTTCTGCACCAACTTCGGGACGACTTCCCACGTGACTTCCAAAATTTCCTCCGGATGACAGATGAGACCTTTCAAATCTTGTTGGCAGCAGTGTGCCCGCTCATCAGACGGCAGGATACTGTAATGCGTCCAGCAGTGCCTGCGGAGGAGAGGTTGGCCGCCACACTGCGCTTTCTCGCAACAGGTCGCACCATGCAGGACTTGGTCTACTCGTCTGCTATATCAAGTCCCCTCCTTAGCCAACTCATCCCGGAGACATGTGAGGCTATACTGCGGGCTCTAGCTCCTACATACATGCGTTTGCCCCAAAACCCTGAAGAATGGCTGGCCACTGCCGCAGAATTCAGCCAGAAGTGGCAATTCCCAAACTGTGGTGGTGCCATAGATGGGAAACATATTAGGATCACACAACCACACAACAGTGGGTCATTTTTTTATAATTATAAATCCTATTTTAGTATTGTTTTGATGGCAGTGGTGAACGCGAATTATGAATTTGTGTCGGTGTCAGTGGGCACAAATGGGAGGGTGTCTGATGGCGGGGTTTTTGACCAATCGTCGTTTGGTCAAAAACTGAAAACTGGGCGTCTCAATTTGCCGCCCACAAATCGCACCTGTGAAAACCTGAACTTTGTGTTCCTGGCGGATGAGGCCTTCCCACTACATCCAAATTTGATGAAGCCATATCCCCAGAGGCATCTCACTGGCAACCAACGAATTTTCAACTATCGGCTTTCCCGGGCACGGCGAGTGGTGGAGAATGCCTTTGGCATTATGGCTAGCCGTTTCCGCATTTTCCACACGGCCATTAATATGAAACTCGAATCTATTGACCTTGTAGTTCTGGCCTGTTGTGTGCTCCACAATTTTCTAAGACGCCGGGATCGCCAGGCCTACACACCACCAAACTTTGAGGACCGCATTGACTCCAGCAATGGTGAGGTGGTGTTGGGGGGCTGGCGTGCTGATGCCCCACAGATGGCAGGACTACAGCCATTAGGGGGTGGAAGCAGCCGCCAGGAGGCACAGGAGATGAGGGACCGGTACTGCCAGTACTTTAATGGTCCAGGGGCTGTGAGCTGGCAACACAACCTTCCCTAATTATTAGTGTGCCATGGGGACTTTTGCATTGCACAGTTTCACTGTGTCCTGCAGCTCAGGGTTGGAGGCAGGACATGTGTCCCTTTTTTTGTTTGGTGAAGAGGTGTGAATTTGTTTAAAAATACCCAGATTTAGGGAAATTTTAGTTAATGTTTTGAAGAGGGCCAGGCCTTGCCCATTTCAGGGGAGCTATGTGTTGCAGACATACCTCTTGTCTGTGACATGAGCCAGGGATTTGGCTTCTTGGTGCATGTTGGCACTATTTTTGGTATTTGTGTTGAAGGGCCCGGCTTCTGGGTCCTGTGAGAGACGGGTGGGACCAGGACCCACATACCTCCCGAAAGGCCCTTGTGACAGTGGTCACATTTTTGTTTTGTAGCACATAGGGACAGAGTTAGGACTGTCTCGACCAGGGCCTACCGTGACGTTGGTGAGGCAGCTTAATGTGCGTTTTTTGGCAAAAACGTATAAACCAAAAGGCCCTGATTTTTGTCACAGAACTTGTTATTTGCTACATTGTTTTGGTAGGAAACCGGATTACATACACACACGCATATGTTGGACCACATATATGGTGGTCCCAACACAAGTGTTGCAAAGCACAGTACAGAGGACACAAACATTATGGCACCAGGAACAATGAATGTTGAGAGGCGCTTTGCCTCTGCGTTGGTATGCATTTTCCCCACAATCCCGCTTGACAACACATGCGCTTTGTCACACACTTTAAATCAAACATCAGCAACAGCACACAACAAACACACATGCATTTCACAGGCGTTTGGAACAAACACTCATGCCGCACACACAGCTCGCTACAGGGTGAGTCATTAACGGATCGCCAAAACTACAACAATTGAGCAACGCATAAGTGATCGTATTCTACACGCCGCACCAAGGGGGATAGCGTTTTCTACCTTTTCACCAATCAAATTTATTTTTGTGGTAGAGCACATCGTGTTTACACATGTACATTGCGACCAACATCACAGGACATTCTGGAGATGAGGCCGCCATGTTTCAAAGGACATCTGACCAATGAGGACGCAGTACTGACCACCAATGGTGTAGTGAGGGGCGCAGCTTGGAGACCATGTACCACGCCTATGTGCTCCAATTAAACATTGGAAAATGTCCACATTTGCCACAACATCGTTTAGGAGGTTTCTGTGTGACTGTTTGCTGAACGATGTCCACAGATGATAAGTGCATCGCTCATACGACCGCTGGATCGCTGCATCGGAGAATCGTCTGAGCGATGTCTGTGGGTGTAGCGTTGTGATGAACGATCTCACACGTCGTTCGGACGATGTGCAAATGTGACATCGTTTACGACATCGTTATCTATATCTTAACGTGTGACGGCCGCTTTAGAAACTGAAAGCAGACTGTTGTGCGTTCTCACCTGCAGTTACCAGTGCAGATATAGTTGAGAGAACGCCTCTGTATGAGAGCGTTGTATATATGCCACCTCTTGTGGGAAGTTAGGACTGCCGCTGTTATCTGTGCCCTTCTACCTACTATGTTTATCGTACTCTTTTGAAGCTAAACATGATACTGCAAACATGACAATTGGCATGAAAACTATTTACATCAAGTCAGGCCTAATATATCAGGAAAATGAATTGGATCTCCAACAGCCCACTCGCTGAATTTCGTTGCTATGAAAGCCTGCGCGTGCCGCCTCCGTTACTGCCCCGATCCGGAAACCCGAGATTTGCGATAGATATTTTAAGGATGGCAGTGAACTGGGCAACCGTAAGCAGGGACCCGTCTGCGCGCTCAAAAAAGAATGTGCATTTGGAAGAGCTTGTGTCCATTGTGAGGTAGCAACCGGGGAACCCGCTTGCATAACGACAAAACACGTGTTTAAGTTAACCAATGTCTACCCGTTTATTTTTCACATATTAATAACATAACCCGGGTAGCATGTTTGACACATATCACATTGATTATAAACACTTTACATAAATACACCATACATTTTACATATAACATTACATAACACTTATTGCACATGACATCTTATTGTAACCCGGGACCTGTAACCATCTCTCTGTCCCCATTGGAGCTCTACTAACAGCTCCCGTGGTGGCTACGGCCTCCGGCCTACTTACACTATACATCAATACATACGTTACATTACAACGATGACCCCTCCGGGTTCATAACTGGGATTGAGCAACCTGAGTACCGGGTATGTCATGTATCCCCAAGGGGCTCCCACGTCCAGGTCAGCGCCCACCTGGTTCAACCATGGTGTCCCCACTCTAGGAGCCCTTTTTAACCCCTGCTTCTGACCTTCATTACATACGCCTCAACGGGCCCTGTGGGTCCCAATGGCGGTACCTGCCGCCTGACTTTAGTCACCCAGCATGATGATATACCATTAACCCGTAGTCAGGATTCCTGCCTGACCGGGTCCTTACATACCGTATGTGATCCATCATTCAAACGTCCATGGATCACACGCATCCTTCCACACACTCACAGCCCATCATCCATTGACTGTGGCTCCTCCATGGCCCATTACAAGGATTGGCAAACCTTAGTACCCGGGAAACTCATCCGTTACCTACTAGGAGCCCTATTACCCCTGTGTCTGGCACCACAGGCACACCCACACCATTAGAGTCCGTGGTTGAGGGACAGGTACCCTCTGCAAGCAGCAGAGCAAGCCTCCCTCTCGTCCCACAGGAACGGATCGCCTCCAATGCATCATCCACACTGGCTGGGTCACTCTCCCCCACAACATTATACGTGGCTGTTACACATAGGCCATCGTCTTTCATTCAGGGCACTGTTACCTAAGCCCTTTCATACGTCTACGGGTCCTTTACCGACTGCCTAGTCGGACCCAATAGCGGTTATGCCCGCCTGGCATTAATCACACACAGCTCACTCCGTTACACGGGAACCGCTGTCTTACCGGGCACGGATCCGGGTCTCGCTACCTGGGTAACGGGTTGGCCAAGCCTCCCACAGGCTCCTTCCTGGACATGTTTCACCCCACATCCAGTCCAGCGTCCAACAAGTCAGCCACGGCTTCCCCACCCCAGGTGCTGTCACGACCCTGGTCCTGGCTACCGGTATGGAGCTAGCATGCTCCTTTCACCATCTCAACATGGCGGTATGGACTCGCACTCCCAGTCCCTCACACAGACTGGCTCTGCTCGGCTCTCTGGCTGGTAATCAGCCCACATGCTCTCAGGCTGATGTCTGGCTGAGAATGAATCTCTCAATCACTCAGCTGGCTGACTTTTATCGTGCCGGCCACACCCACACTGATTCATCCAGCTGGGCTGCTATTCCTCCGGACACACAGACCTGACACCCCCACCTGGGCTGTCAGCAATCACTCATTACATCCCATTCCTCATGGCTTCCTCTATTTCATGAGCCACTCACTAGTCACTTTAAACCTCATTGTGTTCAGGATAGGTTCACACAGTATCATCACAGGAAAACCGGCCAGTGTGCACAGGATCCTCCTGATCCTGCATGTGATGCGCCCCGGCCATGAGGATCATGCCGGTGGTGCCTCACACCATGTAGGTCTGAATGATCTGTACCAGGCATAACGGGTCGGGGGTCTGAAAAATGGGAAACCACGTGCCGCGGGCCAACTGATCTGTCTTTGAACGCCAAATGCGCGCCCGTAACATCCCGTTGCAGCAAATGACATTGTCCCAGAGTAAGCCGGAGGGGCGAGATGGTGATTTGGTAACAAGCTCACTCACTTTGGGAAGTACACTGAGCTGTAGGCTGATTTTCTGCTAAGAAAAAAAAAAATTTAAATCTTAGTTCTTAGCAAGTGTGACCGCGAGCTTAGTGTGACTGGGAGCGTAAGTGCGGACGGAAGTAAGTGTGTGACTTGTGATTCAGTGACTTTAGATTCAGGGAGTTTGGAAGGGAGGACTTATTGAATTGCTGCTAGTATTTTATTAATACTTTGCATTTCTTTTTACTTATCATTTCTGTCTGGTGCAAGCCCCATTAGGAAATGAGCTCCATGATTGGCAATGCCATCCAGTGAACATCTTGCCACATGTATGCATTCCTTGAACAGCCGGTCGAGGGTGCATACTGCTGTGTGAGATGTGAGTATGTTGTGCATTTGGAAGCCCAGATACTGGATCTAAATGAACAACTGACAACGCTGAGATCCATAGACAATATGGAAAGGAGTCTGCTGCTCACTGAACAGCTGCTCAATGGGATAGATGTGGGGGAGGATGGTAGCATGGAGCTGCAGGACAGTGAGGTAGCCAGCTGGGTGACAGTTAGAAGGAGGGGTAGAGGGAAGAGTGCCAGGGAGGCTAGCCCTGATCTGGCACACCCCAATAAATTTGCTATGTTGGCAGATGAGGGGGATGTGAGTTCAGGGATAGCACTGCTGCAGCAGGGCATGACCTCTGAAAGCCAGAGGAGTGTCTGCTCCAGTAAGGGGGAAGACAAGAGAACAGGGCAGGACAGACAAGTGCTGGTAGTGGGGGACTCAATTATTAGGGGAACAGATAGGGCAATCTGTCACAAAGACAGGGATCGTCGAACAGTGTGCTGCCTACCTGGCGCTCGAGTCCGGCACATCGCTGACCGGGTTGACAGATTATTGGGAGGGGCTGGTGAGGACCCAGCGGTCATGATGCACATTGGCCCAAATGACAAAGTTAGAGGTAGGTGGAAGGTCCTTAAAGATGATTTCAGGGAATTAGGCTGCAAGCTTAAGGCAAGGACCTCCAAGGTAGTATTCTCTGAAATACTGCCTGTACCACGAGCCACACCAGAGAGGCAACGGGAGATTAGGGAGATAAATACATGGCTCAGGAATTGGTGTAGGAAGGAGGGGTTTGGGTTCCTGGAGAACTGGGCCTGTTGGCTACAGGTTCTATGCTAGGGACGGGCTACACCTCAATGGGGAGGGTGCAGTTGTGCTGGGGGAGAAAATGGCTAGAAGGTTGGAGGAGTGTTTAAACTAGAGATTGGGGGGGAGGGTATTCATTGTACAGGAGGGGATGATAGTGTAAATAGTAACCTGGGCACAAGTAATAAAATTGGGGGTGGCATGGGGGGGTGGGGTTAGAACAGTCAATATAGTAGGAAGGAATAGAGGTAAAGAGAGATGCGTAAAGTGCATGTACACTAATGCCAGAAGCCTCACCAACAAAATGGAGGAATTAGAATTGATTTTGTTGGAAAATAATTATGACATGGTGGGGATATCGGAGACATGGCTGGATGAGAGCCATGACTGGGCTGTTAATTTACAGGGCTATAGTCTGTTTAGAAATGACCGTACAAATAAGCGAGGAGGAGGTGTATGTTTATACGTAAAACCATCATTAAAACCCATCCTGCTTGATAATATAGGTGAATCTAATGGAAATGTAGAGTCTCTGCGGGTGGAGATAAGGGGAGGGGGAAAAAATAATAAATTACTGATAGGTGTTTGTTATAAGTCTTCAACAATAATGGAGGTGGAGGAGAATATCCTCATAAAGCAAATAGATGAAGCAGCGACTCAGGGAGAAGTCATTATTATGGGGGACTTCAACTACCCTGAAATACATTGGGGATCAGAAACCTGCAGTTCCAGCAAAGGTAATAGGTTTTTGACAACTATGAGAGACAATTACCTTTCACTACTGGTTCAGGAACCAACAAGAAGGGGGGCACTGCTGGACCTAATATTAACCAACAGGCCAGACCGCATATCAAATATACGGGTTGGAGATCACTTGGGTAATAGTGATCATAAAATAATAAGTTTTCAAGTATCCTTCACTAAGATGTGTAGAAGAAGGGCTACAAGGACACTAAACTTCAGGAAGGCAAATTTCCAACGGTTGAGAGATGATCTTAGTGCAATAAACTGGGACGATATCCTGAGACATAAAAGTACACAAAGCAAGTGGGAGACGTTTATTAGCATCCTGAATAGGGCCTGTGCACAATATATACCCTATGGGAATAAGCATGCTAGAAAGAGGAGGAAACCACTATGGCTAAATAAGGCTGTAAGGGGCGCAATAAGTGACAAAAAGAAAGCATTTAGGGAATTAAAGCAAGTAGGTAGTGATGAGGCATTAAATAAATACAGAAAATTAAATAACATTTGTAAAAAGCAAATCAAGGCAGCAAAGATTGAGACAGAGAGACTCATTGCCAGTGAAAGTAAAAATAATCCCTAAATATTTTTTAACTACATAAATAGTAAGAAACAAAAAAATGATTGTGTTGGCCCCTTTAAAAATAATCTGGGTAAAATGGTGGATGAGGATGAGGAAAAAGCCAATATGCTAAATGACTTTTTTTCAACAGTATTTACACAAGACAATCCCATGACAGACAATATGATCAGTGATAACAAAAACTGTCAATTAAATGTCACCTGCTTAACCCAGCAGGAAGTACGGCATCGTCTAAAAATCACTAAAATTGACAAATCCCCAGGCCCGGATGGGATACACCTCAGAGTGCTGCAGGAATTAAGTACTGTCATAGATAGACCATTATTTTTAATCTTTAAAGATTCCATAATAACAGGGTCCGTACCACAGGACTGGCGTATAGCAAATGTGGTGCCAATATTCAAAAAGAGAACAAAAACTGAACTTGGAAATTATAGGCCAGTAAGCTTAACCTCTACTGTGGGTAAAATCCTAGAGGGTTTTCTAAGAGATGCTATACTGGAGTATCTGAAGAAAAATAACCTCATGACCCAATATCAACATGGTTTTACGAGGGACCGTTCCTGTCAAACTAATCTGATAAGCTTCTATGAAGAAGTAAGTTCTGGACTGGACCAAAGAAATGCAGTGGATGTGGTGTATATGGACTTTCCAAAAGCTTTTGATACGGTGCCACACAAAAGGTTGATACATAAAATGAGAGCAATGGGGATAGGAGAAAATATGTGTAAGTGGGATAAAAACTGGCTTAGCGATAAGAAACAAAGGGTGGTCATTAATGGAACACACTCTGAATGGGTCACAGTTAACAGTGGGGTACCACAGGGGTCAGTGTTGGGCCCACTTCTTTTTAATATATTTATTAATGACCTTGTAGGGGGCATACAGAGTAGGATCTCAATATTTGCAGATGACACTAAACTCTGCAGGGTAATCAATACAGAGGAGGACAACTTTATATTACAGGAGGATTTATGTAAACTAGAAGCTTGGGCTGATAAATGGCAAATGAGCTTTAATGGGGATAAATGTAAGGTCATGCACTTGGGCAGAGGAAACAAAAGGTATAATTATGTGCTTAATTGTAAAACACTGGGCAAAACTATCACGGAAAAAGACCTGGGTGTATGGGTAGATGACAAACTCACATTTAGTGGCCAGGGTCAGGCAGCTGCTGCAAAGGCAAATTAAATAATGGGATGCATTAAAAGAGGCATAGATGCTCATGAGGAGAACATCATTTTACCTCTATACAAGTCACTAGTGCGACCACACTTAGAATACTGTGTACAATTCTGGTCTCCGGTGTATAAGAAAGACATAGCTGAACTAGAGGGGGTCCAGAGAAGAGCGACAAAAGTCATTAGAGGACTAAGGGGTCTGCAATACCAAGACAGGTTATTAAACTTGGGGTTATTTAGCTTGGAAAAACGAAGGCTTAGGGGTGATCTT
Source organism: Allobates femoralis (assembly GCA_033576535.1). NCBI lineage: Eukaryota > Metazoa > Chordata > Amphibia > Anura > Aromobatidae > Allobates > Allobates femoralis. The sequence goes on along the minus strand of JARQOC010000004.1, from coordinate 435,939,294 downwards.
ATAATAATGTATAAATATATGAGGGGACAGTACAGAGAACTTTCTAATGATCTCTTTACTCTTAGGCCTGAGACGGGGACAAGGGGGCATCCTCTATGTCTGAAGGAAAGAAGGTTTCATCATAATCACATGGATTCTTTACTGTAAGAGCAGTGAGACTATGGAACTCTCTGCCACATAATGTTGTAATGAGTGAGTCACTACTAACTTTTAAGAAGGGCCTGGATGCCTTTCTTGAAAACTATAATATTACCAGTTATACAGTGTTGGCCAAAAGTATTGACACCCCTGCAATTCTGTCAGATAATACTCTGTTTCTTCCTGAAAATGATTGCAATCACAAATTCTTTGGTATTATTATCTTCATTTAATGTGGCTTCAATGAAAAAACACAAAAGAGAATGAAGCAAAAAGCAAAACATTGATCATTTCACACAAAACTCCAAAAATGGGCCAGACAAAAGTATTGGCACCCTCAGCCTAATACTTGGTTGCACAACCTTTAGCCAAAATAACTGCGATCAACCGCTTCCAGTAACCATCAATGAGTTTCTTACAATGCTCTGCTGGAATTTTAGACCATTCTTCTTTGGCAAACTGCTCCAGGTCCCTGATATTTGAAGGGTGCCTTCTTCAACCTGCCAATTTTAGATCTCTCCACAGGTGTTCTATGGGATTCAGGTCTGGACTCATTGCTGGCCACCTTAGAAGTCTTCAGTGCTTTGTCTCAAACCATTTTCTAGTGCTTTTTGAAGTGTGTTTTGGGTCATTGTCCTGCTAGAAGACCCATGACCTCTGAGGGAGACCCAGCTTTCTCACACTGGGCCCTACATTATGCAGCAAAATTTGTTGGTAGTCTTCAGACTTCATAATGCCATGCACACAGTCAAGCAGTCCAGTGCCAGAGGCAGCAAAGCAACCCGAAAACATCATGGAACCTCCGCCATGTTTGACTGTAGGGACCGTGTTCTTTTCTTTGAATGCCTCTTTTTTTCTCCTGTAAACTCTATGTTGATGCCTTTGCCCAAAAAGAGAGAACATTCTTCCAAAACGTTTTAGGCATTCTCAGGTAAGTTTTGGCAAACTCCAGCCTGGCTTTTTTATGTCTTGGGGTAAGAAGTGGGATTTTCCTTGGTCTCATACCATACAGTCCCTTTTCATTCAGACACCGACGGATAGTACGGGTTGACACTGTTGTACCCTCGGACTGCAGGGCAGCTTGAACTTGTATGGATGTTAGTCAAGGTTCTTTATCCACCATCTGCACAATCTTGCGTTGAAATCTCTTGTCAATTTTTCTTTTCTGTCCACATCTAGGGAGATTAGCCACAGTGTCATGGGCTTTAAACTTCTTGATGACACTGCACACGGTAGACACAGGAACATTCAGGTCTTTGGAGATGTACTTGTAGCCTTGAGATTGCTCATGCTTCCTCACAATTTGGTTTCTCAAGTCCTCAGACAGTTCTTTGGTCTTCTTTCTTTTCTCCATGCTCAATGTGGTACACACAAGGACACAGGACAGAGGTTGAGTCAACTTTAATCCATGTCAACTGGCTGCAAGTGTGATTTAGTTATTGCCAACACCTGTTAGGTGCCACAGGTAAGTTACAGGTGCTGTTAATTACACAAATTAGAGAAGCATCACATGATTTTTCTAAGAGTTCCAATACTTTTGTCCACCCCTTTATTATGTTTGGTGTGGAACCATATCCAATTTGGCTTTAGAACAATTCTTTTTGTGTTTTTTTCATTGAAGACAAATTAAATGAAGATATTAATACCAAAGAATTTGTGATTGCAATCATTTTCAGGAAGAAACTGAGTATTATCTGACAGAATTGCAGGGGTGTCAATACTTTTGGCCAACACTGTATATACTAGATTCTTTGATAGGGCGTTGATCCAGTGAACTATAGAAACAGGAGGATTATCCACAGCACCTCATGGAAAAGGAATCCTCTGGGTTCCAAACATATAGGCGCAAGTCCAGAGCCAGGGAGATCCACCCGGCAATAGAAACATACATATAAATGGAAGAACAGCGCCTTACAAGCTGGTAGTTCAAATCTTCAACAGTTTATTCCATCCACCACAGCACAACGTTTCGGTTATAGAGAACCTTCTTCAAGTGCATACATTACACAGAAACACCATGTGTTTTATAGTATAAGACTCCACCCCCACTGATAATAAGCCAATCAATGGTGAGTGGAAAGTAAACAAAGATAAAAATCACCTAATTCCTAGACAGAGATCGACTAACCATATCAGAACACAATGGGTACATATAAGTCAATACACGCGCACATACAGTTAACACATCGCCACACGTGAAGTCCAGTAATCACGTTCAGCAATACTATCGGCATCCATCCAATGGTCGCCAGGCATCCCCGGTTGTCATAGAGACTTAACGTCACAACGGACTTCTGCCTATCGGTGCCGCGCACGTCCGGGGCATCATTGCGCACGCGTCGGCGTCCGTCCTCCATTGGTTGGAGCTCCTGTCAGTCAGCAGGAGCTACTGACGTATTTCCGGAAACGGAACGGCACTAGTACAATGCGAGTCCGTCCTCCATTGGTTAGGGCTCCTGTCAGTCAACAAGGGCTTCTGACGTGTTTCCAGAGACGGAACGATACTGGTACAATGTGAGTCTATACAATATACTCCATGTGTCAACATATATTACATTATCAAAACAAGACCCCGCGTTTACAATAGCATCCCTACTAACAGTCAATCATAATTAACCTATCATAGTCCGATAATTCCACAAATCCATGTGGGAAGAATATCAAGGGCCAGACTACAATTCTAAGAGGGCTTTTACAGTATCAACAAAGTTATAGTTGATCTTCCCAATAATTTACTAGGAATCATCAGACCTACTATAATCAATAGCCCATCTATACAGGACATCTTATATATATTAGCCTACCATAGTCTATAGCCTATTGATACAGGGAAACCTATATATAACAGCATTGTTGCGGGACAATATACAACTCTTAAACAAGGGTAAAGAGAAAAACATTATCATATAAACCTGTATGGGAGAAAAAAGATACACGTAGTCATATATAGACATATATAGTGTTGAGAGATCACAAGTAGTAATATCCACATAATCATATACTATTTAGATGTCCATGTACATCAACACTCAAAGGCATTAATGTAGCCATATACCATATCAGATTGTTAAATGGTAATAACCAAACCTAACCTGCATCACAGGCCCTTAAATGTACCATTATGATACATATTAGAGATCTCATCATCCACATCCCCATAGTAAACAAAACAATACCCTCTTGTATGATCACCTCTCCACTTGCTATAGGTTATATCCGAATATCCAACAACAAGGGCCACCCATAAAGACTAGATAGTCATCCATCTATAAATCAAAAGTTATATTTTAAAAAACAAGATTAAAAACAATATTTACATGATGATAAGGAAAGAGCAAATTAATCACCCCGAACCAAGTAGACATCCCCTCTGATCATAATCAACATTCATGCCTTTTGGGGACAAGGTATCCAACTCGAATATCCATTTCAATTCTTTCATTTTAATTGAGCAACACGGTTTCCACCTCTTCTTAGGAGAGGCACATCGTCTATCACCCTAAATCTGAGCTGGTTGACCGTGTGGCCCATTGCATGAAAATGTCTCGGTACCGGCAGTTCAGTTAAACCAGTTCGGATAGTGCTTTTGTGCTTCCCTATGCGGGTTTTTACCTCCATCGTTGTCTCCCCTACATAGAGGAGACCACATGGGCAACAGATCGTATAGATCACAAAGTCACTATTACACGTGTACCTCCTTTTAATTTCATATTTCTTACCAGAGCGTGGATGACTGAAGTACCGGCCCATGTGGTCTCCTGAACTGCCGGTACCGAGACATTTTCATGCAATGGGCCACACGGTCAACCAGCTCAGATTTAGGGTGATAGACGATGTGCCTCTCCTAAGAAGAGGTGGAAACTGTGTTGCTCAATTAAAAATGAAAGAATTGAAATGGATATTCGAGTTGGATACCTTGTCCCCAAAAGGCATGAATGTTGATTATGATCAGAGGGGATGTCTACTTGGTTCGGGGTGATTAATTTGCTCTTTCCTTATCATCATGTAAATATTGTTTTTAATCTTGTTTTTTAAAATATCACTTTTGATTTATAGATGGATGACTATCTAGTCTTTATGGGTGGCCCTTGTTGTTGGATATTCGGATATAACCTATAGCAAGTGGAGAGGTGGATCATACAAGAGGGTATTGTTTTGTTTACTATGGGGATGTGGATGATGAGATCTCTAATATGTATCATAATGGTACATTTAAGGGCCTGTGATGCAGGTTAGGTTTGGTTATTACCATTTAACAATCTGATATGGTATATGGCTACATTAATGCCTTTGAGTGTTGATGTACATGGACATCTAAATAGTATATGATTATGTGGATATTACTACTTGTGATCTCTCAACACTATATATGTCTATATATGACTACGTGTATCTTTTTTCTCCCCGTACAGGTTTATATGATAATGTTTTTCTCTTTACCCTTGTTTAAGAGTTGTATATTGTCCCGCAACAATGCTGTTATATATAGGTTTCCCTGTATCAATAGGCTATAGTATAGACTATGGTAGGCTAATATATATAAGATGTCCTGTATAGATGGGCTATTGATTATAGTAGGTCTGATGATTCCTAGTAAATTATTGGGAAGATCAATTATAACTTTGTTGATACTGTAAAAGCCCTCTTAGAATTGTAGTCTGGCCCTTATGATATTCTTCCCACATGGATTTGTGGAATTATCGGACTATGATAGGTTAATTATGATTGACTGTTAGTAGGGATGCTATTGTAAACACGGGGTCTTGTTTTGATAATGTAATATATGTTGACACATGGAGTATATTGTATAGACTCACATTGTACCAGTATCGTTCCGTCTCTGGAAACACGTCAGAAGCCCTTGTTGACTGACAGGAGCCCTAACCAATGGAGGACGGACTCGCATTGTACTAGTGCCGTTCCGTTTCCGGAAATACGTCAGTAGCTCCTGCTGACTGACAGGAGCTCCAACCAATGGAGGACGGACGCCGACGCGTGCGCAATGATGCCCCGGAAAAGCGCGGCACCGATAGGCAGAAGTCCGTTGTGACGTTAAGTCTCTATGACAACCGGGGATGCCTGGCGACCATTGGATGGATGCCGATAGTATTGCTGAACGTGATTACTGGACTTCACATGTGGCGATGTGTTAACTGTATGTGCGCGTGTATTGACTTATATGTACCCATTGTGTTCTGATATGGTTAGTCGATCTCTGTCTAGGAATTAGGTGATTTTTATCTTTGTTTACTTTCCACTCACCATTGATTGGCTTATTATCAGTGGGGGTGGAGTCTTATACTATAAAACACATGGTGTTTCTGTGTAATGTATGCACTTGAAGAAGGTTCTCTATAACCGAAACGTTGTGCTGTGGTGGATGGAATAAACTGTTGAAGATTTGAACTACCAGCTTGTAAGGCGCTGTTCTTCCATTTATATGTATGTTTCTATTGCCGGGTGGATCTCCCTGGCTCTGGACTTGCGCCTATATGTTTGGAACCCAGAGGATTCCTTTTCCATGAGGTGCTGTGGATAATCCTCCTGTTTCTATAGTGATTGAGTCTATTCTCACGTGCACCGGTGGATTTAGCATCATGGAGACGTCTGACTCGGGAGCTGGTGAGTCAGGTTCCATCTGCCCTTTTTCTTACACTGATGAGGAGGCTGCAAGGATCATCTCGGACACCGAGGTTGACAATTCCTTTCTTAACCAACCCACGGCTGACATGCTTAAACGCAAGTGGGAGAATGAGTCGAAAAAACTCATCTCCATGGAGTTGCATGTGGTTACCCTTGTTGAATACTATAAGGTTCGACGCATCCCACGTGGGTTACGTCCGAATTTACAACCAACATTGTTACCTAATAATACTGCTTTCTGTGCCAAGTTTGAGGCGATTGGCAACAAATACGCTTTCGACATTATGCTCCTTAATATTGAGTTCTTGAAAAAAGAGATTGAGTCTCTCAAGAAACGATTGATGGAGACGAGGAAAGCTTTGGAGGAAGGTACCACGGAGGAAGAATTGAGTGACATTGATGTGCTGTTTCAATCCTGTTTTATAGTTTAATCTGATTAAATCTGATGCTTGTCTCTGCTGCCACCTGCTGGCCAGACCTTTCAATTCTTTCTGCCTTTCCTTGTCCAGCCTATGGGGGTGTGGCTCCTGCACGTGCGGTTTGTCTCTTCCTGTTTTGCCCAGTCATTAGGAGACATTTTCTACTGGAGAGAGTTCGATCTTCATAGAGCTGGAGAAGCAAAGTTTTTGACCCACAAGTAGTGACTGCAGAGACAAGCTTCATACAAGATTTCAATGCCATGTTTTGGATCATTCATCTATGGAATAAACCAGCATTGTTTTCATCCTAACGTGTGTACGCTTATCTGAGACGCTGCTCCGGGTCCTGTCTGCCCCTCTTATTGGAAGTACAAAGGTAAGAAAGAACTCTCACCCCATTATACAACCAGCATGCCTTTATCGCCTTTAAAGGGATCCTGTCACCCCCAAAACACCTGTAAACCTATTAAAACCTGTCCCTAGAGCATATTAACACTTTCCCTACACTCTTTTTACCTCCTAAATGCAGTAAATGACATTGCATAAAAACGTTTTATAAGTACCTGATTACTGATGATAATGAGTGACTATGCTATTCATAGTCACTCATCAAGACTGCCCCTCTGCTTCATAGCACGCCTGAATAGGCGTGATCTTCATAGCAGATTCAAATTGCCGCCTCCCTGCTGTGCCCTGTGTCGTCCGAGGCTGCTGTGTGGCTGGGTGACGCGATCCGCGTCATTCCCGGCGCCGGGTGACGTATTTACACCGGCGCTGCGCTGTCAGCTTCAAAATGCACACTGCGCATGCCCATGCGCATGCGCAGTGCGCATTTTGAAGCTGACAGGGCGGCGCCGGTGTAAATACGTCACCCGGCGCCGGGAATGACGCGGATCGCGTCACCCAGCCACACAGCAGCCTCGGACGACACAGGGCACAGCAGGGAGGCGGCAATTTGAATCTGCTATGAAGATCACGCCTATTCAGGCGTGCTATGAAGCAGAGGGGCAGTCTTGATGAGTGACTATGAATAGCATAGTCACTCATTATCATCAGTAATCAGGTACTTATAAAACGTTTTTATGCAATGTCATTTACTGCATTTAGGAGGTAAAAAGAGTGTAGGGAAAGTGTTAATATGCTCTAGGGACAGGTTTTAATAGGTTTACAGGTGTTTTGGGGGTGACAGGATCCCTTTAAGTGGGAACAGAACAGTCAAAAACTCTGCTTGAAGGCTCCCAGCAGTCAAAAACTTTGCTTAAAAGCTCCGAATAGTCAAAAACTCTGCTTGAAGGCTCCCAGCAGTCAAAAACTGCTTGAAGGCTCCCAGCAGTCAAACACTTTGGTTGAAAGCTCCTAGCAGCTAGAAAACTGCCTTACAGCCCAACATCCAGCTATAGTTCTCCATGTGCCCTGTCCCTCTGTGCATTAATCTGCCCAGCAACAAGCCTTGTGTATCTGTCTGCCTGCAGCAGTGCACGTCTGGACAAGCCTGGAGGAAGCTCTCCCACCTGCCACATCTTGTATCAGCTCTGCCTGTACTGTTATAAAGAACTGTTTTTATGCACCTGCGGTTTCCTTCTGGCCACATCGCTTCCATAAGCCTGCAGTACACTATACCTCATTACTGCACATCGGCGAGCTGCGAACCCCAAGTTTCGTCAAAGCCACCTTGGGGATCCCATCCGGGAGTTCCCGTAGAGCCGCACAGCGATTTTCGGACCCCTATTCAAAAGTTGAGTTTTTTAAAGAGACAGTACACCTTTATTCAAAATGGCCGAAAAGGACCTCGGACAGGCTCATACTGCTGAAACAGAGCAAATACAACCTGATACCGTCCACGATGAAGCCCAGGAGGCAGACCCCACGTCTCAAGCAGACCAAGTTACCCGACCAAAACGTTCTTACAAACCAACGGTAAAGGCAATTGAAAACTATCACGCTATGAAAGATGAGCTAAGTGAACGCCTGGAAGAACAGTGGGAACGCGTCGCCTCTTACATGTCGAGACTTGAACCCTCGTCAGGCGACGCCGCAAGCTTACAGTCTGTTATGGAACGGCTGAACGCCGCCCATGAAGGATACAAGAGACTGTCAACAAGGTACACTGCCCTTCTAAAAGACTTTAATTCTGATGAATCCCTTTCAGACCTCAGTAAGGCGCTAGAGACGGACAAAGGGAGAGATGCCAAGGTCCGACACGCCATAAACAAGGCCGAACACCGTATCTCTCACCTGCAAGAAACCAGATCACACCGATCGACCTCATCTAAACGTTCCTCTCGGGCATCCAGGTCATCGTCCTCAAGAAGTTCAACCATGAGCGACAGGATACTAGAGGCCCGCATAATAGCAGAGGAATCCAGGGTGAGACGTTCTTTCACTGAGAGAGAAGCAGAAGAAAAAAGGACAGAAGCAAGGGCAGAGGCAAAAAGGGCAGAAGCAGAGGTGGAAGCAAAAAGGGCGGAAGCAAGGGCAGAGGCAAAAAGGGCAGAAGCAGAAGTGGAAGCAAAAAGGGCGGAAGCGGAGATGGAAGCAAAAAGGGCAGAAGCAGAGGCTAAAAGGGCGGAAGCGGAGATGGAAGCAAAAAGGACCGAAGCAGAAGCGGAGGCTCGAATACAGATCCTTCGGTCACAGATGGAAGAGGAGGTTGCGCTAGCTAAAGTAAGACTACTCGAGCAGGCATTGATCCAAGGTCTTGATCCAGCTAACTCGCCACCACTGGAAACGGATGATCCAGTCGATCGCACCAGAGACTATGTGCTAAACCGGCTACCTGTAGCGACCCCGGTTTACAGTACCGTCCAAGTCAACGACACCAAAACCCCCAACATACTTCTAAAGGTGCCAGTACCCTCGAAGGCGCCCGAGCTAATTAACGACAGTCGCCGAGAGATACCCTCTCAAACACAGTCACCACCACAAGATGGCAACCCAGCGTTTCCTGGCCCACCTTCACAGCTCAAGCGGTATTCGTCAGATTCTTCAAGGGCTAAACCACAGCTCAACCCTGCAGCAGCATCATTCTACCCGGAAACAGCTCATCCATTCATGCCAGGCAGCCCATACGCCCCAGGGGCATCACGAGTCGTCGTGGCAACAAGTGGTGAGAAGTCGGACATGTCCGAGTTTGCCAGGTTCATGGTGAGCAGAGAGCTAATCAGTACTAGTCTTGTGAATTTTGATGATCGTGCAGAGAACTACAGGGCCTGGAAAGCAACCTTCAAGGCAGCCATCGCCAATCTCAACCTAACCGAAGAACAGGAACTCGACCTCCTGATCAAGTGGTTGGGCCCAAGCTCTTCAAGCCATATCAAGAGCCTCAGAACCGTCTATGTAGGACAAGCAGAAGCAGGTCTCGCCGCCGCATGGCAAAGGCTGGAACGCACCTTTGGCAGCGCGGAAGCAATAGAGAAAGCCCTATTCAAGAGACTGCAGGATTTCCCAAAGATCAACCTTAAAGAAGTCCACAAGCTCCAAGACCTAAGTGATCTGCTCATGGAGCTGGAGCTCGCCAAAAGAGACCCTCGTCTGTCCGGGCTGTGCTATCTGGATTCAGCCCATGGAGTAAACCCAATCGTGGTGAAGCTGCCATACAGTCTGCAGGAGAAATGGGCAACGTCAGTCTCAAGGTACAAAAGAGTGAACGACGTCACCTTTCCCCCATTTATCCACTTCTGCAGATTCATTGACGAGCAGGCCCAGATGAGGAATGACCCCAGCCTCGACTTCCTAGTATCCAACACTTCGGCAGCTGCAGCAACTCCAGCATCAAGGTATGAAAGTGCTACACAAAAACCCAGAGACACTAAGAGAGCTGTGAGTGTTAGAAAGACCGAACTACCATCACCCGCAACGCCCACAGACGAACAGAACACTGTCTCACCACGAGATAAGTCTTTCAATCGTGAATGTCCCATCCACAAAAAACCACACTCACTGATCAAGTGCAAGGGGTTTAGATCCAAAACCTTACAGGAGCGCAAGAAGATCCTCACTGAGCTTGGGATTTGCTTCAAATGCTGCGCATCACTTGAGCACATGGCCAAGGACTGTAAATCCACAGTCAAGTGTGGGGAGTGCCACAGCGAAAAGCACATTTCAGCCATGCATCCTACTCGGCTAGCTAGAGACACACCGGCTACAGTCACTACCGCTCCCGCTCCAAGTCATGGCGGGGAGCCACAGAATCAGACTGACACCGCCACAACTGTTTCCTGCTCATGCTCAGAGGTATGTGGAGAGGGCCGAATGGAGAAATGTTGTGCCCGAATATGCCTCATCAAGGTTTATCCCGAGGGACGCCCAGAAAAGGCAATGAAGGTGTATGCCATCATAGACGACCAAAGCAACCGGTCCCTGGCAGGAACCAAATTCTTTGAAGCCTTCGGAATTAGTGGACCATCAGAACCCTACACCTTGAACACCTGCTCAGGCCGCATAGAGACTAACGGCAGAAGAGCCCGGGGATTCATTGCTTCTCCTATCAATGGGAAGACTGAAATACCTCTACCAACGCTCGTTGAATGTGACCAAATACCCAGCCAGAGAAGTGAAATTCCTACCCCAGAAGCTGCACTTCATCAACCACACCTGAAACACCTCGCGAGCGTTATCCCACCTATAGACAACAACGCGGAGATTCTACTCCTGCTCGGCAGAGACAACCTGAGGGTACACAAGGTGCGACAACAGTGCAACGGACCTGACTATGCACCATACGCCCAGAGACTGGACTTGGGATGGGTAGTCATAGGAAATGTGTGTGTTGATCGATCAGAAATCGACTCCTTCAGGACCTACGTGCATGGAGATGGGCGCACAACCTGCCTAAGACCATGTCCTCATCACCATGAAGTGAAGGAGAAGCCACCAGACTCAATACAGCTACCCGACGTCGCTTCTTCCCTGCGTACCGACAACTTAGGAAGATCAGTCTTTCACGCAACCTATGGTCTGCGAAGAACCGCGTCAGAGGGAGAGCTCGAGTATGGCGCAGACACGAGAGACTTTGTTGAAAAAGACTTTTACGTAGATGACGGGCTCAAATCACTACCCACCGAGGAAGCAGCCATTGATTTGCTCAAAAGGACCCAAGGTCCAGAGTTCCTGCTGAGACAGTCGGAGGAAGCTGTCCAGGAAAACTTCAGCATCCTAGATCCAGATAACGATCCAGATGTCCGAACTGAAGTCAACACCCTGGCCACCAGTGCAGAGGAAGCTTCCAACCTCGGCTGCCAACGTTTTGAACGTTTCTCCAGCTGGACAAGACTCGTCCGGACTGTCGCCAGGTTAGTGCACATCGCCAGATGCTATTGTACAGACCTAAAAAACAGAGACTGTCATCGCTGGCATGTGTGCCACAAACCCCTTTCTGCTGAGGACATCTCCCATGGTGAGTCCCTCATAATACGCCACCTCCAACAGAGCGAATTCGCCACCGAATGGAACTGTTTACACAACAAACAGCAGATTCCACTAAGAAGCCCTCTCGCCAATCTAAACCCGATTATGGACAGTTTTGGCTTACTTAGAGTCGGCGGTCGTTTAAATCAGGCTCGTTTCGGAGTCGCAGAACAAAATCCTCTCATCATTCCCAACAAACACCACGTTACAGTCTTGCTGATCCGACATCACCATGAAAGGACTGAACACCAAGGCAGGCAGATCACAGAGGGCGCCGTACGGTCGGCAGGCCTTTGGATCATTGGAATGAAGAGACGTGTAGCACAAATACTCCATGATTGTGTGCATTGTCGCAAAACGAGAGGAAAGCAACTGTGCCAACAAATGGCTGATCTGCCTGCAGACAGATTTTCTACGGAACCACCTTTCACCTACGTGGGCCTAGACGTGTTCGGACCATGGATGGTATCCTCACGCAGAACGCGTAGCAGCCGAGCAGACAATAAGCAGTGGGCTGTGCTATTCACCTGCATGAGTGTTCGAGCCGTTCACATTGAGGTGTTAGAATCCATGGATACTTCCTGCCTGATCAATGCCTTAAGGAGGTTCTTTGCCATTAGAGGACCAGTAAAGCAGCTGAGGTCCGACCATGGCAGCAACTTCGTCGGTGCATGTAGAGAGCTGAACATCGACACCAAGCCAATCCAAGACCAGCTAGCAGACAAGGGTTGCACCTGGATCTTCAATTCTCCTCACAGTTCTCACATGGGAGGCTCCTGGGAGAGGATAATTGGGATCTCACGCAACATCCTGAACTCCATGCTAAAGGACGTTAACTCCTCAAGACTCACGCACGAGACTCTAGTCACTCTTTTAGCCGAAGTCTCAGCCATCATCAATTCGAGACTCCTCGTGCCCGTGACAATGGATCCAGAGGTACCAACCATGCTGACTCCCACTATCCTTCTTACTCAAAAAATTGACAACGCGGTAATTCCCAGCGGAGACTTCACTCACGCCAACACCTACCAAAGACACTGGAAACGAGTCCAATATTTGGCCGACTACTTCTGGAATCGATGGAGAAAGGAATACCTCACCGTTCTTCAAGGAAGAAGGAAGTGGCGACATCCCAAGCCAAATATCAAGGAAGGAGACCTGGTCCTTATGAAAGATCAGACCACTCAAAGAACTGACTGGCCTCTGGGACTTGTTACTAAGACACTACCTAGCCAGGACGGCAATGTGCAGAAGGTGGAGCTAAGGGTCTTCAGGAAAGGTGAGACGAAGACCTTTGCAAGGCCGATCCACGAACTCATTCTGCTGTTGCCCGCAGAGAGCGCCACTACGGGATGAACGCTTCCGGACCTGAACTTTAGCCTTTTTTCTTCTCATTTTTGGTTTTTTGAATTTGAATTGTTGTATTTAACATGCCCTTCGTTTTAGGTATTGTTATGGACTAATAGTGGAATCCCCAAAGTGAATTCCAGACGGGGAGTGTGCTGTTTCAATTCTGTTTTATAGTTTAATCTGATTAAATCTGATGCTTGTCTCTGCTGCCACCTGCTGGCCAGACCTTTCAATTCTTTCTGCCTTTCCTTGTCCAGCCTATGGGGGTGTGGCTCCTGCACGTGCGGTTTGTCTCTTCCTGTTTTGCCCAGTCATTAGGAGACATTTTCTACTGGAGAGAGTTCGATCTTCATAGAGCTGGAGAAGCAAAGTTTTTGACCCACAAGTAGTGACTGCAGAGACAAGCTTCATACAAGATTTCAATGCCATGTTTTGGATCATTCATCTATGGAATAAACCAGCATTGTTTTCATCCTAACGTGTGTACGCTTATCTGAGACGCTGCTCCGGGTCCTGTCTGCCCCTCTTATTGGAAGTACAAAGGTAAGAAAGAACTCTCACCCCATTATACAACCAGCATGCCTTTATCGCCTTTAAGTGGGAACAGAACAATTGACACAAAACATGATGATATCCTGACTAAGTACAGATCTAGTCTTGAGGACACTAAACGATCTAAATGGTTTCGTGATATTGAGGACTATAACAGCGGCTGAATATATGGCTGGCAATATAGGCCCCCTGCACCACAGGGGTTTAAACCTAAACCTGGGCCTAGACGACCAAAACCCAGGAAACCACAAAATCCTCTAATACCTCATAATCGACCTAGGTCTACGGCAGAGTCTGATTCCACGGATGACGGTGGGAATCCCTCTGGGGCCGGTTTTTTATCCAAACCAAGGACCCCGGTACCCGGATCCGGCGGGGCCACAGGGGTGGAAGGAAACACAGGAACAGACGGTCGGCGGCCAGTGACCCGATCCAAGTCGAGGAGACGTCGATGAAGGATGATCATTTGGTGGTAAATATATCTTCGTGTGAATTGAGTAATGTTCAGGTTGATATTCTCTCTAAGGGGCTAACGGATATCCCTGATGAAGGTGCCAGGATAGGCGCCGAAACGCGTAGGAGAGAGGAGGAATAAAAGGATGGAAATCGATTTGGCTCTTTGGTGAGTTTATTTAACCCTGAAGCAGCGCGGACCGTGAGACACCAGCACTCCCATCATTTCTTTGATATCTGGAGTCAGGAAGGAGTTTTTTCCCCAATGTGGAGCTTAGTGTTGCCACATGGGCTTTTTTTTGCCTTCCTCTGGATCAACATGTTAGGCTATGAGTTGAACTAGATGGACTTAAAGTCTTCCTTCAACCTTAAAAACTGTTACTATGTTACTATGTTACCCTCAAGGCGCCAAAAAAGGCTAAGGTGAAAGCTGCCGCAAATAGGGACGTTTCTCTGACTGCGCTGCAGACAGTAGGAAGCTGATCTAAGATACCTCTGAGGGTCGCAAAAAAGATGGGCCTTCTTTGTTCATATCTTTGACTATTCCGCTTCCAGCCCTTTAAGGCCTGAGCTATCAAGATTCTTTTTGTGACGTCTGGCCAACCCTGTAGGTGGAAATGGAAGGCGAGTCCCATTAAGCGGTTCTGCGCCACCGGACCCAAGGTGCTGGTTGAGTGCAGCTGTACGAGATACTGTGCCACTATGTTGGTTAGTCACTCATGCAAGACAGTTTTAGGCAGTGTGCCTGTTAGTTTGCGCCAATCATTTTAGACCTTACCATAAGCTCTCCACGTTGATGGTGCGACAGAGACTTGTACCATTGGCATCAGCTGATCCCTGGAACCTCCCAAAGGGCCGTCAAACACTTGTGGCCTTCCTTCCGTGCTTGCAGGCAAAGTTCCTGGAACTTCTGAAAATTAAAAGGTGACAAGGCGTCAGCTTTGTTGTTATCTACACCGGGGACGTGCCTAGCTTTGAACCAGATGTTATGCATGAGGCATTTCAATACTAAGAAATGCAGGAATCTGATGACAGGTGGCGATGAAGACGCAAGATGGTTTATGCTATGGTCTACACTGATGTCAGTCCAGAAGCATATCCGTTTGTTGCTGAGTCGTTCAAACCACAAAGCCATTGCCACCACTATGGGAAAAAGTTCCTATAGGGTGAGATTTGTGGTCCACATTGATTCGTGCCATACCTTTGGCCAGCGCTCAGCACACCAGCTGTCTCATAAGATGACCCCAAAGCCGATGGAACCTGCTGCATCTGAGAATAGTTCGTAAGTGATGACATCTCCCCGATATAGATCCCAGTCCGGGTGGCCTTGCGGGAGGTGTGGCTCAACATCTCTTCTCCCAATTAAGACTTCTACATGGAGGCCTACCTCCCGGGCAAAGCCATACCCGGTACTCAGGTTGAAGGCTGTAATCGTACCTTTCTTCCGCTGTTCCACGGGCAGTGGGGGCTGGGTGCAGGCAAAGGCGCGGGCCTGGCGGGTCTCCATCTCATTTGCCCACCATACCACCTGTCACCTCTGCCTCTCAGCTTCATAATCCTGGTTGAATTGTGGCCTCCTGACGGGTTGCCAGGAGTACGGGGTCGGGGTTGAAGGACGGCTTTCATATCTCCGCATTCCCATACCGACCCGGTCTTGTTGTTGCTCCAGGTGATTGGTTCACCATAGTTTGCGGGGCCCGGACGCCTCTGCACCGCCGACTGCTCCCTCCTCTCGGTCCTCCTCCCCAGAACTCGCCTGGTGATTGGATCCTTCCTTGAACTCCTCCCCAACAAGTCGGGCTCCTCAGAGAACCGGATTAGGTCTTGCGGTTCGGCACTCTCATCCCCATTGGCACCGGGCTCGCGGTTTTCTTGCCTGGATGGTGAAATGCTGGCCTCAGATGGTTCAACCTCTCTGGTGGTGGAATCCGGTTCGTTGGGGGCGTAGTCCTCACCGACTACCGGGTGCTCAGCTCCTGGTTCTACCTATACCACTGGCTTCGGGTCTAGCTCCTGCCCCCGTCGTCATTCCACTCTACGGCTCAGCTTTAGGCTTTGTTGTCTGATGGCAAGGGGTGCGGAGAGACAATTTGGCACCTCTTGCATGGCTTTAAAGCATTAAGGGGCCGAGGCATGCCCCTGGGCCAGCACATGGTCTTTTACATATTCAGACCCGCGTAATTGGAAAAGTTTAGTCAATGAGTCCTCAGGTCTTTCCGGAACCAGCCACTGCACTTCTTCAATCCTTGGCAGAGCAAAGGAGCGAGGCTTATCTTCGTGCTCTTTTCCAGCCTCTCTGTAATGCAGTTTATTTTCTGTGGCGCAGTAATGACGGCCCATTTTACAGTTCACAAAACAGTCAATAAAGGCCAATTTAAGGCACACAGTACCTGGTTTTACCAGGCACGGGATCCTGTTCGTGACGTCAGAAATGATTCGGTCGACAGGGTAGGGGGTACTCGGATACTGAGACAGGTGGTTACTTTAGTGGGGATCACGGCTGGTCGGTTCCCGATTCCATGCCCTGGACTCTCACTGGCGGGTGGGGGTGATGATGATGGGGGAATTGTAACGTGACGCCACCTGTGGTACTTGGTAATAGGGTTACCAGCGCTGCGGCTGGCCGCTGAGGTGATGGAAATGCAGCTTTGGTAATACAGCTCCCCACAGGCGGAGCTTTACCTCAGGGCAGCAGGGTATAAGATGGGAGTCGTAGTCCTCACCTCTGTGATGCTGTGGAGGCCCTCCAGGCAACAGATGAAAGGAGACCAGACACCAGATCAGCTCAAACAGTTCTTTACTTGCACCAGGTGACATCGGTACACAGTACAGTCTGGGTTAACCGGGGGCCGTAGCCGCGGATTTTGGAGGCTTTTCCAGAGTCTGTCAGAGGTGTCCTTCAAAATGTTCTCCTGGTCCTTTTCCCTTCTGTGCCCTGATGGCCTTCTGTACTCCCACTCGTGAGTCTAGTCTCTAGTCAGGGGCGGATTAAGGATAGCCAGGGCCCGGGGCTGTTCAGACTCTGTGGGCCCCCCATTTGACGGTGTCATTATCACATATCCGAAACAGATTATTTTGGAAAAATAATTGTCAATGGAAACTATAACCTGCAAAACATCCATTGATCTAGTAAATCTACCCTTCAGTTAAAAAAAAAAAAAAAGGCAAAAAAAGCAATAAAAAAAGCTGCATTTTTGCCGCAAAAATGCACCAAAACCTAACCAGAGATGTTGTTATGCACTTTTTTTTAGTCTTTATTGCTTCAAATGGTTGAAAAAATAAAGCAAAAACGCTGAAATAATTAACATGCTGCCTCTTTTAAAACGCAGCAGAAATGAAGCTGTTCCATTTAAATCAAGAAAAATCAAGCAGGTGTGTGTGAAGGACATTTCTGGAATCTTATAGGTTTTGCTGGTGCTGTAAAAATGTTTATTAGCATGGATTTGCATAAATCCAATTAAAAATGCCCTGTGTGAACTAAAACAATTACAGCACTGAGGTAAACAACATCAAATACTAAACATCTGCATGAGGCCTTACAAATTCTGAGTTAAAACCTCACCAAATACTCAGCGTATGCACGAGGCCTTACAAATACTGAGGTAAAAACTCACTAAATACTCAGCATGTGCACGAGGCCTTACAGATACAGAGGTAACAACTCACCAAATACTCAGCGTGTGCACGAGTCCTTACAGATACTGAGGTAAAAACTCACCAAATACTCAGCGTGTGCACGATTCCTTACAGATACTGATGTAAAACTCACCAAATAAGCGTGTGCATGAGGCCTTACAGATACTGAGGTAAAAACTCACCAAATACTCAGTGTGTGCACAAGGCCTTACAGATACTGAGGTAAAAACTCACCAAATATTCAGCGTGTGCACAAGGCCTTACAGATACTGAGGTAATAATTTCTCCAAATACTCAGCGTGTGCACGAGGCCTTACAGATACTGAGGTACTAACTTCTCCAAATACTCAGCGTGTGCACGAGGCCTTACAGATACTGAGGTAAAAACTCTCCAAATACTCAGCGTGTGCACAAGGCCTTACAGATACTGAGGTAAAACCTCACCAAATACTCACAGCGTGTGCACGAGACCTTACAAATACTGAGGTAAAACCTCACCAAATACTCAGTATGTGCAGCAAATAGTAATGGCCACTTTACACGTCCCAACATTGGTCCGATGTTGGATACAACGACGCGGGAGCACGCTTTTTCTGGGCAGAAATCTAAGATCGCATAGGAGATGTTACACAGCGCGATATCGGCAGGCAACGCAACTGCGATGTGTACACCCCCTTGTACGGCCGACCCAGGAACGACCATTTAACATGGGAGTGAATAGGGGAAGTTGTACTCCAAATCGTTGTTGGGCTTTCACACAGCACGATCTGGGTACATCGTTCATCCAATATCGGCCCGTTGGAGAGCCTGCTCATTTCTTCCCTGATATCGTTTTGGCATCGTTCCTGCATCGAATTGAACTTTTACACCATACAACGCACGAACGATATCGGGGCCAACGCACGAACCACGTGACTTTTTATCGGAGTTGGACGCTGATATCGGGACGTGTAAAGTGGCCATAACACAGACAGATGATGTGAATGTGATGCTTTTTTGCTCAAAAAAAAAAGGGATCCATTTCAGCTGCAAAAAATGCACCAAAAATGTATCTCCTAAATGGAGTACAAACACACTCTGGGCACAAAGCTTTACAGTTGTGGATAAAATTAGGTGTGCAATGAAACTACATGGCCAGTATAAATGCTGCTGCTGCACACTGTGCCCCACTGCACCTCCATCGTGGAAAGTCACTTGTTAAATAGCTGTGCATGCTGTAGTCCATTACATACCGATACATGATTCAAGCAAATTATCCAGCTAAAGGGGCACACACAGCATACAGGGGCATTTCACATGTGACTATCCAAGATGGAGGGGCAGTGTGTGCAGCAACAGCTTTTATGATCATTTGCACCATGTAAAGTCCTCCACTGTCTCCCATAGGCTAGGGCAGTGATGGCGAACCTTTCTGAGGCCGAGTGCCCAAACCGCAACCCAAAACGAAATTATTTATGGCGAAGTGCCAATACGATAATATAACCTAAATTACAGCAGTAGTAATCATAAGCGCTGCACAGGGGGGAGAGCCAGCAGATGCTAACTCTCTTCCCTGTACAGGGCTTGTAGTCCTGAAACATTGATGATCAATTCAATTATTTTAACAATTAATTGATTTTAAACTTACCTTTGCAGTCTTCTCTTCTCTTCGGCAGTGGTCATCCAGCTCATGTGTACTGCACATTGAAGCTGAGCCGCTGCCACTGCCCTTTCTAGAAACAGCAGGTGGATTGATCTGTATGGAAAAAATGCAGAATATTAGACAGATAGGAGATAGATTTTATCATGGAATGCAAACAGATTTCATGCTGAAATCCTGGTCCCTTTCCTTGCAGTAATGTGCTCCATCCTGACCCTCTCCTTGTAGCTATGTGCTCCATCCTGACCCTCTCCTTGTAGCTATGTGCTCCATCCTGACCCTCTCCTTGTAGCTATGTGCTCCATCCTGACCCTCTCCTTGTAGCTATGTGCTCCATCCTGACCCTCTCCTTGCAGTAAGGTGCTCCATCCTGACCCTCTCCTTGCAGTAAGGTGCTCCATCCTGACCCTCTCCTTGCAGTAAGGTGCTCCATCCTGACCCTCTCCTTGCAGTAAGGTGCTCCATCCTGACCCTCTCCTTGCAGTAAGGTGCTCCATCCTGACCCTCTCCTTGCAGTAAGGTGCTCCATCCTGACCCTCTCCTTGCAGTAAGGTGCTCCATCCTGACCCTCTCCTTGCAGTAAGGTGCTCCATCCCGACCCTCTCTTTGCAGTTATGTGCTCCATCCTGATCTTCTCCTTGTAGCAATGTGCTCCATCCTGATCTTCTCCTAGCTATATGATCCATCCTGACCATCTCCATGCATTTATGGCCCCATCCTGTCCCTCTCCTTGCAGTTGTGCTCCATCCTGACCCTCTCCTGGCAGTAATGTTCCTATCCTGACCCCCTTCTTGTAGTAATGTCTTTATCCTTATCCCCTTGTAGTATTCCCCATCCTTGTCCTCTTCGGTAATGTCCCATCCTGGTCCCTTGTGGTAATGTCCCCATCCTGCCCCTATCATGTAGTAATGCCCCATCCTGCTGTAATGCCCTATCCTTGTCCCCTTGCAGCAATATGCCCCATCCTGCAGTAATATGCCACATTCTTGTCCCCTTGCAGTAATATGCCCCATCCTGCAGTAATGCCCTATCCTTCTCCCCTTGCAGTAATATGCCCCATCCGTGTCCCCTTGAAGTAATATGCCCCATCCTGCAGTGATGTGTTTCATCCTTGTCCACTTGCCATTAATATGCCCCATCCTTATTCCTTTGCAGTAATATGCCCCATCCAGCAGTAATGTGCCCCATCCTTGTCTCCATCACATAGTAATATGCCCCATCTTGCCCCCTGGTAGTATTGCCCTATCCTTGACCCCATCACATAGTAATCTGCCCCATCCTTGTCCCCATCACATATTAATATGCCCCATCCTTGCCCCCATCACATATTTATCTGCCACATCCTGCCCACATTACATAGTAATATGCCCCATCACATAATAATATGCCCCATCAGCCCCCATCACATAATAATATGCCCCATCACATAATAATATGCCCCATCAGCCCCCATCACATAATAATATGCCCCATCAGCCCCATCACATAATATGCCCCATCACATAATATGCCAAATCCTGCCCCCTGTTACTATTGCCCCATCCTGCCCCCAGCACAGAGTAATATGCCCCATCCTGCCCCCCTTAGTAATGCCCCATCCTGCCCCCAGCAGAGTAATATGCCCCATCCTGCCCCCTTAGTAATGCCCCATCCTGCCCCTTAGTAATGCCCCATCCTGCCCCCTTAGTAATGCTCCATCCTGCTGTAAATAGAAAGAAAAAAAAAAGTCATACTCCCCTTCAGGGCCGGACTGGGACCAAAAAGCAGCCCTGAAAAACAAGCCCCACCAGCCCACACACTATATCAACCATCAGCCTTTAACAGTGAAATTTGCTTTTACGTTGTCATGCCCTCATCACTTTCACAGGCTGCTTTCACATCAGCGGTAAACTGATGTTTGCGGCCAATCCATCAGGTGGCACCGCATCTGCCAGATCAGCCTACTTGCAGCCCAGATGCGGCAAGCCCCATGCATTGTGTATGGAGCTTGCAGTCTGGTGCGGCAGATCCAGCCCTTGCGACGGCAGAAAAAAAACCCACCACTTACAGCATTGTTTTTCATCGGCCGCAAGTACCGGATCTGCCGCACCTGGCAGAACACCACTTGCCGCACCAGACTGCAAGCTCCATACACAATGCATGGGGCTTGCCGCATCTGGGCTGCAAGTCGGCTGATCTGGCAGATGCGGTGCCACCTGATGGATTGGCCGCAAACATCAGTTTACCGCTACTGTGAAAGGAGCCTTAAGGTACTGTCACACACAGAGATATCTCTGGGAGACATTGCTTGCAACTCACTGGTTGCAATGAAATCATGGACACATTGTTCCATTTTTTGCCATGTACAAATAGAACAGGACAGAAGTGGTACTGTGCAGTGTACATATATACAGAATAATACAGATACTGAGGATTACACCCAGTATACAAGACAGGAGAAGTGGTACTGTGCAGTGTTTATATACAGAATAACACAGATACTGAGGATTACACCCAGTATACAGGACAGCAGAAGTGGTACTGTGCAGTGTATATATACAGAATAACACAGATACTGAGGATTACACCCAGTATACAGGACAGGAGAAGTGGTACTGTGCAGTGTATATATACAGAATAATACAGATACTGAGGATTACACCCTGTATACAGGACAAGAGAAGTGGTCCTGTGCAGTGTATATATCTACTATATAATTGCCGTAGCACGTTTTGTGTCGGACCCCGGCACGTCGTGGATATGTCACACTCTGACGTCACCACGGCGAAGCATTGGCCGCGTAGCGGCCAATGCGAGTCGTTAGCTGCGCGAGCAATGGCCGCGAGGCCATTGCGAGTCGCTAGCTTTGTGCGAGCAATGGCCGCGAAGCGGCCATTGCGAGTCGCTGGCCGAAAATAGAACCAGAGGCTCGGCCACAAAGCTAGCGATTTCCCGCTCAGGTAGCGAGTCGCTAGCCTCAGCGGGAAATCGCTAGCTTTGTGGCCGAGCCTCTGGTTCTATTTTCGGCCAGCGACTCGCAATGCCCGCTTCCATAAGGATTACCGCAATCGCGCCGCATTGCGAGTCGCTGGCTGAGTGCGAGCACTCCCCATAGAAAGTAAAAATATTCTAGACACCCGATGCATTTGCATCGGGCTCACAGCTAGTACAGAATAATACAGATACTGAGGATTACACCCATTATACAGGACAGGAGAAGTGGTACTGTGCAGTGTATATATACAGAATAATACAGATACTGAGTATTACACCTAGTGTACAGGACAGGAGAAGTGGTACTATGCAGTGTATATATACAGAATACTACAGATACTGAGGATTACACTCAGTAAACAGGAGAATTATACCCAGTATACCCAGGAGGCTGTGCTTTATAGATAGGATGCTGTGGTATATAGATAGCCAAGACTCAGCCTGATCCTAAAGATGGGGAAAGATGAAAGGTGGCGGCAGAAAGTCCAGTGCTGGGCGTAGAGAGGAACAGGATCCATGGAGACACCATGAAGAACACAGAGAGAACTCTCAGGAAAATTTTGTGTTGCTGCACACTACAGACTGCGGGCCGTATACACATTAGAGACTGCAGACTGTAAAAACATTAGAAACTGCCTGCTGTATATACGTGACACGCTGCGGACCCCGGCACCTTAAACGCTGCGGACCCCGGGCACCTTAGACGCTGCGGACCCCGGGCACCTTAGACGCTGCGGACCCCGGGCACCTTAGACGCTGCGGACCCCGGGCACCTTAGACGCTGCGGACCCCGGGCACCTTAGACGCTGCGGACCCCGGGCACATCTGAGACTGTTGGTTATATCTTGCATACACAGCACTATACTGTATATACAGGTCTCCACACTATATATACACAGTATATAGGCACACTAGTACAGCATGTAGTGTGGACCTGTATATACTGTATAGTGTTGTGTAGAGACAGAGAGACACACAGACACTGTCAAACACACAGATAGAGACATTCTGACAGACAGAACGACACTCAGAAAGACACACACAGACATGATACTCACATATACCGGTAGGACCTGTGATGATGTCACATCAGGGGAGGCATCAGGGGTCACATGATCATCTCAGAGAGATCAGAATGAGATGAAGACGCTGGGAGGGCCTCCTGATTGCTGTGAGAAGGGCACTGCTTTGGGGAAACGGTCCGCCCCCTTCACTTCCGTGGCCCCGCCCCTTCACGTCCGTGGCCCCGCCCCTTCACGTCCGTGGCCGCTCGGTGACAGATTTAAAGCAGTACTGAGGCTGGAGGAGAGGGCGGCCCCCGCACCCTACAGGTGGGTGGCCCATAGGGAAAAGTCCCGCCCACCATCTAGGAAGAGTGTCGGAGAGAGGAGAAATGTCTCCTCTGCTCCAACACAGCTTTGATCTGCAGGCGCCGCGCCGCACGCCGGCAGATCAAAGCGGCAGTGTAGTGGCGAGGTCGCGTGCCAGCGGAGGCGGCTCTGCGTGCCACCCCTGGCACGCGTGCCATAGGTTCACCATCACTGGGCTAGGGTCACACATAAGCCCTTGGTCCGTTTTTGGCTTCATTTTTGTCTTTTTTTTTTTCTAAGTCCAAAAACTGACAGAAAAATGGATTGGATGTAATAAACACCCTGTCCGTTTTCTTCTGGACCTCAAAACATTGCTCTGTCCGTTTTTGAGCCAAAAACGTTGCTAGCAACGTTTTTGGCATCAGTTAAAAACCGCATGTGTTTTTTTAACATGGGGCCCTATGGGAAACGCATGCGTTAACGCATAGCACATATAGGCACTTGCGTTAACGCATGCGTTAACGCACATGTGTTTTTAATGAAAAAATGACTAAGTCCAAAAACGTTCAGGGGTGCAGGAGGCTCAAAAAGCACCCTATAAAAAACGGATTGGTGATGAAAATCACTTCCAAAAACGGACTTCTATGTGTGACACCAGCCATACCCTGACCAAGTGACCCCACATTAATACAAATGCTTTTGTCTTTTACCCCTGAAGTGCAGCAACAGGATTAAGGCATTGTTCACACACAATTTGCGGGTTTTTTTAGCACTCCTAAAACCACATGCGTTTTTTTAGGAGTGCTAAAAAATGTCTCTTGTGTGTCTGAAAGGAAATATAGCCTTTTTGGACTCTGTCATTTTTTCTTCAAAAACGCAGGCAAAAACGCAAGCGTTAACGCAGGGTGCCTTTATGTGCCTTTTAAAAACGCGTGCGTTTCCCATAGGGCCCCATGTTATAGAAACGCATGCGTTTTTTAGAAAACGCATGCATTTTTTTAACATGGGGCCCTACGGGAAACGCATGCGTTAACGCAGGGCACATATAGGCACCTGCGTTAACGCATGCGTTTCCCATAGGGGCCCATGTTAAAAAAAACGCATGCGTTTTTGGGAAACCACCCCTGCGTTTTTTCCAGCACCCAAAAAACGCTGCATGCAGCGTTTTTTGGACTGGAGGAACAAAACGCAAATGGAGCTGAAAAACGCATGTACACTCAAATGTACCCTGCGTTAACGCACCTGCGGTTTTTTTAACACACCAAAAAACGCAGAGATGGTCAAAAAAACGCATGTGTGTGAACATGGCCTAACACTCACTGCACCACACACTATACACACAGCACACACTATATACACAGCACACACTCACTGCACACACAGTATACACGGCACACACTATACACCCAACACACACTCACTGCACACAGTATACACACAGCACACACTATACACACAGCACACACTATACACACAGCACACACTGCACACAGTATACACACAGCACACACTATACACACCACACACACTCACTGCACACAATATACACACATCACACACTATACACACAGCACACACTATACACACATCACACACTGCACACACTATACACAGCACACACTATACAAACAACACATAGCACACACTATACAAACAGCACACACTATACACACAGCACACACTATACACACAGCACACACTATACAAACAACAGACAGCACACACTATACACACAGCACACACTATACAAACAACACACAGCATACACTATACACACACTATACACACAGAATACACTATACAAACACACTATACACACAGCACACACTACACACAGCACACATATACAAACACACATCATACACTCACTGCACGCACTATACACACATCACACACTCACTGAACACACCATACACACAGCACACACTCACTGCACACACTATACACACACAGCACAGTATACACACAGCACACACTATACAAACACACAGCACACACTCACTGCACACACTATACACACATCACACACTCACTGAACACACGATACACATAGCACACACTCACTGCACAGTATACACACAGCACACACTATACACACAACACACTCACTGCACACACTACACGCAGCACACACTAACTGCACACACTATACATACTGCACACACTCACTGCACACACTATACACACAGCATACACAGCACACACTTAATGCACAGTATACACACATCACACACTATACACACAACACACACTCACAGCACACACTCACTGCACACACTATACATACTGCACACACTCACTGCACACACTATACACACACAACACACTATACACTTAACACACACTGCAAACACTATACATACAGTATACACATAACACACACAGCACACATTATACAGTGTTGGCCAAAAGTATTGACACCCCTGCAATTCTGTCAGATAATACTCAGTTTCTTCCTGAAAATGATTGCAATCACAAATTCTTTGGTATTATTATCTTCATTTAATTTGTCTTAAATGAAAAAACACAAAAGAGAATAAAGCAAAAAGCAAACCATTGATCAATTCACACAAAACTCCAAAAATGGGCCAGACAAAAGTATTGGCACCCTCAGCCTAATACTTGGTTGCACAACCTTTAGCCAAAATAACTGCGATCAACCGCTTCCGGTAAACATCAATGAGTTTCTTACAATGCTCTGCTGGAATTTTAGACCATTCTTCATTGGCAAACTGCTCCAGGTCCCTGATATTTGAAGGGTGCCTTCTCCAAACTGCCATTTTTAGATCTCTCCACAGGTGTTCTCTGAGATTCAGGTCTGGACTTATTGCTGGCCACCTTAGAAGTCTCCAGTGCTTTCTCTAACCATTTTCTAGTGCGTTTTGAAGTGTGTTTTGGGTCATTGTCCTGCTGGAAGACCCATGCCCTCTGAGGGAGACCCAGCTTTCTCACACTGAGCCCTACATTATGCTACAAAATTTGTTGGTAGTCTTCAGACTTCATAATGCCATGCACACGGTCAAGCAGTCCAGAGGCAGCAAAGCAACCCCAAAACATCAGGGAACCTCCGCCATGTTTGACTGTAGGTACCGTGTTCTTTTCTTTGAATGTCTCTTTTTTTCTCCAGTAAACTCTATGTTGATGCCTTTGCCCAAAAAGAGAGAACATTTTGGCAAACTCCAGCCTGGCTTTTTTATGTCTTGGGGTAAGAAGTGGGGTCTTCATGGGTCTCCTACCATACAGTCCCTTTTCATTCAGACGCTGACGGATAGTACTGGTTTACACTGTTGTACCCTCGGACTGCAGAGCAGCTTGAACTTGTTTGGATGTTAGTCAAGGTTCTTTATCCACCATCCGCACAATCTTGCTTTGAGATCTCTTGTCAATTTTTCTTTTCCGTCCACATATAGGGAGATTAGCCACAGTGCCATGAGCTTTAAGCTTCTTGATAACACTGCACACGGTAGACATAGGAACATTCAGTTCTTTGGAGGTGGACTTGTAGCCTTGAGATTGCTCATGCTTCCTCACAATTTGGTTTCTCAAGTCCTCAGACAGTTCTTTGGTCTTCTTTCTTTTCTCCATGCTCAATGTGGTACACACAAGGACACAGGACAGAGGTTGAGTCAACTTTAATCCATGTCAACTGGCTGCAAGTGTGATTTAATTATTGCCAACACCTCTTAGGTGCCGCAGGTAAGTAACAGGTGCTGTTAATTACACAAATTAGAGAAACATCACATCATAACAGTTCCAATACTTTTGTCCACCCCCTTTTTTATGTTTGGTGTGGAACTATATCCAATTTGGCTTTAGGACAATTCTTTTTGTGTTTTTTTAATTGAAGACAAATTAAATGAAGATAATAATACAAAAGAATTTGTGATTGCAATCATTTTCAGGAAGAAGCTGAGTATTATCTGACAGAATTGCAGGGGTGTCAATACTTTTGGCCAACACTGTAATCACAGCACACACTATACACACAGCACACACTCACTGCACAGTATACACACAGCACACACTATACACTCAACACACACTCACTGCACACAGTATACACACAGCACACACTATACACACAGCACACACTATACACATAACACACAGCACACACTCACTGCACACACTATACACAGCACACACTATACAAACAACACACAGCACACACTAAAGAAACAGCACACACTATACAAACAACAAACAGCGCACACTATACACACACTCACACACTATACAAACAACACACTGCACACACAGCACACACTATACACACAGCACACACTATACAAACACACACTATACACAGCACACACTATACAGACTATACACACAGCACACACTATACACACACAGCACACACTCACTGCACACACTATACATACTGCACACACTCACTGCACACACTATACACACAGCACACACTCACTGCACAGTATACACACAGCACACACTATACACACACTCACAGCACACACTCACTGCACACACTATACATACTGCACACACTATACATACTGCACACACTATACACACACAACACATTATACACTTAACACACACTGCAAACACTATACACACAGTATACACATAACACACACAGCACACACTATACATAATCACAGCACACACTATACACACTGCACACTCACTGCAAACATTATACACACTATACACAGCACACACACTATACACACAACACACTCACTGCAAACACTATACACACAGCACACATTACACACACTATACACACAGGCACCTTCCTCCTCTGTGCTGTAGATGATTGTATTCAGCCAGGCCCAGGAAGGAGTGAAGCAGGTGATGACTGTGGGAGAAGAGCAGGCCAGGTTGGCAGACTGAGCTCCTCTCCGGCAGGTAGAGAAGCAGTGCCATATGTCTCCTCCAGGTCCAGCAGACACCCACGTTCTCTCTGCTACATCCTCCTCCAGGTTATGACTGTGGGAGGAAAGCAGGCCAGGTCGGCAGACTGAGCTCCTCTCCAGCAGGCCGTACTGCCGCATGTATCCTCCAGGCTCCAGCAGACACTCGGAACCTGCGGTTTCTCTGCTATGTCCTCCCGCACGGGAGACAGGAGGGGCGGGGCAGCCACGGCCTCAGCTACCGTATGCTCAAATTCAGTGCCGCGGTGCCTGCTCGCCGCTGCATTGTGCGGCTTACAATGGGGGCAGTTTACCATGGGCCCCCCCCAGAGACCTGGGCCCAGGGCGGTCGCCCATATTGTCCTCATTATAATCCGCCACTGTCTCTAGTCCTCGGGGTCTGTTGCCTAAAATCTCTCTACTTCTCAGCGTTGTGAACCCAGCTATGAGACTGATGTTGGACTGCTTGATGGGTGCAGTGGTTCCCTTATGTCGGGCCCACAGCCTGCGGTTAGGGATAGACCGTAACTAACCGCCTCGCTTCCGGTGTACCGGTGATGACCTGGGTCTCCAGCTGGCTCCGACCAGTCCTGGAGTGGCCCCCTTCTCCATCTGGGTCACCCCTTTCCTTA
This sequence comes from Allobates femoralis, assembly GCA_033576535.1. NCBI lineage: Eukaryota > Metazoa > Chordata > Amphibia > Anura > Aromobatidae > Allobates > Allobates femoralis. Next base: position 435,910,263 of record JARQOC010000004.1, on the reverse strand, counting down.
GAGGTGCCTTCCTGTCACGGTCGCAGGATCCCCTGCATCTGTCTTCTCTGCTCTCTTACACCGTCTGACTGACTAGTCTAGCTGTCACTCCTCGTCTCCCACTCATCTCGGCTCCACCCCCTGGGACCTACTGAATATACGGTCCCCTGTACTAAGGTGGCTTATTGTATGGGTGTTGGGAGTAGAATCTCTAGGGTCCTCCATATCCACGGCCACGGAGGCACTACACCATCTGTTTGGGGTGCAGTACCTCCCTGTGGCACCTTGCCATAGGGACGCCACATGTACAACCGTTGTAGTTTTGTAGGAACGATCTCCACACCAGTAGATCATACCGAAGTGGTCTAGTGATGCACAACCTGTGGTGAGGGGCAGCTGGGCCCCTTGTGGCAAGGTGGGAAAAAATCCTCCCCATGGGCATGACCCTGAAGGCAAAAGCCAAGAGTACCTTTACAAGCCACCACTGAAAGGTAGCAACTGCCTGGCATTGGGGATATTTATGCCTGTTGCCATGAAATTGCTACAAAATGGCGGCGTGTAAATAGGGAAATTCCTTCCTGTGTCCTGCAGTTGACTCAGATACCTGTTGCTTAGCTGTGCTCAAAAACCGAAGGCAACGGAAAGGCACAATTTCCATGGTAGTGGCGTCTAAACGGGGCACAGGCATGGATGTTGCGTCGCCTAGTCATTTCACAGGGGCGTGCCACAGCATTATGGATACCACGCCCCACCAGCGATCATTGGTGGGGGCTACTGTGTTACCATTGGCTGTCCCTGCACAGGGTGCCATATTTAAAGAGCTGACCATTCACACTACACAATTGCAATGGGGTCATGTATTAGCCAGCCTTCATGCGCAGGCTGGCCAATCATGATGCTATTGTGTTGTCCAATCAGCGTACGAGCGTCACGAAATACACAACTCTGTCACGCCTATGTATTTGCGGCGCGAAGATGTACGCCCATATTCCTTTGTGGTAGCGGCGTGTAAAGCAGGGAAGGTATTCCACAGGAAGTAAGCCGCAGAATCTGTCTCCACTTCCGGGGAACACAGATACCTTCAGTGGAAAACGCAATGGCAGCGTCTATATGCGGCATTAGCGATCAGTATCCACCGTTAAAAACGTGCGCGTGCACGTGCGGTGGATACCTGTTGCTAGGCACAGTGGCCGCGTGTAAAGGTACCTTAAGAGTGATTGCATTTGCACTAACATGACTTTGTGGACAGCGCAAAAGGCATCAATGAGGGACATGATTTTTTCCACATTGTCTTGCGGCAGTCGAAAGAGCATGTTACAAGAATCAATCTCGATTCTCAAAAAGGAAATAGTGGTAACTGGACCCACCGTTTTCTTTGAGGACAAGGGGACACCAAAGTTGTCCACTGCTGCCTGGAAAGCCTGAAGTGATTCAGTGCAATCACTTAAGTTGGCGGGGCCAACGAATAAAAAGTTGTCCAAGTAGTGTGTGACGAAATTTGTTTTGGCGGTGTCTTTTACCACCCATTCCAGAAACGAGCTGAAGAGCTCGAAATAAGCACAAGATATTGAGCAGCTCATTGGGAGGCACATGTCAGAGTAGAATTTGCCGTCCAAGGCACAACCTAACAAGTCGTGACATTCTGGATGAACAGGAAGGAGACGAAAGGCAGAGGCTATATCCGATTTAGCCATGAGTGCACCAGGGCCAGCTTTGCGGACTAATGACACCGCCATGTCGAAAGACGAATAGGTGACCGTGGCATTCTCCAGTGGTATGCCATCATTAACCGATGTCCCTGCCGGGAAGGATAGATGGTGGATAAGGCAGTATTCGCCTCTTTCCTTTTTGGGGACCACTCCCAGTGGCGACACATGAAAGTTTGGGAAAGGGGGAGTAGTGAAGGGGCCTGCCATGCGGCCTAAAGAAACTTCAGTTTGCAATTTTTTGGCTAACACTTGTGGCAAATCTCGGGCTGACTTGAGGTTAGGTGCATATCTCAGTTTTGGTGATGGGAAAAAGCAGATGAAGAAACCTTCTCTTAGGGCGACTAAAAGAACTGGCCATTAACGGACAGCAACTCCCAGCAATACCAGACTTAGCCCTGCAGCCACGACAGGTTAATACCCCTTCCTTACAAGAAGCACCTTCCTTATCACCTGTTGCAGAGGTCAACATGCAGACTGGAACCCCTGACCGGTTTGACAGCCTGTGCTCTGAAGTGCGCCAGCTAAGCAAAGATGTGGCCAAGCTCCTGGGTGCCAGGCATCCCAAGACAGAGACACAGCCACAAGGAAAGATACAGCTCGCTGACAGCCCGGAGGACGTCCCGTGGATGAGGAAGAGGACACCACCGCTTCAAGAGAAACCCACAGAACACTACAGTTCCAATGGGCAGCCCATCTGTCGCAAGTGCAACAAGGAGGGACACACTGGGAAAACTGAAAAAAACACAGGTGCCAAAGGGTAAAACATACAGAAAAATGTAATTGGCTAAGTAACTGCCAGTATGTATATATGTGATATATGAAACAAAACAACAACACAATCCATGTGGAAAGAACTAATCGAAGGCACCCTATATAGGAGATAGCTTAAAGGAATAAAATAATGGTTTATATGTGTACGCTTACCGCAAATATACAGGGTAAAAAGATTCTCAAGAGGGATAACCACAGTCCAAGTGAATTATCATGTACTATACTGTAAATGTCGGTCTAGAACAGTGATGGCGAACTCCAGGCCTCGAGTGCCACCAACAGGTCAGGTTTTCAGGATCTCCTTACATTGCACAGGTGATAATATAATCACCTGCACTGGTAATGATTCCAACCTCTGTGCAATGCTGAGGAAATCCTGAAAACCTGCACTGTTGGTGGCACTCGAGGCCTGGAGTTCGCCATCACTGGTCTAGAAAGTTTAAGGTAAAGATAAACAGCGTCACATAATTGATTAAACCCCTTAGGAATGATACTACTGCTCATAAGTGAAATACCTGAAGAGTATGGGATCAAAATATAGACAGGTAGGAGCCAATGAAATATAAGTACAGCACTGTAACATTGTCCGACCTAAATGTGCAAAAGATATGATGTCATAATTAAAACTGGGTACAAAATCCCATAGCAGTATCTATAATAATGAACAAAAGACTACCAGAAAGTGTCTGAAATGGGCAAATCTCCTTCCTTGTCTATATGGATAATCTCTCCATGAATCTAAAAGAATATATATGTTAACAGCACATAATCACAGTTTACAGCCAGGTTTAGTGTATATAGAGGCAACTGAAATGCAATTGTGTCCTTCACTGGTGTAAAATCCGCCCTCCGGTATATACAGGACTGGTACTATGAAATGGGGAATACTAAACAAATGGACAAGTATAAGTGCAAGAAATCCATGAAAAAGAGAGCATAGGCCTGAATTTGTGAATTCCTGGCTCTCTGGATCTAGCTGCTGTGCTGTCATCTTGAGATTCTCACCTCTGAGGTTCTCTCCCACTTTATTTCTAGGTATTCACTTTAGATAATTGCTTTCTTAGCTTCTGATAAGATTTGGCTTCCTTCCTGTCCCTCCTTATGTTTTATCCTTCATTACTTTCATCCCTTCACTACCAAATCTTTTCCTCAGATTTAGCTGCTTTAGACCAGTCTGTATATTCACTAAGTTTATATTGTGTCTTTTTTCTGCTTGTGATTTGTATTAGGAATCATAGTTATAAGGTTTATTTGTTTTGTTAACAAAAAAAAACACTCCCCTTTCCTCGGCCAGTGGTTTTGCAAGTGTAAGCTTTGACTTCTGCATAATGCCTATTTTTAAGCCTTTAACATTTCTTTGTCTCTATATTATACTTTGTATTGAATATGTTCTTGAATATTGATTCCCAATAAAACTTTTATTGAAATGAAAAGAAGACTTGTCCACGACAACCATTTTAGGGCCCTTTCACATCAGCGGTAATTTGAAATCGCGGCAGATGCAGTGAAAAAAAACGCATCTGCCGCGATTGCCGCATAGCCGCCGCATAACCGCTGCACTTGCGGCGCGGTTGCGGTAATCGCCATAGTAAGTATAGGGGGACTTGCGGCAGGTGCGGTTTTGCACTTGCGGCAGGTGCGGCCGCGAAAAAAACTGCGGTCAACCGCGTTTTTTTTTCGCGGCCGCACCTGCCGCAAGTGCAAAACCGCACTTGCCGCACCTGCCGCAAGTCCCCCTATACTTACTATGGCGATTACCGCAACCGCGCCGCAAGTGCAGCGGTTATGTGGCGGCTATGCGGCAATCGCGGCAGATGCGTTTTTTTCACCGCATCTGCCGCGATTTCAAATTACCGCTGATGTGAAAGGGCCCTTACAGCCACTTTTCTTGTTCAGAACCACTTTGGGCTACACTGACAGTAGGTTAAGTATCAAACATCTGTTACAGGTGCATCGGAATGAATTAGAATGTAATCAAAAGGTTAATTGATTTCAGTAATTCAATACAAAAAGTGAATTGCACTTATTATATGGAGTCATTACAGAGTGATCCATTTCATTTATTTGTTTCTGTAAATGTTGATGATTAAGGCCAGTGAAAACCCAAAGGTCATTATTTCACAAAACAGCCAGATACCTGGGTCTGCCTGCACTGCAGCCAGTGTCCTCTAGGTGGTGCTATTTTGGGACAAACCTACTGTAGACAGTTAGACCAAGGCTTTTATGTAAGTAGATGTGCACAAATTAAAGGGGATCTCCAGGAAGAGAGAACTTTTTAGTACAGTCCCTGCTCTCCTACATGATGAAGCTCACCTGTACACTGCAGTTCTAGGATCTATAGATCACTTACAATTCAATAAAATCATACCTGCTCTTATGCTTTCCCCTCTTCCTCATGGGACATAAAATTTTAGCCTAACAGCTTCATGCTGTTGCCAAGAGCTCTAGTAGGTGTGTCAGGGGTGTGGATGTTGGGAGCTCCAGGATCATCCTACATTCCAGCCCTCTCACTCTTCTGTATGGGGAGGGCACATGGCAGGGGATGTGGCCACTGACCCCATGCTCATACTACAATCCAACCCCTGATATACCATCCTATGTAATGTGACAGGGGTGTTCTTGCAGAACTGTATGGGTAAATTGCCACAAACTGAAGCTTGTGAACAAGCATATTTGTATTGCATATTGAAACTCTTTACACATGGACCTGAGGTGTCACATAGCCTAAAACTGCCTGGGTACAAGACCATAACATAAACAGAAAGTACAGTGGGTACGGAAAGTATTTAGACCCCTTTAAATGTTTCAATTTTGGTTTCATTGCAGCCATTTAGAAAATTCAAAAAGGTTCATTTTTTTCTCATTAATGTACACTCTGCACCCCATCTTGACTGAAAAAAAATGAAATGTAGATATTTGTGAAAACTGAATAAAAGGAAAAACTGAAATATCTCATGGTCATAAGTATCCAGACCCTTTGTTCAGTATTGAGTAGAAGTACCCTTTTGAGCTAGTACAGCCATGAGACATCTTGGGAATGATGCAACAAGCTTTACACACCTGGATTTGGGGATCCTCTGCCATTATTTCTTGCAGATCCTCTCCACTTCCTTCAGGTTGGATGGTGAATGTTGGTGGACAGCCATTTTCAGGTCTTTCCAGAGATGCTCAATAAACCCGGTCAGGGCTATGGCTGGGCCAGTCAAGAATGGTCACAGAGTTGTTCTGAAGCCACTCCTTTGTTATTTTAGCTCTGTGTGCTTAGGATCATCGTCTTCTTGGAAGGTGAACATCTGGCCAAGTCTGCGGTCCACAGCACTCTGGAAGATGTTTTAATACAGGATATCTCTGTACTTGGCCACATTCATGTTTCCTTCAATTACAACCAGTCGTCCTGTCCCTGCAGCTGAAAAACACCCTCATATCATGATGCTGCCACCACGTTTTACTGTTGGGATTGTATTGGGCAGGTGATGAGCAGTGCCTGGATTTCTCCACACATACCATGTATAATTATCTCCAAAAAGTTCTATCTTCATTTCATCAGACCAAAGAATCTTATTTCTCATAGTCTGGGAGTTCTTCATGTGTTTTTTTTTTGCAAAATCGATGCGTGCTTTCATATGTCTTGCACTGAGGAGATATCTAAAAAATGAGAATGCGCATAGGGTCTTATCCTTAATAGAAATCAAATCCCATACAGTATGAAAACTGCTCACCTGATACGGTTGTGAAGCCCACAACCAGCTTGATCGCTCAAACACAGCAGCCGCAGCAGGGACCGCACTTCCACAATCGTGGGGGTGCAACTCTATCCGGAACCAAGTGTCTTTCAGTCCGCGCCGCTGCTCAGATAAGTACCAGAACCACTGGAGTGCTTTAAATAAAAGATCTTCAGTTTTATTTTCCGACGCGTTTTGGAGCTAAACACCCAGCTCATTCCTCAGGGAATGACTTTTTTTTTTTTTTATTAAACACTTATAAACATAAAGAAGCACCAAAAAGATCAAAAAAGCGCCAAAAACTGAAACATGTCCATTGGAAAATACGTCACATTATGGGGAGGATACACACTGTGACATCACATTGTTTACAAATACCACGTAGTAAAATCTGTCAGATACAGAGAAAACAGTGATCAGAGTATATTACCAAGCAACAATGTAGGAATATATATAATTATATGAATAGTAAGATTGTGAATAGTGAAGAAGTAGATTAATGGCAAGTAAAAACATGTAAAACGTCTCTAATTATATGTGAAAAAAGTGGTATGCGAACTCATGCTGGATAAGAATGTGCAAAAAGAGGAATAACTAATGATGTGTTCAGTCGCTCAACTAACAGAGCTATTTCAGGACAGATAAGAAACAGTGGTCTAGAGAGAAATTGTGTAAACTAGTGAGAAATAGATCAGAAGTGAGAATCTCCTATGTTCTATTACATATATATGCATAAAAAATATAAAAGAGTGTACATAAGAAAGGTGTGTTGTTGTGAAAGAATATGCAGTACATTATTAAAGTAAATGTCATATTTTTCTCTATGTATTCCCGCAGATCACCAAGAATCATGGAGTGTCAATTTCTCTGGACCAGATTAGTATTATAGGTTAATAATTAATCAAAATCAATTTTATTTGGAAAAAAATCTATAAAATGTGTATATAAAATATTAAATAAAATATTAAATGTTATGTTTTTCTCTATGTATTCCCTTAGAACATAAAACATTCCCTAAGGAAGGAGCTGGGTGTTTAGCTCCGAAACGCATCAGAAAATAAAACTGAAGATCTTTTATTTAAAGCACTCCAGTGGTTCTGGTACTTATCTGAGCAGCGGCGCGGACTGAAAGACACTTGGTCCCGGATAGAGTTGCACTGAGGAGAGGCTTCCGTCGGGCCACTCTGTCATAAAGGCCCGACTGGTGGAGGGCTGATAGTTGACTTTGTGGAACTTTCTCCCATCTCCCTACTGCATCTCTGGGGCTCAGCCACAGTGATCTTTGGAGTTCTTCTTTACCTCTCTCACCAAGGCTCTCATTTTTGGTGGACAGCCTGGTGTAGAAAGACTTCTGGTGATTCCAAATTGCTGCAATTTAAGGATGTGCTCTTAGGAACCTTGAGTACTGCAGAAATTCTTTTGTAACTTTGGGCAGATCTGTGCCTTGCCACAATTCTGTCTCTGAGCTCCTTGGGCAGTTCCTTTGACCTCATGATTCTCATTTGGTCTGATATGCACTGTGAGGTCTTAAATAGACAGGTGTGTGCTTTCCAAATCAAGTCCTATCAGTTTAATTAAACACAGCTTGACTCCAATGAAGGAGTAGAACCATCTCACGGAGGACCACAAGGAAATGGACAGCATGTGACTTAAATATGAGTGTCTGTCCAAAGGGTCTGAATACTTATGGCCATGTGATATTTCAGTATTTCCTTTTTAATAAATTTGCACAAATATCTAAATTTCTCTTTTTTTTTTCAGTCAAGATGGGGTGCAGAGGGGACATAAATGAGAAAAAAATTAACTTTTTTGAATTTATCAAATGGCTGCAATGAAACAGAGTTAAAAATTTAACCCCTTCACCCCCGGGCATAATTTGACCCTAATGACCAGGCCATTTTTGTCAATTCTGACCAGTGTCCCTTTATGAGGTCATATCTCTGGAACGCTTCAACGGATCCTAGCGATTCTGAGATTGTTTTTCCATGACATATTGGGCTTGATGTTAGTATTAAATTTAGGTTGATCATTTTTGCGATTATTTGTGACAAAATCTAAAATTTGGCAAAATTATGCAATTTTCAAATTATGAATTTTTATTCTGCTAAACCAGAGAGTTATGTGACACAAAATAGTTAATAAATAACATTTCCCACATGTCTACTTTACATCAGCACAATTTTATAAAAAAAAAATTTTTGTTCGGAAGTTATAAGGGTTCAAAGTTCATCAGCAATTTCTCATTTTTCCAGCAAAATTTACAAAACCATTTTTTTTTGTGACCACAGCACATTTGAAGTTCCTTTGAGGGGTGTACATGACAGAAAACACCCAAAAGTGACACTATTCCAAAAACTGCACCCTTCAACCTATTCAAAACCACATTCAAGAAGATTATTAACCCTTCAGGTGCTTCACAGGAACTAAAGCAACATGGAAGGAAAAAATGAGCATTTTAATTTTTCCAACAAAAATGTTCTTTTAGCCTCAATTCTTTCATTTTCACATGGGCAACAGGATAAAATGGATCCTAAATATTGTTTGGCAATTTCTCCTGAGTACACCAATACCTCATATGTGGTCATAAACCACTGTTTGGGCGCACGGCAGTGCTCAGAAGGGAAGGAGCGCAATTTGACTTTTGGAGCTAATTTTCCATTCAAAAAGTGAAATGGCGCTCCTTCCCTTTCGAGCCATGCCATACGCCCAAACAGTGGTTTATGACCACATATGAGTTATCGGTGTACTCAGGAGAAATTGCCCAACAATTTTTAGGATCCATTTTATCCTGTTCCCCATGTGAAAATAAAAAAAATTAGGCTAAAAGAACATTTTTGTGAAAAAAAAGTACTTTTTCATTTTTACGGATGAATTTGTGAAGCACCTGGGGGTTTCAAAAGCTCACTAGCCATCTAGATAGGTTCCCTGGGGGCTCTAGTTTCCAAAATGGGGTCACTTGTGAGGGAGCTCCAATGTTTAGGCACACAGGGGCTCTCCAAACGCAACATGGTGTCTGCTAACAATTTGAGCTGATTTTTCAGTCAAATTGTTAGCGGACACCATGTCGCGTTTGGAGAGCCCCTGTGTGCCTAAACATTGAAGCTCTGCCAGAAGTGACCCCATTTTGGAAACTAGACCACCCAAGGAACGTATCTAGATGCACAGCGAGCAATTTGAACCCCAAGGTGCTTCACAAATTGATCCGCAAAAATGAAAAAAGATTTTTTTGTGGAAAAAAAAGTACTTTCTCATTTTTACAGATCAATTTGTGAAGTACCTAGGAGTTCAAAATGCTCACCACCCATCTAGATAAGTTCCCTGGGGGCTCTAGTTTCCAAAATGGGGTCACTTGTGAGGGAGCTCTAATGTTTAGGCACACAGGGGCTCTCCAAACGCGACATGGTGTCTGCTAATAATTTGAATGGAAAATCAGCTCAAATTGCTAGCGGACACCATGTAACGTATGGAGAGCCCCTGTAAGCCTTAACATTGGAGTTCCCCCACAATTGACCCCATTTTGAAAACTAGACCCCCCCAAGGAACGTATCTAGATGCACAGTGAGCACTTTGAACCCCTAGGTGCTTCACAAATTAATCCGCAAAAATGAAAAAATTATTTTTTTGTGGAAAAAAAAAAGTACTTTCTCATTTTTATGGATCAATTTCTGAAGCACCTGGCGGTTCTAAATGCTCACCACCCATCTAGATAAGTTCCCTGGGGGCTCTAGTTTCCAAAATGGGGTCAGTTGTGGGGGAACTCTAATGTTTAGGCACACAGGGGCTCTCCAAACGCGACATGGTGTCCGCTAACAATTTGAATGGAAAATCAGCTCAAATTGTTAGAGGCCACCATGTTGTGTTTGGAGAGCCCCTGTGTGCCTAAACATTGGAGCTACCTCACAAGTGACCCCATTTTGGAAACTAGAGTCCCCAGGGAACCTATCTAGATGGGTGGTGAGCATTTTGAACACCCAGGTGCTTCACAAATTGCCCCACAAAAATGAAAAAGACATTTTGTGTGACAAAAAAAGTACTTTTTCCTTATTACAGATCAATTTGTGAAGCACCTGGGAGTTCAAAGTGCTCACTATGCATCTAGATACGTTCCTTGGGGGTCTAGTTTCCAAAATGGGGTCACTTGTGGGGGAGCTCCAATGTTTAGGCACACAGGGGCTCTCCATACCAAACTTGGTGTCTGCTAACAATTGGAATTATTAGCAGACACCATGTCGCGTATGGAGAGCCCATGTGTGCCTAAACTTTGGAGCTCCCCCACAAGTGACCCCATTTTGGAAACTAGACCCCCCCAAGGAACGTATCTAGATGCATAGTGAGCATTGTGAAACCCCAGGTGCTTCACAAATTGATCTGTAATAAGGAAAAAGTACATTTTTTTCACACAAATTTTCTTTTTTCATTTTTACGGATTAATTTGTGAAGCACCTGGGGGTTCAAAGTGCTCACTATGCATCTAGATACATTCCTTGGGGGGGGTCTAGTTTCCAAAATTGAGAAAAAGAAATGGCGTGGGGCTCCGCCATATTTTTGGTCCAGCCAGGTACAACTTGGAAGCTACGGATTGCCACCAGCCCCCAGCTGCCTCGTTGTACCTGGCTGGCAACCAAAAATACAGCAAAGCCCTTTTTTTTTTAGAACTAATTCTAGAAAAAAAATGACGTGGGGCTCCGCCATATTTTTGGTCCAGCCAGGTACAACTAGGCAGCTGGGGGCTGGAATCCGCAGCATGGAGAGGCCCAAGTGTTTTGGGCCCCCCATGCGGCGAATTGCAGCCTGCAGCTGCTCCAGAAAATGGCGCATTCATTGAAGCGCCATTTTCTGGCGCTGTACCCAGACTCTTCCAGTTGCCCTGGTGCCGGTGGCAAACTGGGTAATAAAGGGGTTAGTGCCAGCTGCCAATAAAAAAGCTGGCATTAAGCCCGAGATTCATAATGTCGGGCCAATGTTACACCCGGCCATTAGGAATCTCTAGTAAATAGTCAAAAACATACACCAGAGAAAAATCTTTTTATTTGAAAAAAAACACAAACGAAATTCAGACTCCATCTTTAGTATAAAGATCCGATGTAGTCCACAACGAAGGCCCCACGACGCTCTATCGCCTCTGACGTAGTCCACAACGAAGGTCCCACGACGCTAGATCGCCTCTGCTCAATCCAGAGACTGCAGCAAGGGATCAAGTGTCCTCTTCCTACAGTCTCTGGGGTCAGAGTTATGGTGCACTGTATGGCAATGATCTGTCATGCAGTGCACCATGACTATGATCCCAGAGACTGCAAGAGGACGCTTGATCCCTTGTTGCACCCATCCATCCACCCATGCATCCATCATCCACGCACGCTGACATCCACGCACGCACACGTCCATGCATACACATCCACGCACACACATCTACGCAGACACACATCCACGCACGCTGACATCCACGCACGCACACATCCACGCACGCGCATCCACTGACATCAGCGCACTCTGACATCCACACATGGTGACATCCACGCATGCACACATCCCGCACGCACGCATCCACGCATGCTGACATCCACGCACGCACATCCATGCACACACATGCATGCATGCTGACATCCACGCATGCTGACATCCACGCATGCATCAATCCATGCACACATCCATCCACCCACGCACCCATCATGCACGCATGCTGACATGCACGCACGCTGACATCCACGTACGCTGACATCCATGCACGTACATCCACGCTGACATCCATGCACGTACGCTGACATCCACGCAGTCTGACATCCACGCACGGTGCACATCCACGCATGCACCATCCATCCACCCACCCATCTATCCATCTACCCATCCATTCATTCATTCATACTTACCCACTGATGAGGAGGAGCCACACCAGATCTGCAGATGAGGCTGTCGGGTGGGTGCACCGGCGCATGCAGCCCGCCGGAATAGGTGAGTGGGGAACACAAGGTCCAGAGGTGGGGGGCTGAGCAGGGGGTGGGGGTTTGAGCAGGGGGGGTGGAGGTTTGAGCAGGGGGAGGGGGGATGAGCAGGCTGACTGGTGGGCGCATGAGCCCGCCGACAGATACACTACAGGAGGAAGAGGGTGGGTGGATGGGGGGGAGCTGAAACCGGACACAGGGGGGCCTGGAGGGAGGGGGGGACAGGACACAGGGAGAGCTGAAGGAGGAAGGGGGTGGGGGTGCAGAAGGATGACCGGCGGGTGCACCGGAGGTGCAGCCCACTGGCAGATAGATAAGGATAATAGTGGGGGCGGGTGGATGGCGGGGACGGGGGGGAGCATAAGCTGCACACAGGGGGGGCTTGAGGGAGTGGGGACAGGACACAGAGGGAACTGAAGGAGGAAAGGGGTGGGGGCGCAGAAGGATGACCGGCGAATGCACCGGTGGTGCAGCCCGCCGGCAGATAGATAAGAATAGGAGGGGGAGGGGGTGGATGGCAGGGACGGGAGGGGGGGCCCTGATGTGTCCTGGAGCGGGAAGGGGCTGAGGAGGAGGAGGGCACCCACCGATCCGCCCCTCTAGATCTGATTGGAGAGCTCCAATCAGATCTGGAGGGGTGTATCCCTATGATTCGCTCCGATCGGCAGTTTCACTTTTACACTGCTGATCGGAGGGGTCCTGGGCACGAGGAGGTTAATCCACCCCCTGTGGGGTCAACTACAGGTTGTCACAGAGCAGCAGCAACTGTGACACCTGAGTGACCCGACTCAAAGAAGCTGCATCAGCGCAAACACGCCAGGACGTTGTACAACGTCCTGTGTCGGAAACAACCCGAAACCCAGGACGTTGTACAACGTCCTGTGTCGGTAAGTGGTTAAAGGGGTCTGAATACTTTCTGTACCCACTGAAAATGAAATAAAAAAATTATTTACTTTTTCAGTACAGTAAAACGCTGCATCTTTTCATGTCAAAAACATGCAGGAAAAATGCAGCAAAAGTACAACATTCAAACAAGTTCTAAGGTAGTATTATTGGTGTTCTTAGTGCCACAGCATTGCACTGTTATTTGTTTAATTTATGATACTAACCCAAAAATTATTGTGATGATGATGAATGTATTAGTTTATTTTGTTTTGTTTTCTGCCAATAACTTTTTACCTATTTTTTTTTTATAAGCTACTCTCTTTTTTCAGATTTAGAAAAAAAGAAAATTGTCCCATGCATTGCTTGTCATAAGAGCTTCTACTAGCCAAGATCTGGTTCTGGGGAAATAGCTACTACATAATTTCTAGATGCTGCTAGTTTTTCTATGACTACGGAACTAAATAAGAACTCAGCATCGTCACTTACTGTTCTCCCCTCTACATACTTCCACACTAGTGGTGCACAGACTGGTATTTAGCACTGCTCCCTCCACCCTCACTCCCTCCTGCATTGTCACATCCTCCTCAGTTCTGTGGATGCTTTAGTCAATCCAGAGACAAGGATGCGAAGAGACTGCAAGATCCCCCTGCGAGGTAAGGGATACTTACAGCTGAAGCTTTATAGAATTGTGACACAGTTAGTAACCAAGTAGGAATCCTAATGCACTACATAATGGAGATGCCAAATTATATGCTCTCAGGAGCAAACCTTACTGTGGGTGGGTGACTGGTGGGCTTAGAAAATACAAAAAGAGATTAAGATGAACATATTTGATCCCACATGCGAATTAGACTCATTGAACCCCAGGAGTTTCCTAGGTCTTCTCATAGATATGGGGGGAGTATGAAGATTACAGAAAAAGTATGAGGTCCAACGATTAATGTCAGTGTGAAGAAGTAAACAGGTGAGTTACTCGAGGAAGATATTGTGCTGCCTGTTGAATATTTCATGGCATTGGATTGAGTTTCCTTTAGTGTATAAAATAAAAAAGGAGGAGAAGGTTCAAAGTTGGGACATGAAATATTGTCATTTCCTCGGAGATAACGGTATCAATGTCCAAAATGGCAAATTAATAGGGACACTATCAGAAGTTTTAAAAGAGAGCAATCTGAAGAATATTCTAATATGTAGCATTAAACAAGAAAAGATCATTATATGTGTGTGGTGAGGCGTGTGTGGTCAATATTAAAGCCATGTTGATATATATACACGTTGTGGTATGGTAGTGAACATATTCTAGTTTAATACTTAAGGAATTGAAGTGCAGATTATGAATTGAATGGCTTGCGTGTCGCTCGATAATCACCATATCGTCATAACACATAACTCTCTTGTATCATATCACTTATCTATATAATTAACCCCTCATGGATAGCTGGCTCAATAAAAATTTTAGTAAAAAAATTTGTTGTAGTAAAAAAATGTGTTGTTTTCTGTTGTAACTCACAAATGCGACTGTATCTGTTGTTCGTCAAGGGTACAGTGTTTTTAGCAACATTATTGCCCTGGAAAATATTTGAACCCTGACAAATCCCAACAATAGTCAAAGGGTACATGTACATACATTACCTCTACATGTATAAAAACACATGAAGTGTCTGCATAACTAACATTAGGAGAACAAACATAAAAACCTACCATACTTCCTTCTTACTACTAGTGAGCAGATGGTAACCCTTTTATGGCTATGGGTTTTATAGAGTTTTTATTTAATTTATTTCTTATGTGGACGCAGTGGTTTTCTATTGTTGGACTTAAAAATGGTCAACAGGGAAAAAAAAAAATCTAAGTTTATTATTGGATAGCAATGTCCAATATGTTTACATTTTGAAATATTTGATATCTGCATAGTGTAAGCAAACACATCCTATTTCACTTTTACCTATAGCTACCTCCCTTAGCTTTACGTGCATCCTCTGCATATAAATGATCATCCAGGTCCAAAAGATTTTAATAAGTCTTAAGTGGAAGAGACAGGAATTGGTTAAATTGATGTACTGTACATATGTACCGTATATATAAAAAGTACCATGTCTTTTTATTATACTGCACTAATAACTGACCACTTGATTTTCATGCAAAATGGGTTTGTGTTACTTAGCTTGTCAAATACTGGTGCATCCTAGATAGTTAGGGGACTATTTGTATTACTTTTGTCAATGTTTAATTATCTTTATTTTATTTTTTTACACATTGGGGCTCACATTACCAAGGAATACACGATCTGGATCTCCCCCAGAGCCTTACATATAGGCCACTGACAACAGTGATCTAAAGGTTCTGTCTATCAGATCATTATTACCAGTGACCTCTTTGCCAGCCCAGAATATGTGGTGTGAACACACAGACCCCATGCATGCTTTCCAGCTCATTAAGACTTAGGAATTCGTATGACAACAGCAATAATTACATTGGTTTACTTAGAAACTAGCTCAAATACACAAGCAGCAGTTTCAGCACGATGTTAAATAAGAGTTTGGTGTTCATGATCCAAGGATAGATACATCATTGGTAAAATAACATATTCTACGTATTAAAAATGAGAAACCCAAAAATACAAAATAGGTTTATGAAATCTGAGCAGGTCATTTAGTTTGTCCACGCGAGTTACAAAGCTACTAGACAACAAAGTAGGAATCTTTTCCAAGGATGCTAACGTGAGACTAATATCTAGTGTGGGGTCCACTGTTTGAGATTTCCCCAAATCTGTACAGCTGATGCACCTTCCCAATCTAGTGCTCTATAGAGGGAACAGTAATAGAAGGCCATAAAAATATTAGAATATGAGAGTCCCTTAGTTGTTGATACCTTTTAATGGCTAACTGAAAAGATGGTAAGTAAAGCAAGCTTTTGAGACGCTATGGCCTCTTCATCAGGCTGATAATGACACAAATTCTGAAGACACACACATATATACATATATAGGGTGGGATGATGCAGTAAATACGACAGGTGACGTAAAGCAGAGTCAGTCTTGGGAGTGGGAGAAGAGCTAGGGAGGTAAAATCAAAATCCCGAGATAAGAGGAACAGATTGTATTATTGTTCTATGATTAGTGGTCTGTGGAGACCTGAAAATTCCTCAGTGAGAGTAGAAAGCTATAGATCCATGTGAGCCAGTTCACGTAAGTAGTGTCAAAAGTTCATTGTCCCCTAACTGGGGTCTGTTCGAAGATGTGATATCCCCAAATGCCCTTTCAATTGATATAAAAACGCATGAATCCATGTGAGACATTCAATCCTGTTTTGAATGTGCCAAAGGTTGATATCAATTTGTATTCCCAAATTCTTCTCTCTTTCTGAGATTTGAAGCTACTAGTTCGAATTTACTGCATCATTACACCCTACATATGTATATATGTGTGCAGTGGCAGACCTTGTGCCCAGAGGGCCCTGATGCAGCAGCTCATGGTGAGGAGCGGGGGAGGCAGGGTCTTTGGGTGCTAGTGGATGTCGATGAGGAGTGGGGGGGTGCTAACGGGTGACGGCAAGGAGCGGGGGGGTCGCTATGGGTCCTGCGGCTCCTGCCTGCGCCGGGCCGCGCTGTCCTTGGAGCCGGGGCGGCAGAGGGGAGGAGGGGCGGGATCAGCCAAGGGAAGCAGGAAGCTTCCCTCGGTTAACCCCCTCTCCTCTGACACAGGGCACAGGGTCATGGGGGTCGGCTGGGGGCCCCCCTGCAGGCTTGAGGCCCTGGTGCAGCTGAACCAGCTGCACCACGTTAGGTCCGCCCCTGTATGTGTGTGTCTTCAGAATTTGTGTCATTATGAGCCTGACAAAAAGACCATAGCTCGAAAGCTTGCTTTACTTACCAACTTTTCAGTTAGCCATTAAAAGGTATTAACCTCTGAGGACTCCCAGATTCTAATATTTTTCTATCTACATAGTAACATGGTAACATAGTTTTTAAGGTTGAAGGGAGACCTTAAGTCCATCTAGTTCAACCCATAGCCTAAAATGTTGATCCAGAGGAAGGCAAAAAAAAAACATGTGGCACACTAAGCTCCACATCTACTAGCTAACATGATATAAACATTTTTTACCTTAATAGAAGGCCAGAATTCTGCAATGAGTGAATAGACTGTGTCAATTTGAGTTGACTCATTGCTTTCCATACATGGGAGTTATTGCTCCACTATTGAAATCTATAGGATTGCAATTGTGGCAGTGACTGGAGATATCCAGCATGACTGTATATTTGAATGAAACAAATCATTATAATTGAACGCTCCATTGTAGGCTGAAAGTTGGTCGGGAAATTACCGCATCATGTCTTTTGATGACATTTTCCAACTCATTATTTTGAAAAAAAATTCCCTAATAGAATCCTAATACTAATATATCTTAGTGTCCCTATCCTCACTAGCTAACTGAATTCTGGACCAATTCATATGCCTTATACCCTATTGTTAACCGACAGTGACGTTGGTTTTTACCAGTACTATGTCCTAATAAAAAGTTCTAGTAATTCCCAAGTGGACTGCAGAAAAGAAGGTCTCAGATCATGTCTTTATTGAAAGTCCAATCTGTATCCCATTAATTTTAGATCTGTGTCTCTTTTACGTTGCCGACCCCTCATGCTTGCTCCTTCATATTAGATAAATGCCACTTTTACTGGCTGGGCAAAGAAAAGAATCACTTATGTACCATAGCTTCGTTGGTGGCTCCTGGTCAGTGTGGTCCAAGAAGAAAATGACAATGATTAGATTTTAATTATATTTGCACATTGCAACATTTGCTTCATGGTACTTTGTATTCCTTGGAAAACATGTCACTAGCCACTTTGAGGTCAGTCGACTGTATACAGTGTCCACTTCTGATAGGCTACGGTAAGATGGTTGTTTGTTCAGAGTGTTATCAGAGTATGATCCAATTTTTTTGCCAGTCCAATGTCACCCAAGTGCGGCCTGATTTTTTACATGAATCCATGATTTGCATGGCCGATTGTGATCCGATAACTTTGAAACACTGCAATTTTTTTCCTCGGACAGACTCAGTCTAAGGCTGGCTTCACACTGCAGTTTTTCACTGATCAGTGTCCATCCAGTATGGGTGCCAAAACCAGGAGAGGAACCAGGAGAGGAACTTGCAGAGAAAAACTAAAATTGAAAGATTGACACCTGATCTGAGTGTTGGAGACACTTCTGCTTTTGGCACACATAGGCTAGGGTCACATTTCCGTTTTGACCCTAGCCTACAACAATCCGGTTTTAACTTAGAACTTTTTCCAGCACCGCATAGCGTTACCGCCATGCGGTGATGGAAAATGCAGTCCCTAGTTACTCTATGTTTACCTTAACTACCTGTCATACAGGCAGCTGCTTGGAGTGCGCTTTACAGCGCCGCACAGGAAACGTTGCGGACAGCGCTTCCTGTGCGGCGCTGTAGAGCGCACTCCAAGCAGCTGCCTGTGTGACAGGCAGTTAAGGTAAACATAGAGTAACTAGGGACTGCGTTTTCCAGCACCGCATAGTGGTAACGCTATGCGGTGCTGGAAAAAGTTCTAATTTAAAACCGGATTGTTGTAGGCTAGGGTCAAAACGGAAATGTGACCCTAGCCAAACACTGATGGACACATCAGTGAAGAACTGCAGTGTGAAGCCTAAGGAAAAAATTGTATATGTGTGAGGCCTCATAAAATAACATTGTTCTGAGTGTGATCTGATGATTTGTCGTATCGCACTCGGACTGAAAATATGGTGTGAACGAGCACATAGATGAAGCAATAATTGGGTATTGTAAATCCTATGAGGCAATTCTACATTCAACTTAAGTAGCACTGGTTTAACTATTCATGTCTACCAAACCAATACGGAAACAAAGTATCTGAAATCTCATGGGAAAACGTTTCTGATTCTTTCTTGCCAATTAAGAAACATGGTTTGAATTCTTAGTGGTCTTGGTAAAAAAAGCACAAATTAACTGAGCTTGTAGTGACAACATCTGTACTCCAGCAGACAGAACCATGGCTCCATACATACCCTGGGTGATACCAGTCTGCACAGTACTCCTTATAGTGCATAGGACTTTTCTGAAATACACAGTCCTTGTGCCTGTCAGGTCCCCTAAACTCTCGAACCTAGCAGCAGGCACATGGGCAGACCAACATACCCTGCCTAACTATCCATGTCTAATGCTATGATCAGAATCCAATGGGAAAATAAGGCTTTCTGACTCTGTTTTTCCCTATGCTAATCAGGGCTTTAACTAGTCGAGGAGTCGTTGTTTCCTTCAACTAGTCAGCCCTCTTTCCCTGTCATCACGCCTCTGTGGGTGTGTTAACAAAATTCCCAGGAGCCGTTGTCATCAGTTCACGGGACTCTCATGTCTCTTGTCCACAATGTCACTGCGCCTCTGTGTCGGGTGTACTGGTCCCAGCTTCAGAGGCTCACTGCACATGATCCGTAGTCTTCTGCACCTCCAACTATGTGCAGTGTGCCTCTGAAGTCAGGATCCGTACACCCGACACAGAGACGTACTGACACTGCAGGCAAGAGACACGATATTTCCATGAACTGATGGTGACGTTGGCTCCTGGACATTATGTTATTACACCCACAGAGGCGCGATAACACAAAAAAAAGGGCAGATTAGGCGGGGGAAACAACACCCTCTCAATTAGTCAAAGCCCTAATTAGAATAAGGAAAACGAGATTTATAAATACTTTTTTTTTCACATTGAGTTCTGATAGCATTATACAGGGATGGTAAGGCAGGGAATTTTGGCTCACACGTGTGCCTACTGCAAGGTTAGAGGGCTAAGGGGACCTGACAGGTTTCCTTTAATTATTTCTTCAGTGGAAAGCTCATTTTCTTGCAATGCAATAATTCTTTGTATGATCTGAAGAAGGTCTACTTTCCTATAAATGATTGTATATGTAGTGCCAAGTGTTGTTTATGGATCCTTTTATGTCCTTTTTAAATATTGAAGTGCTAAGTGGAAGCATGGTTTTATTGTAGTACCAAAAGATCCTTCAGTAATCCAGGTTCTAACACAATGATGAGGCTCAACTGTCCAGCAGAGGATAACGCTGATAGACGATAATTTTGGAGCAATTCACAAGCAGCTTATTAGACGTGACTGGTGATCTGTCCTGTGTGTAATGTTAATAATAATGGTTGTGATGACAATAAAATTGTTATTGCATGTTCAGAATAGATCTAGGGTGATTATTATTCATTGCTTATATAGCGCAATCATATTGCACAGCACTTTGCAGATGTCATCATCACTGTACCCATTGAGGCTCACAATCTAAATTCACTATCAGTATGTCTTTGGCATGTGGGAGGTAACCCACAGAAACACGAGAACATACAAATTCCTTGCTGATATTGTCCGTGGGATTTCAAACCTCAGCCCTAGGTACTGCAAAGCAAAAGCACTAAGGCACCATGCTGCCGAGCCCTTAAAGGGAACCATCCAGCATGTTTTAGGGCTATAAAGTGAAGCCATTGCCTTACAGACACTGGGATACTGAGTAAAATCATACCTTTACTTCAATGATTACTTGTATGATTGATGGCAGTTTTCTCTGCAAACACGGGGAAACAGTGCAGCACATTAGCATAAGTCACTATGTGGGGCTGGGTTATTTGTATTACTTCCCTGTGGGCTCTAAGCCAAATCCTCCCCTCACTCTCTCCCTGTACTCTCCCTCCCTCTCTGTCAGTATATACCAGGCACAGGACATTTGACATTCTGCATGGTGATAGGACGCCTGACATTGTACTATGTGCCAATCACTCCCTCCCTCTCTCCTGTGTCTCAGGCTTCTCAATGCTTCTCTGGCTGTCTGTGATCAGGCAGTTGCAGTCTCCAGTCTCTGTGCATCCCCGGGTGTCTCCTCTCACAGACCTGTAACTGCCCAATCACAGACAGCCAGAGAAGAAGCAGTGTGAAGTCGGAGACACAGGAAGGAGAGCGGAAATGATGGGCACATAGGATGAATAACATTGTGCTATCACCATGCAGAATGTCAGACATCTTGTGCCTGGTGTTTGCTGACAAGGAGGGAGAGGGGAGGGAGAGAGGGAGGGAGTAATACAAAGAAACCCAACCCCACATAGTGATGCTGTGCTGCACATATACTAATTTGCTGCACTGTTTCCCGGTGTTTGATAACCCTTTTCTTTGGAATCATACATGTAATCATTGAAGTAAAGGAATGGTTGCACCCAGCATCCCAGTACCTGTAAGCCACCAGCTTCACTTTATAGCCTAAAACCCGCTTTTTGGTTCCTTTTAAAAATCATTGGATACTCAAGGAACCACAGTCCAATGAAGTATGGCGGTGCCAAAGCAAAATTCTGCACTGGTGCCTTCTGTTGACTGTCCTGTGAACATCTAAAAACTCAGCGCTGGCACATATACTGTTTTCTGCGGTTTACTAATTTATAGTAATATTCTAGGTTATCTGTACAAATGCTTGCTGTAGACACAAACATTAACTAATTTATGTTTTGTTTTGATTTTTTTCTTGCCTCCTTTTCCAATCATTCTGCATTTCTTTGCTTTTCCTTATCCTTAATTTGTCATAGGCTCCCTCCAGTACCTCCTTGGTTTTCTCCTCCTCCTTCCCCTTTCACTTTCTTACCCTTTTTCCCTCTCCCCTTGTCCTTCACTGTGTACGTGTTATCCCTCACCCCCGACAGCCAGCTGCCAATCTCACAACCTCTCCCGTGTGCCCTCACCTCTACCCAGTCAAGCACGAAGAGTTTTCCTGCAAAACAACCAAATCTCAGATCTGGGCCCTGGGTTATTTTCTCCCTTCACATCTGTTCTATGGCTTTTTTCCAATCGTATCTCTGTATTGCGTCCTGGGACTTTCCAAGGTCTGGAGCACCTTGAAGAGCTAGATCTCGGCAAGAATCCCAATTTACCACCTCTTCAGCCAGACACCTTCAGTGGTCTCAACTCTCTGCTGTCCTTGCACCTGTACCAGTGTAATATCCACAGGCTACCTGCTGAACTCTTCAGAGGCCTCCACTCATTGCGCTACCTCTACCTTCAACACAACCGCCTGACCGGCCTGCCGGTGAGATGCATGCCTATCTACTGCTATGTTTATCTACTGTTATGTTCATCTGCTAATTTTAAGTTCTAAGTTTATCCTAAAGACCCCCCATTCTCATTTAATTATCCATGTCTGAATTCAGACGGCTGATCCTTTTGTTCTCCCAAATCAGCACAGTGGCTCTTTTAGGCTATATGCCCACTGTTCGTATTTGTTGTGCTGTGTTTGTCAGCTACATAAATGCACCTGTTTTTAAACAAAAGCAGCACAAACCTATTGCATTTGTGTTGCACTTGTGCATATATACACACGCAGCACAGAAAAGCAGCACAAATAAGGGGATACACAGACAGACACACAGACACTTTCTCAGTTCTCCCAGTAATCCCTTGATGATCCCCGGTTATTCTTCCTCTGTGCAGCTGTGGGAGATGTCTTTATCTGCAAGATCCTGCGCACCATGTGACACTCTGAGTCACATGGTGCAAAAGCTCCCGGAAGATGGATAAAGACAGCTTCTGCCACTGCACGGAGGAAGAATCTCCGGGAATCGCCGAGGGATTGCTTGGGAGGGTAAGTATTGCCGCGTTTTTGTTGTGGAAATCGCAGGAAAAAAGCACCACAAACAGACTGTGGGAATACCCGTCCATTTAGTGCTTTTTTAGGGGGTGTAGAATAGTCAATGGGGAAAATGCAACCCAAAAATGGGCAAGTTAATTGCAGGACAATTAAAAAAACGCGATTTCTGCAACAAAAACGCAGCACCCAAAGACGCACATGTGGGCACAGCATTTGTAAAATCACATTGACTTTCATTATAAAGCTGAGGGTGCTGCATTTTTGTTGCAGAAATGCAGCGAATAAACTCAGCAAAACTGCACAGTGGGTACTTAGCCTTACAGAGAACAAAAGTTCGCTCAACTGAAGAAGCACTCCTCTGTTTGGAAGTGCCGGCCAAGATGGCTGACAGCCAAACCATCATTTGGCTGACAAGCAACTAATGTGTCTGCCAGGCTTAAGCCTTTATATTCTCCAGTTCTGATCATTTGTAAACTGGCAACCTTTTCACAAAATACAGAAAAAATAATCTGGTTACTTGAATTTGTTGTTTTGCATAGCCATCATCTTTTAAACTGGAAATAAATACATGAAACAGAGATTGTTAAGATTATGTTCTATTATTTTAGACGTTTTGAATAACACTTATACATATACTTTAATTTTGTTGTGTTAGGCCGGCTTCACACCACGGTGAAATCCAATCCGGGTGTGCCCTATGGGGCCGCATGGAGCCGGATGGCAGATCTCTGCCATCTGGTTTCCATGTGTCTGGGAGAATCCGGGAGAAATTGGATTTTTCTCCCGGACACAAAATCGGAGCAAGCAGTATTTTTGTGTACGGGGGAAAAAAGCTGATCCTCCCGGATTCTCTCGGATCCTCCCGTTCCGGTGCAATCCGGCTCCCCCTAACATCGTGGTCTATGCTGGACACCGGGTGCTGAAGCTCAGCGCCGCTCAGCGCTGAACTACAGCACCACGGAGCTGTCCCCCTGCTGACAGTTCAGGAGCCGCGGCTCGCTCCCTGAGAGCCGTGGTCCTGAATTATTAGCAGCTGCGGCTGCAATTTAGCCATCTGGCTGCACACCGGACTGGAGGGCATATTTGGCCCTCCGGTTCTGTGTCCAGATCCGGTCCAGGGCTGTCAGGTTTACCCCTGACAGCCCCGGATCGGATCTGGCCGTGGTGTGAAGCAGGCCTTAGATTCTCTTAAGAGTAAAAACAGCCTATCATCCGATTTTTGCTACCCCATCTGAGAGCAGCATGATGTAGTGGCAAAGACCCTGATTCCAGTGATTTATGAGAGGAAATGTTGAACGCTCCTCCACCCAATTCTCACCTTGATTCCTTAGGCTGCCGGATCAATGATAGGCGTCAATTCAGTCAATAGAAAAGATAAAGGAGATCCGATACCGCCCAGATGGGTTTTAATTCTTTATTCCAAATCTAAAATCATCACAGATGACCCCCCAAAGGGCAAGAAACACTGATGCGTTTCGGAGCGAACTCCTTAATCTACTGGTCATCTGTGATGATTTTAGATTTGGAATAAAGAATTAAAACCCATCTGGGCGGTACTGGATCTCCTTTACCTTTTCCAGTAATTTATGCTTGACGTCATTTTGATAAAATCCCTGTTTTGTCTGCTGCAGACCTACCAGTTCTCTAACTGCTGAGCCCTATGTAACCCAACCCACACCACTGATTGGCAACTTTCTGCCCATGTTTAGTGTACACAGAAAGCTGTCAATCAGTGGTGGTGGGGGGTTATACAGAACTCATGAATATGAAAGACTGCCTGGCAGCAATCCACTAATGACAATCTCCTGCTGATAAAATAGTGATTTTATGCTGGCCGTCATGGTGTGAAGCAGCAGGCGCTCTGAGCTCCGCACTCTGCACACCCAGTATTATACATACCGCCGCACTGGAGAATCATGAATGCCACCGAAAAAGAAGATTCAAGTGGAGAGCCGCCCGGAAACTTTAGGAGCTAGCTCCCACCCTTCGGGGTTTATTGTGGACTTTCTATCCAGTGCCCCGCCATCCCTTCGTGGAGCACCGGGAGGGAAAATAGCGCCGAAGCTGCAGTGCTCCTCACTGCATGCGGGCTCCCTGTAAAGGAGAGGAGGGGGAAGGAGGATCTGCATGGATCTTCTCCTACAATTCAGTTTCAGAGATATGATGCCCAGAGCCCTGGAGTATGTGGGGACCCCCAAGGACAGTCGGTGGGGGAGCTCACTAGTTTTACCCCTGGAAAAGATGGGACCAAAGAGGAAGAGAGGACTATGGAGCACTCTGCACGTTTTGCGTTAGCTTCCTCTGAGGAGGTGACAGAGCTAACACAAAACGAGTGTTAGGGATAGAGATCACACACAGGTAATAACTTAACCCTTTGTTGTGGCACTGGCCTTAGTTGCAGTACACTGCACCAGGTATTTTTGCCGGGGTAATTTTCCCTTCGGATTAGGTGAAAAATTACACTGTTGTGATTTACCATTATATATTTATGGTGGTCTGTCTGGTATGGAATAATATGTCTGCCTTGTACCATTGTAGCTCAGGGTTTACTTGTGCTGTGTATCGGTTATGTTTTAATGTTCTTTGTTTTTAACCAGTTTATCATGTTTGAATCAAGCAGTTTATTGCTGTCCATCTAGCCTGAAGTATAGTACTTTGAAGGGCCATTTATTGGTATATACCGTATATATTCGTGTATAAGCCGGCTTTTTCAGCCCAAAAATTGGGCTGAAAAGTTTCCCCCTCGGCTTATACACGAGTCATATACTTTTGTGTGAAGTGGGGGCTTTGTCCGGGAGCAGGAGGAGGCAGGAGGAGGCTGGAGGAGGTGGGGGAAAGCTGTAATATGAGCGGCTCGTCACGTGGAACCGCTCATAACTTATTCATGATATGCACTGCATCCCCCGCCCATCCGCGGGGGGAGCAGTGCATATCGCATTACAGGCTCACCATCACAGTATGGCGCCCTCCGCCACAGTAAGGCCTCCCCATATTGCCGCTGCTCACTGTACAATGCATAGTGTTATTAGCTCTCACCTGCCGGGGGATCGCTCCAGGCTCAGTGCATCCTCCCTCCTCCCTGCGTGTCATGTGACTGGCCGGTGACGTCATCGCGGTGAGCCCCTGTCACAGGACCAGAAGCAGGAAGGAGGGAAGATGCACAGCCAGGAGCAATCCGCCGGCGGGTGAGAGCTAATAACACTGTATTTATTGTACAGTAAGCAGCGGCAGCATGGGGGGGCAGTACTGTGAGGGGGGGCGCCATACTGTGAGGGGGAGCCTGTATACCAGGGATGGGGTCCTGTATACACTGTGCTGGGAGCTGTATACACGGTGCTGGGAGCTGTATACACTGTGCTGAGGGCTGTATACACTGTGCTGAGGGCTGTATTATATACACTGTGCTCAGGGCTGTATACACTATGCTGAGGGCTGTATACCTGTGCTGAGGGCTGTATACACTGTGCTGAGGGCTGTATACCTGTGCTGAGGGCTGTATACCTGTGCTGAGGGCTGTATACCACACTGCTGGGGGCTGTATACCTGTGCTGAGGGCTGTATACCACACTGCAGGGGGCTGTATACCTGTGCTGAGGGCTGTATACCACACTGCTGGGGGCTGTATACATGTGCTGAGGGCTGTATACCTGTGCTGAGGGATGTATACCACACTGCTGGGGGCTGTATACCTGTGCTGAAGGCTGTATACCACACTGCTGAGGACTGTATACCTGTGCTGGAGTCCACCCTCGGCTTATACGCGAGTCAATAAGTTTTCCCAGTTTTTGGGGGCAAAAGTAGAGGGGTTGGCTTATACACGGGTCGGCTTATACACGAGTATATACGGTAAGTCTCATAGGAATTAGTGGAGTGAATTTAAAGCTTCTCCAGAATACTCTAAGGACAGCTTCACACCACGGGTCTGTCTGTTTATCTGTCAGGTTGGATACTGTGTTTTACAGGATCCACTGGACAGAACGTGACAGGACAGGATGTGCACAAAGTGTGGCCAAATATGCTCCCTGATACTGTATTTTGCAGGATTTGTTTTCTGCTGCTGTCTATGCTCCTGAAGTCTGCTTGTGTGTGTTCTGTTACTGTCCATGGTGCTGAATTCACAGCCTGTGCGTGAAATACTCCTGTCCATGATGCTGAACTGTGCACGGCAGGATTTCAGAGCATGCTCTGTTGAAAAAATCGGATCTGGAAAACGATCCGGTATTGTCTGGTTTTGTCCGGTTTTTGCACCAGAGAAAAAAATGCTGCAGGCTCCGATTTTGGGGACAGTGAAAAACCTGACAAAACCAGATCAGGCACAGGATACACAAAACCTGATGGTCAAATAGGACCAATCCGACACCATAGGGATACATGGGAGGCAAAACCAGATCAGGTTCTGTCCGGTTCAAACTGGACAGAACCTGATGCACAAAACCGTGGTGTGAAGCCAGCCTAACTTGCTCATCTGGAACTCAAGCTCTTAGATTGGGTGGCTGCCTGACTTTCCTCGACTACAGAGACTCCTTTCCTCTCCCTTCTTTCACTTTTTTGTTTTTGCTCTTTCCCTTACATAACTCCTCCCCTTTCATTTGCCCTTCTGGTCTTCTGGTTTGATATATAGCTTATTTTCCTGCCTTATTCCCTTCTTGTTTATTAATGTTAAAAACCTTCATCTTTAGGTAGTTTTGGATACTATTAGACACTTAAAGGCAACCTCTTACTCCCCCCCAGGGCCTATTAAGCTAAAAGAGCCACCTTCAGCAGCACTCATGCTGCATTTAATGAAGGTGGCTCTTATGTCTAAACCCCTCAGGTACACTGAAACAATGACTTTGTAAGTTATTAAATTAGGTCCGGGAGGTATAATCTCCTCCCTGGACTTAAACGTCAGCCTGCTGTTACCCCCTCCTTCTGTGCTGTCCAATTTCCTCCTCCTGTTTGCCATTAGAGTGGCAGTGTTGGCGCCTGTGCGATCTCTCAATGTTTGGGCTATTCCGAGAGCTGAGGTCACATGATTCACACAGCCCCAGATCTCGCCCTGTGGTGTGTTATGCTGTATGCACACTGCGGGGCTTGGAATCTGGTGAGCAGTTTCTGTATCTTTCATTGAAAATTCATTATATACATAAGAAAAAACAATACACCTCATATGAACTCACCCACCCATCACCAATACACTATAAAATCTGTGCCTCTGATTATTTTGCAATTTTACCGATTATATTTAGTATAGTATCAAAGCTACTTAATTTTTTCTATGCTGATATTCAAACGGTCAGGGTGCAGAGTCCCTAGTTTGAATATCCAGTAAGATTCCCTCAAGGTAAGTCTATCAAAATTATTTTTTATTTCTATCATGGGGACATTTTCAATTACATAGCGTTTTATATTGCAGGGGTCCTTACTATGAACTGAATAAAAATGTCTTGAGACACTGTGGAGTTGCAGGCGCTTAAACAGGAATGGTTTCCACGGTCCGCGCTGCTGCTATTCAATCAAAGTACTTCACAAAAGGTTGTTACCATCATCAGGTTCTTTATTCATCCATACCAATGTGTTTCAGTGCTGTCCCAGCACCTTCCTCAGGGTATAAAGTTGCACTCCTTCTCTGATATTATGACTGTGTGTTCAAATGCCTTCACATAGTTTGGGTGGTTCTCCAATGTATTGCAAACCACCGTTGCACTCTATCATATATATAACATGAGACGAACCACAATTGAAAGACCCATCAATCCTGAAAGCTTCCCCTGTTGTCATAAAGTGAAATTCAGTTTCTCCATGCTGAACAATCCCACAGCACATACATCTGGTATGGCCACAGCGATAGAGACCGGAGGGATCATTGGTGGATACACCAGACACCTCTGAGTCTTTGTCCCTTAATCGACTTGG
>JARQOC010000004.1:435830114-435881611 GCA_033576535.1 Allobates femoralis | reverse complement strand
GGTATACAGCAGCCTCCCCAGTGGTAGTATACAGCAGCCTCCCCAGTGGTAGTATACAGTAGCCTCCCCAGTGGTATATACAGCAGCCCCAGAGCTGTATACAGCAGCCCCAGAGCTGTATACAGCAGCCCCAGAGGGGTATACAGCAGCCCCAGAGGGGTATATAGCAGCCCCAGAGGGGTATATAGCAGCCCCAGAGGGGTATATAGCAGCCCCAGAGCTGTATACAGCAGTCCCAGAGCTGTATACAGCAGCCCCAGAGGGGTATACAGCAGCCCCAGAGGGGTATATAGCAGCCCCAGAGGGGTATATAGCAGCCCCAGAGGGGTATACAGCAGCCCCAGAGGGGTATATAGCAGCCCCAGAGGGGTATACAGCAGCCCTAGAGCTGTATACAGCAGCCCCAGAGCTGTATACAGCAGCCCCAGAGGGGTATACAGCAGCCCCAGAGCTGTATACAGCAGCCCCAGAGCTGTATACAGCAGCCCCAGAGGGGTATACAGCAGCCCCAGAGGGGTATACAGCAGCCCCAGAGCTGTATACAGCAGCCCCAGAGCTGTATACAGCAGCCCCAGAGGGGTATACAGCAGCCCCAGAGGGGTATATAGCAGCCCCAGAGAGGTATATAGCAGCCCCAGAGGGGTATACAGCAGCCCCAGAGGGGTATATAGCAGCCCCAGAGGGGTATACAGCAGCCCCAGAGCTGTATACAGCAGCCCCAGAGCTGTATACAGCAGCCCCAGAGCGATATACAGCAGCCCCAGAGGGGTATACAGCAGCCCCAGAGGGGTATATAGCAGCCCCAGAGGGGTATACAGCAGCCCCAGAGGGGTATACAGCAGCCCCCGCTGTATACAGCAGCTCCCGCTGTATACAGCGGTACCCGGCTGTATACAGCCCTCCCCCCTGGTATACCGGGCCCCCCCTGTGGCAACCTGTAAAGGAAGCGATGATTATACTTATCGGGTCGCTGTCGCCGACGCCGCCGACGCCGCTCTGTCACCGTCCGTCACCGCGCTCCTTCCCGTCTTCATGCTTCCTTCACCGGCGCACAGAAAATGACGTCATTTCCTGTGCGACGGTGAAGGAAGCATGAAGGCCAGGAGGAGCGCGGTGACGGACGGTGACAGAGCGGCGGCGTCGGCGACAGCGACCCGATAAGTATAATCATCGCTTCCTTTACAGGTTGCCACAGGGGGGGCCCGGTATACCACGGGGGGGCTGTATACAGCCGGGTATATATATATTTTTTTTATTATTACCGTATATACTCGTGTATAAGCCGAGGGGGGACTTTTCAGCACATTTTTTGTGCTGAAAAACTCGGCTTATACACGAGTATATACGGTACCTTTTACTGCAGCATTTTTAGCCTATTTGTGGAAATTTTTCTCAAAAATTAACCATTTCTACATTTGATGCCTAAGGTCTGACCTGCAGCACACTTGCTGTAATTCCCATGCAATATGGGTGGAATTTGTTGGCCACTTGCGGTGGATGCAGCCAACGTGCTTGCGGTAGTTTCATCCACAATATCTCAAGTCACCTGTGGTTTGTTAGTGGCTGTGTTTGCTGCACCTGCCAAAGCCATGTTTGTTCCTTTTACTGCAGATTCAATGCAAGTTCCTTATTTATTGCATGTGAATTGCTGCAACTCTGTCGACAGTAAGTCCTTAGGTGACCATTGTAGAAATTGTATTTTTAATATCCACATCCTTTTGCAATAGCTCAAAAATGCTGCTGTAAAAGAAGTCAACATATTCAAAATTCGAAATTAGTTAGATTAGGGACCCACCAGGCGTAAGGGCATCTTGGCGCGATTGGTGGGCTGACACAAACTAGCTGATACGCAGAATACCAAGATTGATTTATCAAATCAAGCTATTGACACATTAATAAGTATTGCTACTTTGTGTTCTAAGACCCTTACAACATAATAGTTCAATTTTCAAAAAATGATATCAACCATACAAATATATGTCGTTTATGGAAAGATATCATGGAATAATTGGATTATTATTTAAAACTCTTAAAAAAATTATATACAGATTCTAGACTCCCGATTCTTTAGAATCGGGCTCACAGCTAGTTAGATATAACTGTAGATATTCTGCTCACCAATAGATGGCAGACTTGTACAGGTTACCTTAGATATAACTGCAGATATTCTGCTCACCAGTAGATGGCAGAGTTGTACAGATTACATTAGATATAATTGCAGTTATTCTGCTCACCTGTAGATGGCAGAGTTGTACAGATTACAGTAGATATAACTGTGGATATTCTACTCGCCAGTAGATGGCAGAGGTGTACAGATTACATTAGATATAACTGCAGATATTCTGCTCATCAGTAGATGGCAGAGTTGTACAGATTACATTAGATATAACTGCAGATATTCTACTCACCAGTAGATGGCACAGTTGTACAGATTGCATTAGATATAACTGTGGATATTCTACTCACCAGTAGATGGCAGAGGTGTACAGATTACATTAGATATAACTGCAGATATTCTGCTCACCTGTAGATTGCAGAGTTATACAGATTACATCTATTATAATAAAACCCTAAGGCTACTTCCGTCAGGATGTAACAGTATGCTACGTCACATCCTGGCTGAAGTAGCCTCTACACCCGCTGTGGGTGTTCTAATATGGCAGCCCATACACACACACACACACACACACTCCGCTATACTTACCACCGGTCCTGCGTCTTCCCCGCCGCCGCCTGGATCCTCAGTCCTCCGTTTCGCCGACATGTCGCTGCCCCCGGAGGACTGGATCCAATATGGCGTCCGAGAAGTCTCACGAGACTTCCTGGACGCCAACCTGGACAAAGTATGTCGCCGCCCCCGGAGGACTGGATCCAATATGGCGTCCCAGAAGTCTCGCGAGACTTCCCGGACGCCATATTGGATCCAGTCCTCCAGGGGCGGCGGCATGTCGGCGTAACGGAGGACTGAGGATCCAGGTGGCGGGGAAGACACAGGGGCCGGTGGTAAGTATAGCGGACAATGTGTGTGTGTCCCCATATTAGAACATGTCACCACCGAGCCACTGCACACCGCTGACCACCGAGCCACTGCACACCGCTGACCAACGAGCCACCGCACAGCGCTGACCACCGAGCCACTGCGCACCGCTGACCACCGAGCCACTGCACACCGCTGACCAACGAGCCACTGCACACCGCTGACCACCGAGCCACCCACAGCGCTGACCACCGAGCCTCTGTCCTGCCCCCCTACCTACATCCTATTCCCCCGGCTCCATCCTGTCCCCCCAGCTCCATCCTGCTCACCTGCCTCCATCCTGCCCCCCCCCTTCCTGGCTCCATCCTGACCCCCCGGCTCCATCCTGCCCCCCCCCCCTGGCTCCATCCTGCCCCCTGCCACCATCTTGCACCTCCGGCTCCATCCTGCTCCTCTGGCTCCATTCTGCCCCGCTCCCACCATCCTGCCCTGCTCCCTCCATCCTGCCCTGCTCCCTCCATCCTGCCCCCCGCTGCCTCCATTCTGCCCTCCCGCTGCCTCCATTCTGCCCTCCTGCTGCCTCCATTCTGCCCTCCCGCTGCCTCTATTCTGCCCTCCTGCTGCCTCCATCCTGCCCTCCCCGCCGCATCCATCCTGCCCCCCCCGCCGACACAATCCTGCCCACCCGACACAATCCTGCCCCCCCGTCAGTTAGCGGTCATATGACCGATCAGCTGATAGGTTTCCCAGACAACAACAGGTCCTAAAGGCCTGTAGGACCTAGAAGACAGAGGTGGAGCGAGCCGGCGGACAGGTAAGTATCCTCACTGAGGATTTTTTTACTTTTACTGTGGAGGACGGGGGGCCGCGGGAAGCGGAGTATCGCCATATACCATAGTACTGCTATACATGTACTGTAATGTATCGCCATATACTATAGTGCTGCTATACATGTACTGTAATGTACTGCCGTATACCACAGTGCTGCTATACATGTACTGTAATGTACCGCAATATACTATAGTGCTGCTACACATGTGCTGTAACAAGTTCTGTCAGTCACAGTATGTCAACTACATACATATTCTAGAATACCCGATGCGTTAGAATTGGGCCACCATCTAGTTAGATATAACTGTGGATATTCTGCTCACCAGTAGATGGCAGAGGTGTACAGATTACATTAGATATAACTGCAGAGATATTCTACTCACCAGTAGATGGCAGAGTTGTACAGACTACATTAGATATAACTGCAGATATTGTGCTCACCAGTAGATGGCAGAGTTGTACAGATTACATTAGATATAACTGCAGATATTGTGCTCACCAGTAGATGGCAGAGTTGTACAGATTACATTAGATATAACTGCAGGTATTCTGTTCACCAGTAGATGGCAGAGATGTACAGATTACATTAGATATAACTGCAGATATTCTGCTCACCAGTAGATGGCAGAGTTGTACAGATTACCTTAGATATAACTGCAGATGTTCTGCTCACCAGTAGATGGCAGAGTTGTACAGATTACCTTAGATATAACTGCAGATATTCTGCTCACCAGTAGATGGCAGAGTTGTACAGATTACATTAGATATAACTGCAGATATTCTGCTCACCAGTAGATGGCAGACTTGTACAGATTGCACTAGATAAAACTGCAGATATTCTGAATGAGATTTCCGAGCTGTTTACTTATGGCTACGTCACACGCTTCAATCTCAATTATGATATCGGCTGAAAAGTCACGTGATCGAGATCGATCGAACAATATATTGATATAGTTTTTGTGGTGTCACAAGCATAGATTCCTTTAATGATGTTAAATTTGGCAAAGCGCCAGCGATCGTTTGCTCTACTCAGCGATCAATACCATCTAGCGTCAAGAATAGGCGAAGTCGAGAATGAGATCATTTGAGAGGTGTCACACAGCACGATGCAGCAGGTTGAATGCAGGTTATTTGAACGATGAATGACGGATTTGAGGTCCTGCTCACAAATCTTCCACCAAACAATCAAGCGATTTTTCACTGAAAGATCACTCGATCACACACAACGACGCACAAACGATATCGCTCAAACGATCAAAATTCTGAATCGTTTAAGCGATATCGTTCACAAGATTGAAGCATGTGATGTGGCCATTAGAGTCTGACTTTCTCTCTGTTTGTTACTGTGCAGGTTATTTATCTAATATATAATCACGAATAATATGTGCCACAGATTTCCGGCGCTTATGTCGTTATCATTGTGGGATAGCGACACAGGCGACAGAAGTCTAAGTGACACAAACGCCACCGCTACCGGCGGGAGATTAGCGACGATGCAGCCATGAGATGAGCAGCGCTGCTCGCAGCAGAAGTGCCCCGACCGCCATATTGGAACACCCAAGTTTCGATATGGCGGCTGAGATTCAAATCCACCGCCAAAGCGCGTCACACGCCAACAGTGCTGATTGGTCACCGACGATCGCAGCATCCAATCAGCACTCTTGATTTAAATCACGCTTCACTGATTCACTTCACAGCCAATCAGTGTCGCGGGATTCAAATCTCCCGCCAAGGCATGAGCCGCTTCGCTGATTAGTCACAGCGAATCAAGGCAACCAATCAGCGAAGCGGCTCCTGAATGAAATCACACGTCGCTTATTGGTAACCACGGATCGCGGCGACCAATCAACGAAGTGGCTCGCGCCTTAGCTGGAGATTTGAATGCCATGCTGCTCAGCCAATAAGTGGCACACAAGACAGGGGGACAAAGGGACACACAGGACAGGGGCATACAGGACAGGGGCACACAGAACGGGGTCACACAGGACGGGGGCACACAGGACTGGGGATACAGGGTCACACAGGACAGGGGCAGAAGACAAGGGGACATGGGCACACAGGACAGGGGCACACAGGACAGGGGGACACAGGGGCACACAGGACAGGGGGACACAGGGGCAGAGGACAGGGGGACACAGGGGCAGAGGACAGGGGGACACAGGGGCAGAGGACAGGGGGACACAGGGGCAGAGGACAGGGGGACACGGGGGCAGAGGACAGGGGGACACGGGGCAGAGGACATAGGGACACGGGGCAGAGGACAGGGGGACACGGGGGCAGAGGACAGGGGGACACGGGGGCAGAGGACAGGGGGACACGGGGGCAGAGGACAGGGGGACACGGGGGCAGAGGACAGGGGAAGACAGCTAACGGCTAACCACTGAGCCACCATATACAGTGCTAACCACTGAGCCACTGTATACAGTCCTAACCACTGAGCCACAGTATACAGTCCTAACCACTGACCCACAATATACAGTGCTAACCACTGTGCCATTGCATACAGTGCTAACCACTGAGCCACTATACAGTGCTAACCACTGAGCCACCATACAGTTCTAACCACTGAGCAACCATATACACCATATAAATCCTGCAACAACAGTGTATTTTCTGGAGAGGGGACTGTACCATTCAGCAGCTATTTCTACGGCACCAGTTCATTTCACCGCACTCCCGATGCAATAGCATCGGGCCTATTTCTAGTATAACTGATATTTACGAATACATACTTCTGACTGTCTGTGAGATGTACACATGTGATAACCTTTGTGTTGGATTTCATTCAATGCGGTCTCTCCTCTCCTCCTTCTAGTTTCTATCTATCCTCTCTGAAAAGTACAATATATCTTTCAGTCACTGCTGCTGCTGGCAGCTTAATTCTCCCCCTGTTTAGGCACTTACTTGTTAAGACCGCATTGAATGAAATCCAACACAAAGGTATAGAAAGGTCAGAGTATAACCACTGCAGTAGAGAAATAACATGAATGATAAGGCAATATTGTGATTGCAGAAAGAAATAAGGACAACACTGACCGCACCAAGGCAAAAAAGACAGTGATATCATACAGGTGAGAACAAAGAGGAATACCGTACTTCCAAATCCTGGTAAAAAGTAGGGTAAATTACAAACTGAATAATTGCTGGTTGACACTGAAGCAGCAAAGCAAGATGATCATTACAAAAGGAAAGAACCCCAGCAATATAACAAAGGTAAATTAATTAAGGCTGCTTTCACATCAGCGGTTTTCGCTGATCGCAGTAGTTGCGTGAAAAAAACGCAACTGCGCGATTACTGCATAACGGCTGCACTTGCGGTTCACTTGCGGCAATCCCCATGCAATGTCTATGGGGATAGCGTAAGTGTGCGGCAAGTGCGGTTTCGGCACTTGCCGCAGGTGCGGGCGCGAAAAAAATGCGGTATGCCGCGTTTTTTTTCGAGGCCGCACCTGCCGCAAGTGCCTATCCGCACTTGCCGCACCTGCCGCAAGCCCCATAGACATTGTATGGGGCTTGCCGC
Organism: Allobates femoralis; assembly: GCA_033576535.1. NCBI lineage: Eukaryota > Metazoa > Chordata > Amphibia > Anura > Aromobatidae > Allobates > Allobates femoralis. The sequence continues at coordinate 435,874,283 of JARQOC010000004.1, read as the reverse complement.
AAGTGAACCGCAAGTGCAGCCGTTATGCGGTAATCGCGGCAGTTGCGTTTTTTTCACCGCAACTGCCGCGATCAGCGAAAACCGCTGATGTGAAAGGGGCCTTACATATACAGGAAGCCAAAAAAAAATCAAGGGGTACAACAGTAATACACATATATTTATATTATAGGCATACAGAGAGGGACAAAGGGAGAAGCACCAGAAGGAGGGACTCATATTACTGTATCAAGATCCCTCATAACCCAAAAAATCTAGTTTTAAAACTTTTATAAAAATCATTGTTTTTAGATGTGATTGTTTTTAAAATTGTTTTAAAGAAGTTCAATAAAATTCCTGAGTAAGGAATATATACATATATACAGAGTTTAGATATATATGAATATGGTTTTAACAAGTAAAGGGTATACAGACACACGGCATCACCCGGGGCAGACAGCTGCCAATCATAATAAGGAAGCTCCAGTGTTTCAGGTGTAGTTAAACAAATATCAATTTTCCAGGATGAGGCCATATACCAGGATGGGGTCCATGATATATGGCATTGTATTTGGTAACAGGAGAAGGGTTTCGGTATTTTGGTTACAGTAAGCTGAGCAGAAGTAGTCATTATCAAGTGTCGAGCCCTAGGCCCTGGGGTACTCGGGTATCAGGCTCGATGGGGTTGCTTGGGATGTCACGGGTGGCAGCGCCTGAGCCCGTGGCCTGGGTGACACTTCTAAAAGGGTGTATTTACAGGGGAATAAAAGTTAATGTCACGTGACGCCACCTGTAGTACCTGGTGATGGATCATCAGCGCCGCCATAGTCTGCCGGAGGTAGATGGTAGTGCGGCTTAGATGGCAAAGCCCCCTAGAGGTCGGGCTGTTCCTCCAGCAGCGTTCCTTGAAGGGAATAGGTTGATGGATAAAGCCACACACAGGCAAAGTCACTTTCTCCCGGGTACTTTACTGTCAACTTGTAGCAGCATCAGACACAGTTCAGCAGGATGTTATAATAACAGGTAGCTGTATGGTTGGCTGCAAGTGGATCCCAGGTGGTATGGTGGAACCCGTGGTGTACCTTAGCTGATAAACCCGTGTCCTTTCTTCCCCGCCTAGGACGAGCCTATACCCAATAGCTCCATGTAGGTAGTACTGGGGGTCCTCTCCCTCGTGGTGAGGAAGCAGGCAGACCGCTCCATCTGGCAGGGTGCTGCGGCTGATAAACAAGCCACAGCAGCCGGTTGCCAACTGCAAAGATGAACTCTGGCTGGATTCTCGTGCCCGGCGTTCCCGTAGTGGACTGGAGTATCCCCTGGAGTATGGTCGCTCCACCCTGAGGACCTCCCTTTCTCTCTCAGGCCCAGACTTCTCGCGGCGGGCGCCCTCTTTCAGGATCTCCTCAAGATCCCTTCCTCTTCCTTCCGGTTCGGCTTGAAAACGACCGAGTAAACCTTCCGCCTTGTTCAAATTAGCCAACAGACTTCCTTGAACCCTCTAGAGGTGAATATATCCCCTTCCGGGTAACCTCCCACCGCTCAACTAATGTGGGAGTGCTGGGAATGGGTCCCACCCACCATCCTAGGATACACCTGCAGCTGGGGCAATTACACCTCTTTTACGGGTGCAATACCCCTCTGTGACGCCTGCATATGCGGGGCCCACACAAGCAGCAGCTGCAAAAGCAAACAATATTTTAGGGTGTATAAGAACACATAGAATCTCATAATCACAATAAGGTAAAAAATGTTTGTACTGTGTTAGCCAGTAGATAGAAAAATATTGGAATCTTGAGAGTCCTCAGTGGTTGATACCTTTTAATGGCTAACTGAAAAGATGGTAAACATAGCAAGCTTTCGGAACACTATGGCCCCTTCGTCAGGCTGATAATGACACAAATTCTGAAGATACATACATATATACATAAGCAGAAAAAGGAAAAAAATCAGTGTTAGATGCTGTAGTAAATACGACATGACATAAAGCAGAGTCAGGGTTGGAAGGGGTAGAGGTGCGGGTAAAGAGAAAACAAAATTCTAAGATAAGCGGAACAAATTGTATTATTGTTGTATGGTTAGTAGCCTGTGGAGACCTGAAAATACTTAAGTGAGTTGTAGAGAGCAATAAATCGAAGCAAGAGAATTCACATAACAAAAGTCAAAAGTTCATAGTCCTCAAAATGAAGTCTCTTGGAGATGTGATATCCCCAAGTGTCCTTTCAATTTATATAAAACGCATGAATCTGTGATGTCCCCAATACCCATTCATTTTATATAAAAACCCATGAAGACATGTGAAATATTTAATCCAGTTTTGAATGTGTCAAAGGTCGTTATCAATTTGTATTCCCAAATTCTTCCCTCTCTCTGAGATTGGTAGTTACTTTTTAAAATGAGCAGCCTCATATTGGATTCAGTGTTGTGGTCAGGGCTGGAAAAATGTTTTGCTACAGGTAGATACGCTTTTCTTTTATTGAGTGGTGATGATAATTCATTCTTGTTCTGAATTGTAGTCCAGTCTCCCCTACGTACATGCTACCTGTTGGACATTTGGTACATATGATTAAATACACCACATTGCTTGTGATGCAACTGAAGTTACCTGGTATCTTTATCTTGTCAGTTGTCATTATAGATGGACAGGTTTTTCACCTGTTCTGGTTGAAGGGAAAGGATCCTGTTGCTGCTGAAGAGGACAGGGTGCTTCTGACAATGATGTTTTTTAGATTCGGATGTTGTCTAAAACACAAGAGTGGAGAGGATCTGGAAATATTGATTTTAGTTGGGCATCTTTTGCAGTAGTGGTGGTAGTTTCTGTGCAGCTCCTCTTAGAACCCTAGACTTGGATTGTAGGTGACTACGAGAGGAACTCTGTTGTTTTCTTCTCTAGTTTTGTAATGTAGGAGAAGATTCCTTGATATTCTGGTGGCTCTTGTAATCTGGTTTTTGACTGTTCTTGAATGGTAGCCCTGGTTCAAAAGGGTCTTTCTGAGGTCCTCAAGGTGATTATCTCTATCTGTAGGGTTGGAACATATCCAATTGTATCTGATGGCCTGGCTGTACACAATAGAGTTTTTATGTGTTTTGGATGAAAACTGTCCCATCGGAGAAATGTTTGATGGTCAATTGGTTTCCGGTACAGGGATGTCTCTATTTCATGGTTCTGTAGCTTAATGATGGTGTTCAGAAAGCTGATTTCAGTGCAGGAGTAGTTTAGTGTTAAGTTGATGATGGGATGAAACTGATTAAAGTGTTCATGGAACTTCTTCAGCTGTTGCTCAGACTCTGTCCAGATGATTAAAATGTCATCAATATACCAGTAGTAGGCCAGAGGCCTGATAGGACAAGAGGATAAAAAGTCACCTTCAAGCTTGGCCATGAAAAATTTGCACATTCTGGTGCCATTTTTCTTCCCATTGCTGTGCCATACACCTGTAAATATATGTTGTCGTCAAATGTGAAGTAGTTGTGCGTGAAGATGAATTTTATAAGCTTCACCACAAAGTCAGCATCAATCCCTGTGTTTTCCAGGAAGGTTTTGCAGGCATTTAATCCATCCTCATGTGGGATGTTTCTGTACAGAGATTCAACATCCATGGTGGCGAGGATGGTTCCTTCTGAGGACCTATTGCTGACAGTTTATTCAATAGGTCAGTTGAGTCCTGAATGTAGCTGGGTGTCTCTTCTACTCTTTGAGAACACCCTCTACCCACCCAGAAATTTGTTTGGTCTTCCTGGATTTCCTGATTTGTGAATTTTGGGAAGCATGTAGAACAGTGATGGCGAACTCCAGGCCTCGAGTGCCACCAACAGGTCAGGTTTTCAGGATTTCCTCAGCATTGCACAGAGGTTGGAATCATTACCAGTGCAGGTGATTATATTATCACCTGTGCAATGTAAGGAAATCCTGAAAACCTGCACTGTTGGTGGCACTCGAGGCCTGGAGTTCGCCATCACTGATGTAGAATGTGCTTGTTCTTGGACTTTCTGGTATTAGGTCATCAGCTCTTAAAGATTTTGTCAGGTAGACAAGAAACCAGCTTTTTTAATTCCTTGTGATAGTCTTGTGTGGGGTCAGACTCCAATTTCTTGTAGTAGCGTGTGTCTATCTGTTTGCTTCCTTCAGGTAGTCAGATTTGGTCATCATGACTATTGCACCACCCTTGTCTTCAGGTTTAATAATGATTTCTTTGTTGGTTTTCAAAGACTGTATGGTTCTTCTCTCCTGAGCATTGATGTTGGATGGTTGACTCTTGTGTGTATCTAAAATAGTGGATTTTACCAAATGCCTGAAAGTGTCTATATATTTCTCCCTTTCTTCCTTCGACCCAGTTGGTTTTGGAATTCTCTTTGTCGCTGAAATATTCCCTTAGGCATAGTCTCCTGAAGTAATCCTCCATGTCATTGCACAGTTCAATTGAGGACTCTGAACTTTTCTTATGTGAACTCTGTCGCTTCGATTTATTGCTCTCCACAACTCACTTAAGTATTTTCAGGTCTCCACAGGCAACTAACCATACAAAAATAATACAATTTAGTCCGCTTATCTTAGAATTTTTTTTTCTCTTTACCCGCACCTCTACCCCTTCCTACCCTGACTCTGCTTTACATAACCTGTCATATTTACTAAAGCATCTAACAGGTTTTTTTTTTCCTTTTTTTTTCTTTTGCTTATGCATATATGTATGTGTCTTCAGAATCTGTGTCATTATCTGCCTGACGAAGGGGCCATAGTGTCCCGAAAGCTTGCTATGTTTACCATCTTTTCAGTTAGCCATTAAAAGGTATCAACCACTGAGGACTCTCTGATTCCAATAATCACATTATATTGTTTTCCCTCTATAAATCATTTGTAAGGCCTCATATAGAATATGGGATCCTGTTTTGGGTTCCACATTTTAAAAAGGAAGTTAGAGTAAGTTCAAAGGCAGGCAGCATGATTATTATAAGGGATGAAAGGCTTCCCATATGATGAGAGGTTGGAAAAGTTAGGCTTATTTAGCTCAAAAAAATATGTTTTGGATATCTGACTTAGGCTTCTTTCACATCAGCGTTTTACGCTGATCGCGGCAGTTGCGGTGAAAAAAACGCAACTGCCGTGATTAACGCATAACGGCCACACTTGCGGTTCACTTGCGGCAAGCCCCATACAATGTCTATGGGGCTTGCGGTAAGTGTGCGGCAGGTGCGGCAAGTGCGGTTTCGGCACTTGCGGAAGGTGCGGCCGTGAAAAGACCGCGGCATACCGCACCTGCCGCACGCTTACCGCAAGCCCGATCGCGGCCGTTATGTGGTAATCGCGGCAGTTGCGGTTTTTTCACCGCAACTTCCGCGATCATCGTAAAACGCTGATGTGAAAGCAGCCTTACATGTACGAATGTATGTTTGTATGGTAAATGAACAATTGCACACTCTTAGGATTCGTTTTGCAAAAAAGTGGTCTTTTTATTACTGTAGCAACAGGGAACCAACGTTTCGGTTCAAAATTGGACCTTGATCATGGTAGTTGCTGTAATTCATAGAAATACAAAAAATCAATATATATACAGAGAACGATAAAAGAAAGAAAAAGATATTTGCATATATCACAATTCGCATAGACACTGATCCGACAGGTATCAATAAATACCTGTTGCTATGTTTCACACGTGAATACAGATTATTTCTTATGAAAGTGAATAGCATGAGGGTTGATATTCATAAAGGAGACAGGGTATGTTTCTGCTTGTCTTACTAAAAACTAGAGCAATGCTCATAAAGGTAGAGTTATGGATATCCATTATTATCTAGATTTGTACAGATGTGACTATTCCCATAATTAGCTGTGAATCCCTTAGTAAGATATTATACAATCATAATGTTTATAAAGTGCTCTCATATGGGTAGTGGTGTTACTTATTTCATTACCCTATGTTTGTTACTTTCTTTCATGTATGGGGGCATCAATACCCCTTTCGATATATCAATCCTCCTGTGATATATATAGTAATTCATTAGTGAGATATAGGCACTGTATAAAATATCTAGTTAATTACCGTAACTCTTATTCATTACTTGTATGCTAATCATAGGATCCTTGGATCCTGCGTTAGGGATACCTGTAAATATGGAGGTGCACATTAGGGAGCAGTGTACCACAGAGACAAGTCAATTCATTATGGGAACATATTTGGTGATAAAGTTAGCTGTAATCAATAGTTCTCTAAGTTGGTGTCTTAATCATCCTACATTAGTCACTGTCTATGGCCATGGTTACCTTAATTCATTTTGTGTAGGTCCCTGATCCGGGTGGTTGAGCTTGTGCAGTGATTGTGCTTTGCGGCCACTCTTTACAGGAGCCAGCTTGAAATGCTGGAAGACGCCGGCGCATACGCCGTAGGACCGGAAGTGCGTCACCGGAAGAGACCGCACTTGTTTAATGGCGCGTTGCCAGGGAGATCATCATTTGATCTCTCAATGTTGCCCTCCTTCTATGTGCATCATTACAGCGATATAGGTGTATTATCGACCTAGTTATCAAATTTACTTATATTTGAGGGATATATTTGTTAAATTTGATAAAAGGCAAAGATAGTGAAGGTTTTTTGCATGTTGGAGAAATACAATGTGTACATAGAATGGTGTCACATATAAGTCTATATGAACAATCTTCTTGTGGATGACATGGTAAAATGATTATGTTTTCACAATAATAGAAACATGTTATTATATATTATTACATAGTACAATCTTCTTCATGGGTGACACAAATGAGGTCACCCATGTTAAACAAGGAGAAGTGTTATCCTTGTGTAATCGTGTTCATTTGTCCTAGGTGGATATACAAACTCCACCAAGAACCAGTTGATGTCATATCCACAGGTTGTCCCAACCCGAATTCTATAGTTCTAACATAGACTATATACTATATCTCCCAAAACATACATTCTAAATATGTACGTTACTAATGCACTAACAAACTCTATGGTCTCTTACCCTCCAAGGTGCACGACTATAGATAACAATGGTGATGAAGAATTCCCGTCTCCTTTGTATATCTAGAAGTTGGGGTTACAAAGAAAACATTAGTCTCAGATTAAGATGGCCAGTCGATTTCCCTACTTAATCCATTTGGATGTAACGTCTGCAATGTATGTATCCAATAACTCTCTCTATTTCTAAGTAATTGAGTATGATTGCCACCCCTTCGAGGTCTCGTCACCTGCTCGATTATTTGGTATCTGAGCTGGGATACTGAGTGTTTAGCTTCATTAAAGTGATTAGCAATTGGCAGACAGTTTTTTCCACATCTTATAGAGGATTTGTGGCTAACTATCCTATCCTTCACATGTTGTGTTGTTTCGCCTATGTATAAAAGACCACACAGGCACTTAATCAAGTACACAACATAATTCATATTACTTTTGTAATATCCCTTTATGCGGAAGGATTTGCCTGTCCTTGGGTGTGTGAAGTGATCACCCCTGATAATGTTTGAACATGCTGCACAATTTAGGCAAGGGAAGGTACCCTTCCTTTGAGTCTCTAGGAACATTTGTCTTGGTAGCCTCTGGTTGCTACTGATATCTGCTCGAGTTAGTGAATCTTTTAATTTAGGGGGTCTCCTTTTGCACATCAGTGGAGGATTCTCAAAAATGTTTATGGATGGATATGCCTTCTTCATCAGGGCCCAGTGTTTTTTAATTATGTTGTATACTTTAGGCATGGTTGGTTGGTGGTTGTGTACAAAAGGTAATCTCTCCATTTTGGCCACAGGGGATGGTGGTTCAGTAAGATTCAAGATACGTTGGGTCTCGGACTGGATTTAGTCCTCTGGGTATAGTCTTTCGTGGAATTTATCACCCATCTCCTGTAGTCGCAAAGGGAGGGAGTCGCCTTCTGAAATCAATCTGGCTACTCTCTTAAATTGTGATCTGGGTAGGCTGCACTTAGTTGAGATGGGGTGGCAGATATCATAATGTAGCAGACCGTTACGATCCGTGGGTTTCTTGTATACATCTGTGCCCAATTTACCATCAGATTTTTTGAAAATTCTCACATCTAGGAAATTAATTTCAGTATGACTTTGTTGTATGGTAAACATGAGTTCTGGTCTCACTGAATTAATCTCACTGAAAAATCTATCTAGGCTTGTCTGGTCACCTCTCCAAATACAAAAGATGTCATCTATGTATCTAAGCCATAAGACGGCATTTTGCTTGAACAATTGATTAGTGTATATGTGTACGGATTCAAAATGGTCCATATAGAGATTTGCGTACGCAGGAGCCATGTTAGACCCCATTGTGGTACCCCTTGTTTGTACATAAAAATCATCCTGGAACAGGAAAGAATTTTCCCTAAGGACTATCTCAAGTAGCTTTATGCAAAAATGAGTCTCGTTCATAGTAAGGCCTGAATTACATAATGCCTCTTTTGTTGCAAGTACACCTTTATCATGATCAATAGACGTATACAAACTGTTTACGTCTAGAGTCACCAGGTAACTATTGATCGGTATCGTGTCTAATATTTTTAGTCTGTCAAAAAAATCACTTGTATCAAGGATGAATGATTTTGTTTTCTTTGCTAGTGGAGTAAGGATTTTTCGAGATAAATGGAAAGTGGTGATAAAATTGATTCAGTCGATGCCACAATTGGCCTGCCCGGTGGATTACCGTATATACTCGTGTATAAGCCGAGTTTTTCAGCCCAAAATTTGGGCTGAAAAGTTCCCCCTCGGCTTATACACGAGTCAATACGGGTGGGGGCTGTGGAGGCTAGAGGAGGCGGGGGGAGCTGCTGTATGAGCGGCCCCGTCACGTGGGGCCGCTCATTATATATGCACTGCTTCCCCCTGTCAATCAGCGGTAGGGGGAAGCAGTTCATATATGCCCCCCAAATGCTGGCACTCTCCCCCCTTGTAAGGGCCCCCTCCCGCTGGTTATATTACCATCCCGGTCTTCTGCTCAGCGCCGCTCCTCAGTGCTCCATCCGTCCAGCTACATCCGGGATCCCCGGCCGTCGCAGGCATATGACGTCATCGTGCGACGGCCGGAGATCCCGGATGCAGCGAGGACGGAGGACGGAGCATGAAGAACGGAGCACCGAGGAGCAGCGCTGATCAGAAGACCGGGATGGTAAGATAAGCAGGAGGGGGGTGAGTGCCAGCATTTGGGGGCTGCTGGGTACCCCCAGGGGGCTGCTGGGTACACCCAGGGGGCTGCTGGATACCCCCTGGGGGCTGCTGTATTACCCCTGGGGGCTGCTGTATACCCCCAGGGCTGCTGTATATACTGCTGGGGCCTGTATACTACTGGGGCTGCTGTATACTACCGCTGGGGCTGCTATATACTACCACTGGGGCTGCTATATACTACTGCTGGGGCTGCTATATACTACCTCTGGGGCTGCTATATACTACCACTGGGGCTGCTATATACTACCACTGGGACTGCTGGGGCTGCTATATACTACCGCTGGGGCTGCTATATACTACCACTGGGGCTGCTATATACTACCACTGGGGCTGCTGGGGCTGCTATATACTACCACTGGGGCTGCTATATACTACCACTGGGACTGCTGGGGCTGCTATATACTACTGCTGGGGCTGCTATATACTACCACTGGGGCTGCTATATACTACCACTGGGACTGCTGGGGCTGCTATATACTACCGCTGGGGCTGCTATATACTACCACTGGGCTGCTGGGCTGTTATATACTACCACTGGGGCTGCTGGGGATGCTATATACTACCACTGGGGCTGCTATATACTACTGCTGGGGATGCTATATACTACCACTGGGGCTGCTGTATACTACCACTGGGGCTGCTGTATACTACCACTGGGGAGGCCTGTATACCACTGGGGGGGCTTGTATACCACACTGCTGGGGGCTGTATACCTGTGCTGGGGTCCACCCTCGGCTTATACACAAGTCAATAGGTTTTTCCAGATTTTTGGGGCAAAAGTAGGGGGGTCGGCTTATACACGGTCGGCTTATGCACGAGTATATACGGTATTTAAATTCTTATGAATCTTTGGGAGTGTATAGATAACGGAGTGATGGGGTCAGTTTTTGTCAAAAAAGTCATAGTTTTTTTTATCTATTACATTCTTATCTATGCGCATCTGAAGTATTGTATGAATTTTGTTTTTAATCCTGCTCATTATATAGAATATGGGATCCTGTTTTGGGTTCCACATTTTAAAAAGGAAGTTAGAGTAAGTTCAATGGCAGGCAGCATGATTATTATAAGGGATGAAAGGCCTCCCATATGATGAGAGGTTGGAAAAGTTGGGCTTATTTAGCTTAAAAAAATATGTCTTGGAGATCTGATTTACATGTATGAATATATGTTTGGTCAAGACAAACAACTGGCACATGAATTATTCCTTCCAAAGACAATGCTAAGGACCAGGAGGCACTCATGAAAGGTGCAAGAATGGTGATTTCGGTAGCTAAATAGGAAATGGTTCTTTACAGTTAGACCGTAAAGACTGTGGAATTCCTACAACAAAAAGTAGTAATGGTAGACACTATAACAGCTTTTAAAAAAGGGCAGGATGATTTCCACAGTGCACATAACATTGTGGGTTATACAGTAGATAGCATAGTGACAATAAAATTAACAATTAGTGTAGAAAAGTTGAACTTGAGTCATTTTTCATCAATTTAACTATTATAACACATGAACAATGTAAAAAATGTCTGCACACACTTCCTGAGGCATTTGTCTATTGGTGACAGTCTTTGAATATATTTAAACACGTCTTTTATTACGTGCTTTGGGTTTTATACTTAAGTTTTCATCACAATCCAGCAAATCCAGCACAGACAGCATAAAAAACTGGAGGAAACCATGGAGTATATTGCAGAAAATTTTTTTATTTTTTATTTGATTTTTAAAATGCATGATTTAAAAGTGGATACAAGGGGGTCTGAGATGCAACTCACCCCTATGGTTGAAACATGATTTCCAGATCAAGCAACATAAAAGTACAGTGGTTGTGGATTAGTACATATAAAAGTCTATATAAGTACTAGATGCATGCAATAGTGAACATTTTTTTTACAAGTAAACCTCATAGATCTCTATACAGTCTAGAGTAAACACCAATTCACCCAGCATCAGACTAAATTATTATACAGTACATGACCTATCCACTATCTCAATAGATACATCAGTTGCATAGATCAGCAAAATCCCGTATATTTATCAGGCATCATACCTATGGAGTAACCACAGAGGGAGAGCAGAGCTCAAGGAGAGAATTGGTCCTGTTTTTGAAAACCCCTACATGTGTTTCGCCTGCATTGTAGCACAGCTTCCTCAGGGAGTTGTTTGTGGAAGTAGTAGCCACCAAACAATAGCACCGCCGGTGTCTTTATAGCGCCAGGGGTCCTGGGTGCGGTGTTCGGCACTTCCAGGTTCTGCTGACGTCACGCACATGCGCATTACCGCCACTCAACTCCATGGGCGGGCCGTGACTTCGGTTCATCTCCCGCCTCCGCCTGACATAGGGACACGTCACCATAGTTAACAGGCAGAAGGGGAGGAGCTGAGTCTAGGCTCAGCTTCAGGAGCAAGACATTTCTGCGCAGCGTATTGCCAGTAGACAGATTACCATGGTGATTTGTAACAACAACAAGAAAAAACCCATACATATTGGGAAGACCATATTATCAAATATATTCCAAAGGAACTGCATTAGTCACTGAAGGTATATATATATATAAAATTTCGGGATTCAGTCCTTGATACATGAGAAATGGAAAGATAACTCCTTTATGGTAGGTCTTTTCTCTGTAGTTGCTTGATTGTAGGAACAGGCAAGACATCTAGAAAGTGCTTTTGTGATGTATGTGACATTAAAATCCTAGAAAATAGGACCAAGAAAAATAGAAAAAGCTAGAATAGAGAGTCTGAAATGGTAGGACTATCAATACATTATAAATATGAACTAAAGGTTACCCTCTCATTAAGACCATTGGGGGTTAAAGTTCCCAACAGCACAATCCATTTTGTTTCCATACGTGCCGTGAGTTTTTTTAGGCCACCGCCTCTATTGCCACAACGCACCATATCAATCCCTCTGACTTTCAGGGAAACAGGGTTGCACCCATGGTATTTCAAGAAATGTCTAGGTAGTGTCTTAAGTACTGTGGAATCTTCCGCTTCTCCTGCAGCGACAATATCCCGAACATGTTCCCATGTACTCTCACTCTCAATTCGTGAGATGTTAATCCCACATAGATTAGAGGACAGGCGCATTGGGCAAAATATACCACATGGGTTGATGTACATGAGATCCTGTGCCTGTTCTCATATCTCTGTGAGCCATCAGCGGAATTAAATTGGGTGGCACGTTCGACATTGATGCAAGAGATGCTGTGCCCACAGGGGCAGCAGCCGAGAACAGGACCCCGTGAGCCAAAGGGACTTGGTATGTGTGGCACATAGTGGTTATTCACCAAGATGTCACTTACGTTCCTCGCACGTCGTGATGTCATAAGAGGTCTATCAGACAAACATTTCTTTAAAGTTGGATTGGTCATTAGAACGGCCCAGTGTCTTTGGAGGATGTTCCTCATAGTTCGCCATTCGTGATTATAAGTACCAACAAACCGCAGTTTCAGTTCTTGTTCGGTCTTTTTAAGTGTCGTTCTAAGAAGACTGTCTCTTGGTGTATGTTTTGCTGTCCGGTTCCCACGCTTTATGCATCGATTAGAGTATCCCTGATCCAAAAATCTTTGTCTAAGATCTAATGACTGACGCTCAAATCCCTCTGTTGTTGAACAGATCTGTCTCACCCTCAAGAACTGGCCAGTAGGGATGGCACTTATGGTGGAAGAACTGTGACCAGATGATGCATGTAACAAAGAGTTTACGGAGGTAGGCTTCCTATGGGCGTCTGTCTGTATCAGACTGGAGCAATCCACCTCCATCGAGACGTCCAGGAAGTCAATCCTCTCCGAACTACTCTTGTAAGTCAGTCTGATGTTGTAACAGTTCAAATTTAGTTCTTTCATAAACCTATCCAGCTGCTCCACTGAGCCTTGCCAAATGAAGAGGACGTCGTCTATATAGCGCATCCAGCCCTGCACATGGGTGCAGGCCACCACGCCTCCGTCGCCAAAAATCTCCCTCTCCCAGTATCCTAGGAAGAGGTTAGCGTACGAAGGCGCGCAGGCCACGCCCATCGCAGTGCCGCGCTCTTGTAAATAGATGACGTCCTTAAATACGAAAACCTTATGGGTCAAGACAAAGTGGAGCAGCTGGAGGATGAACTCACCAAGTGCACCATCCACACGGCCAGCCTCGAGGAAAAAACGGACCGCACCGAGACCATGCTTTTGGTCGATGCAAATATAGAGAGGTTCAACGTCAGCCGTGACCAAAAGCATATCGGGTTCCACAAAGATGCCCTCAACACAGTTCAGGGCGTCCGTAGTGTCTTTGAGATAGGATGTAGGGTCTCTACCAAGGGTTTCAAATGGTAATCTATAAATTTACAAATAGATTCGCAGAGACCACCTATCCCAGACACTATCGGACGACCTGGACGGTTGAGGGCATCTTTGTGTATTTTTAGTAGCAAATAAAATGTGGGCAACTGGGGGAAAATCACCAAGAGACCGTCTGCCATTTTTTTAGTTATCAGACCTTGTTCTAGGGCTCCATCAAGGATAACTCGTAATTAAGACAAATAAGCAGGAAGGGGGTTAGAGTGTAATCTGCTATATGTAGTTCTAAAACAAAGCTTCCTTAGTGCCTCCTTCTCATATTGAGCAGCCGGCCAAACCACAATGTTCCCACCTTTATCTGCCGCTTTGAATACCACGTCTTTCAGGTCTTTTAATTCTTCAATCGCCTGTCTCTGTTTATGAGTGAGATTGTCAAATTTTCGGCAACTGGAGACCTGTTTGAGATCTGACTCAACGAGATGTGTAAACATATCTACCGCTGGGCAGACAGACAAGGGTGGGAACTTCTTAGATCTAGGCAGAAGGTTGTTAGGAAACACACCTGGTAGTTGGTGCTGCTCAAGTTGGAGGTCCTCCAAATCAGCTAATGCATCCATCTCCAGAGGGGTCAAGGGGTCAGAGACTGGATCTTTGTGATGGAGCTTTTTCAAGATCACTCTCCTTGCAAAGTGCGTGAGTCCTTCACTGTTGAAAAAAAATTAAAAGAATTTGTGGGTCAAAATGTTAGGCCCAGAGACAGTACTTCAGTCTGGGAAACAAAGAGTTTGTGTGGAGAGATTAACTACCTGTGTCTTATTTGGTGCATTTTTACTGGCTCTTGGGGGTTGTCCCAGATGCACCATGACCCGGGTCTCCACTACCCCCCTCTGCTCCAGACCCTGGGATACCAGTGCGGGATGCACCCGATTGCAAGGAGGATGACCTTGAGTTTGGTGGAACACCTGAGGGGCAACGTCCCCTCTTACGGGATTCTTCTACTGATGCAACTGATGTATCTATTGAAGTACAGCTGTACTTTTATGTTGCTTGGTCTGGAAATCATGTTTCAACCATAGGGGTGAGTTGCATCTCAGACCCCCTTGTATCCACTTTTAAATCACGCATTTTAAAAATCAAATAAAAAATAAATTTTTTACTGCAATATACTCCATGGTGTCCTCCAGTTTTTTAAGCTTTAAATTGGAGACTATGCAACTGAATCCCTGAGAGGTGATTAATTCACCAGGGTTAAATCTAAAATAATGCTGAGAAAGATTTTGCTACTAATACAGACAGTTAGCAGTGGTTTTTGTCCGGTGCCTGAAGTGCCAGATTGCAATAAAAAGGCAAGTGCTGCACATGTCCGGAACTCCAAAACAAAATGCATTAGCCCAAAACGCAATGTTGCCACAAGTGTGCTGCATCCCTTTTTTTTTTTTTTAAAAAAGGCGGAATTGATGCCGGATTTGAAAAAACGCTGATGTGAAAGAAAAAAAAACCCTGAAGTTCAAAAGTTCAGGTTTTCCTGATCTGCTATAACTGAAAACAAGCACAGATCTGAAAGTACCCTAACCCAGAAATGCATTGTGAGAAACAAACAGCATGATCATCATTTTCCTGCATCCATTGGAGAGCATTATTCACCAACAGTGCAGCAGTTCATAGGCATTCCTTATACATTCTTCCCTACTTCAAATGTTATTGTGATTTATTCAAACATCCGGAGTAGCGGTAGCTGGTTATCTATACTCTTACTGAAGTTGTGTCCGACATAACTCAGCAAGGTAAGAAATACCGCAGTGCAAAATTCCCTGTGTGCATGGGAAATGCCCCATTGTGTGTTTTTTGTCACCCTTTCAGCGTTCTTCTAAAACATGTTCAAAAAAATATTAGTAACCAAAATAGGACCGCCCTTCTTTTAAATAACAATTTTAAGGCCACTTCACACACCGAGATATCTGAGTCCAATATCTGAACAGATCTCTGGTTGCAGGAAATCAGGATACATTGTTCCATTTTGTGGCTGTGTCAACATGGAGCAATGATGTCCATGATTTCACTGCAACAGAGATCTGTTAGATATTGGACTCAGATATCTGTGTGTGTGAAGTGGCCTTTAAATCTTCATCAATGAGTCTGTCAGTTATTTAAACTGTTGACTATCATTCATAGATTGTAAGCTCTTATGAGCAGGCATGTCATTATTTTGCTTTAATTATTGTATTATGCTTTGTAATTGCATTTTGTATTGTATTGTTTCTTGCATGTATTGTATTTTCTGATAACTGTTTCTTATGATTGTTTGGAATATGAACCTCGATTGTGAAAGCGCTGCAGAATATGTTGGCGCTATATAAATTAAGATTATTATATTATTTTCAACTTTTTGGCATCATTAACTATAGCCTCCCAGACACTGTCAGAGAGGTGTACAGTTTTTCTTCCTGATAAATTTCCCATTTTAGAAGGGCTGACAAGTTCTCATTAGCATTTAGGTCAGTTGAGGAAGGGGTCATGTCATTATTCTTCATTTTAAGGTATTTAGTGTCTATCAAGCAGTGGAGACTTTATTTATGCATGTACCTTGTTCAAACATCATAACATAAATAAAACCTACTTCAGCTGCATCACCCCTATTAGTTGCTGTACAGCCTAAAATAACCCTAGCTGCACAACAACCACAACTTGGACCTGTTTCACTGAAAGACCGGCATCAAGCTGTTTCTCATATCTCCTGGAGGCAAAAGGGAAGGCTGCTATGCACAATAAAACAAAATAGGAAAGTTGTACAAAAGTAGATGAAGACGCAAGGTGAGAAAACAATGGGGTAAAAGGAGAATAATAAAACTTCACACCAACCTAACTGAAGATAGGGGATAGGTATTGGAAAGGTTAATGAGCAAACAAAGCAATAACACAACTGGTCTAGAAATATTAGCCAGCAAATAGTCCCACCAGGCTGTAATAGGACAGAGACAAAATAGGAAAGCGAGAAACCGCTGATAAGCAGCAAAGCCAGGGAAGAAAAGCATAGATAAGAAAACCATCAGTAGTTGGACTAATGTGGCTGTCACACCAGGCGACGTCGCTAGCGACATCGCCGGAAAAGTGACGTACCAGCGATGTCGCTAGCGACGTCGCGCTGTGTGACAGCGCGACGTGACCGCGTTTTATCGCTAGTCGCAGGTTGTCAGGTTTACGGGAAGAACCTGCGACCTGCGATAAGGCTGGATCTCGCCGTGTGACATCGCCAGAGCGATGTCAGCGGCGATCCAGCCTATACCGCAGCGTTGCTGCGGATCGCTCGCTGGGCTGAGCCTAGTCCAGCGAGCGATGTCACCGCCTGCATCGCTGCGGCATCGCCGGCCGCAGCCGTGCTGTGTGACAGCTGGCCAGCGATGTCGGGAGCGAGCGGGCACCCGCGCATCGCTTCCGACATCGCTGGCCAGGTTGTGCTGTGTGACAGCACCATAAGACCAACCAGGTTGTGGCTCAGCAGGGAATTAAACCGATCACACAGCAAGAGGACACTGAATCAAGTCCCAAAAGCAAGGTATGACAGTACCCTCTCTTCTACGAGTGGCCACTGGACACTCAGTAGCCTCTACCATCTTACATTGCTGATGGAACTTGCTCACCACTAGAGATGAGCGAACCTTTTAAATTTCAGATTCGGTTCGGTATACTGAACGAGCAATGTTTGCCGAACAGTTCTCCAAACAGTTTGCCAAACAGCCGAACTCCATTCAAATTAATGGGAGGCAAAATTAAGGGCCTAGAAAACACCTTAATAGGTACAAAAACTGCCAAAACAGCTCAAATTAGGGACAGACCTAAATGTGCCATTCTCCACATTTAAAAAAATTAAGGCCAGATACCATCAAAGTGGCATCAATTCACCCATAATAAAAATTGGACAATGGTGAAGACTGCATGCATGGCACAGGGTGTAGCATAGAACTTACAGGTTAAATATTCATTAGTAACAGGGCAACGATTGACATGTGTAGGTATCGTACTCATAGTTCTGCTAAAATTAAGAAACAGGAGACCCCAAAAAAAGACTATCTATATTTAAAAAAATTAGGGCCTGTTACCACCGAAGTGGCATCAATTGACCCAGAATAAAAATTTGAGAATGGCGAGATCAAGGTGGATGCGCTTATCTGTCAAGACACCACCAGCAGTGCTGAAGACATGTTCTGAGAGAATGCTGGCTTTCGGGCATGACAAAACCTCCAAGGCGTGACTGTCAAGCTCAGGGTGCTCCTCCATTTCTCCTCCATTTTTGAAGGCCAAAATACAAAAGGGTCCAAATCTCTCCAATGCATGGATATTGAGTTGTAGACACTCCTGCACCATCCTTTCCAGTCGTTCACTATATGTCAGACTTGTACTCAGTTAACCTGGGTTGCAATATGCGATGCATATTGTGTCCCTCACTGATTTATTGGAGATGACCAGTTCTAAGATTGTCTACTAGATTTTTTTCATACACCAGCATGTGCGTGTCCCTGTATAGGGCAGGAAGCATCTGACCAAATTTACTCTTGTACAGTGTGGCAACCCAGTAGTCGTCACTAATTCAAAACCTAAAGTTATGGGCACCATGTTGCAGAAGCAGCAAGAAGGCGCTCATGTGTCTGATGTATACATGATGGCAGCATGAAAATCGAGCTTCCTTCCTCCGTCCTCTTCCACCAACCCCGGACAACAGAAAGAGGAATAATTTCTTCCTCATATCCTGACTTTTCTATGCCCATCACCTCTTCATCCTCATCATCCTCTATTTGTTTCTCAGCTCCGACACCTTCACCACCAGTTTATCTGGCACCATGAGCTCCTTTTTGTTGCTCCACTTCACCCTGCCATGCCACCCAGCTTTGTGACGAGAGTTCAGATCTTTGAGATTCTGATATCCCTTCCACATCCTCTTCTTCCTTCTCTTCCTGTGGTACCATCACCTCACCTTTTCAAAGTTTGCTCCTGCATGTAGATGAGCAGAATAGTGATGCAGATGATAGCATCGTCTGTGCTAATCATCTTCGTAGCCATTTTAAAACTGTGCAGAAGGATACAGAGGTCCTTGATCTGTGGCCACTCTGGAAATGTCATTTGGACCACATTTAGCTTGCTTTGAGTAACTGTATGTGTCATTACATACTGTGCCAGGAATTGTCACTGCTGCCACAGTCACTGCAACATGTACTGAGGGGTATTCCACCATTTCAGCATATTGTATATCAAACGTTTAATCGGTGGCCCCAAAGACTTCTGGAGCGATGCAAGTCGATGAGCCGCTGGGTGAGAACGGCAGAAGTGACCACACAGTGACTGTGCCTTGTGCAGCAGCTCATCCAGGCTGGGATAGTTGCATGGGAATTGCTGGTCAACCAGGTTGAGGATGTGAGCCATGCAAGGCACATGTAAGCTTGCCCCGGCATAGGGCCACACCAAGTTTGCACCATTATCGCACACAGCATTCCCTGTCACCGGGTTTAGCGCAGACAGCCTTTGCTGAAACTTAGCCTGCATATATGTCCACAACACTTCAGTTGTGTGACTCATCTCCAAAGCATTTTAATTGATGATGGAGAGCCCTGGCAGCGTAGTATGGTGGTGTGGTGATTCTGTCTGAAGAGTTGCAACATTACGAGAGAGGTTAAGGGCACAGCTGGATGCCCTAGAAGAGGTGGACAAAGTAGAAGCAGTGGATGAAAAGGTAGAGGTTTGTCCCAAAAGTCTTGGGGACTTGAAGACTTGCAGAGTAGCTCCTTCCCCGTTTGACCCCGCAGCCACCAGAGTCACCCAGTAACCAGTGAGGGAGATGTAACGCCCCTGCCCATGTTTGCTCGTCCAGTTGTCAGTGATGAAATGCACCCTGTCACGCACAGAGTTTCTCAAGGAATGGGTGATGTCTGCAATATGCTGGTGTAGCGCAGGCACAGATTGCTACGAGAAGTAGTGATGACTGGGGAACTGATACTTGGGGGGGCTGCAGCAGCCATCAGCTTTCGGACACTGTCTCTATCCACCAGGCGGAAAGGCAGTATTTCCATGGCCAACAAAGAGAGATGGTGAACTTTAAGCTCTTTTCTTTGTTATGTGTAGGAGGAAAGATTTTTTTCTTTGACCACAACTTTGGGAACAAGTGCTGGCTGCTGTGATGAGACAGGGAGGAATAGGGTGTGCCTGACAAACTGCTGCTCTGTGAAGGAGGTTCAGGTCCAGATGTTATGGTGGATAGACAAGCAACTGGTGTGCTTGGTGCCTGCGATCAATCTGCACCAGCAGGCATGTGCACTTCTATAACAGATGAGGATCTGTCAGTCGTCCCGACTCTAGCAGGTATACAAATAGAGCTCCTGCAGCTGGGCAACTCTTCCCTAGCTGACAGAGGAGGAAGAAGCAGCAGATACGTTTGATGCGGTGGACGGTGTTCGGTGAGGCTCTCTAGGCACTGTTTTACTGCAGTAATTTGTCTAGACTAACGCCTGTGCTGTGTCATGTGGTGGTTCATGCATGCAGTAGTCAAATTGTTGCTTTATTTGCCTCTACTTAATTTTTGACTACAAAATTGGCAAATGACGTGAGTTGGGCCATCTTTTGCGGTGTGAAGAAAGGCCCAGGTTAGGCAACCCTTGCTGCCTCGGACTACTACAGACCTCTGCAGTCCAGAACCAGAGTTGTGGCTGAGCATGTAGTGCCTGTCATGCTTGTAGCCCTCAGTCTCTGTGCAGGAACACATAACCTGTTAGTCTTCCTCATTCTCTGTGGGTGTTCCTCAGCTATCTGAGTCACATCATCACCATCACCCGCACACCCGGAGTTAAAGTCTGGTAAGGAGGGTTTGGATTCTCCTGGGATCATACTTCTCCGTCCCTGGATCCAACTCTAAAAGATTTTGGGCACTACTGCAGATGCTTTCCTTCTCTGGAGTATGTGTCTCTTTCGAGCAGACCTTTGATGCCAATGCAATAGATTGTCTGAACATTTCTGCAGAACTGCCATGTGTGTTTCCCCACAATAAGTTGTGAGGTTGGAGAGTTATGACATGGGGTGACACATGGGTGATTGGGGTGCCACCTCTGAGGACTGTACTGTTTGTGATGTTGAAAAGGAGGAACAGGAGGACAAGCCACTTGATACAGTGGTTTTGATGAACTGTAGTAAAAGCTGGGCCCCATCTACAACACATATCGCTCTACTGCTGGCAAAGAAAGAGACTGGAGTAAGCTGTCCAGTAACAGAAGTTGTCGCTTGGGATACCACGATGAGCCAATTTTTGGTGCTACAGCTTAAGTAACATTAGCAGTAGCACCAATCCCACATACACCTCCAACACCAAGCCCACTCCCCTTTCCAACCTTTCCCCTTCCCCTTTCTACCATGACCTCTGGATTTCCCACTCATCTTTTATGCACACAGATTTGGAAAGTATTTGTTTAAGGCCAAACACAGCCTTTTTAGGGGAAACTGAAGGATTTGAGATTCACAGGTTAGAGGCCAAACACAGCTTTTTTACAGGAAACTGAACGATTTGAGAATCATAGGTTAGAGAAACGGTAGGGAACATCCAACCCACGAGTAAATTGCCAGGACCACAGTGCTCGGGCCGGCAGCTGCATTTATGCGGCTGCCGGACCTTTAAGCTAGTTTGTACCCTGCAAGGAAGCGCAATCAGTGTTCACTATCAAGATTTTGCTTGTTTCAAGGACATTTCCTCTTCAGGCTAAGGCAGCATAACCTTATCAAGTATTTTGATATATGCAAAGTGGTCAATGATCCCTGGTATGTGGTAAATTGGCCTGGCAACATAGTAAGAGAAACATGCTCCTATCATGATGCTTGTACCACCATGCTTCACTGTCTTCAGAGTGTACTGTGGCTTGAATTCAGAGTTTGGGGGTCTGCAGCCCTTGGAACCTAAAGAACAATATTACTTTCATCAGTCCACAAATTGCTTCTCCATTTCTCTTTGAGTCCAATTCATGTGTTCTGTGGTAAATTGTATCCACTTCAGTATATGATTTTTTTTTAACAATGGGACTTAGCTGGGAACTCTTGCTAATAACTTAGCTTCACACAGGCATCTTCTAACTGACACAGTACTCAAAGGTATCTTGAGACTGTCTTTGATCATCTTGGTGCTGATCATTGGCTGGGCCTTTGCCATTATGGCTATTCTTTGATTCATTGAAATGGTAGTCTTCCATTTTCTTCCATATCTCTCTGGTTTTGCTTTTCATTTTAAAGCATTGGGGATCAATTTAGCTTAAAAGCCCATCACTGTCTGCACTTCGTTATAAATTTTACCATCTCTGATCAACTTTTGAATCAAAGTATGCTGTTCTTCTGAGCAATATCTCAAATGACTCATATTTCTCAGGCTTTCAAGGAGAAATGCATGAACAACATGTGCTGGCTTTACCCTTAATAAAGGCTCCCTGATTCACATCTGTTTCGTCACCGAATGTTTGACCTCACTACTTGAACACCACACTGCTATTATTTTAAACACCCATCCTTTCAATTAATTATTCAATTACAGTAGAGAAGAGCGAAGACCACAGCATTTGAATTCGGATTTGTTCACCGATTGTGGAGTGTTCCTCGAATAAGTTGACGAACATTCAACAAATTTTCTGAACAAGTTTGAAATCAATGGCAGGCAACTTTCAAGGCATAGAAAACACCTAAGGTGTCCAAAAGCTGCCAAACACAAACAGACAAACACAGATCATCTTACCGTGTCTCTGCAGCTTGATTGCGCTGGTCCATCTTCCTGCATCCCACTATTCGCGCTGTGGGGAAGTAACAGTCAGCTGATCTGGTCACCATAGCAATCGGGTCATATGACCCGATTGTGTCAGCTGATCTGGTCAACTGACTTAATTTCTGTGGTGAGCAGATGAGCTGCCCCGCACGTCAATCACTGCCAGCTCTGCTCCAGGTGTGCGGTGACTCACTGAGGTCACCGTTCAGGCAACAATAGTGGCCCTAATCATACCCGGTACAATGGTTACCTGAAGGGTAACCTCAGGTGACCTCAGTGAGTCACTACTTGTGGGTACGCTCACATCTGCTTTTTTTTCTCATTATCAGTGATAAAGTATCGGCGTGTTATGTGGTTGTCATGCATTTTGACATCTGTATGACATGGTTATCAGTGCAAGGAAAAGGTATGTGGGTAGCTCACCCCTGCCTCCAATTGATCCGACCCAGGTGCTTGGCAGTGGCTGATATCCACCTAGTTCAGAATTTCTAGTGGTGAAAGAAGCCAGCACTGTCACGCTTGGGAGGAGAGGGAATCAGGTAACATGATGGTGTGATGGGCAAAGGGGTCAGGAGAGCCTAATCTTACCCTGATGCTGGGGTCCCTGACTCTCCCTGATCTCGGAGGTACCTCTGATGGTGAGGAGTTCCGAGCCACCACCCTGTACCCTAAACTCCTGATTAGCCCTAGGTTGAGTGCCCCTACCTTCACCCAAAGGTCAGGGATCACAGCTTCTCCCACGGCAATAGAACTCCAGGAGAGGCTTCAGCACAGCAGGAAAACGTCTTTTCAGCTCAATGACCAAGAGCCAACTAACTCTATAAACGGCGTCTGACAGAGGAGAGGGAAAGCTATTTAAAGCCAGGGGAGGGGATTCCAGGTGAGTCCACACTTCAAACACTCCACCAGCAGTTGAACATAATAGTGAATGCAGCTCTGGAGCACAACACAGGAGTCAGGTCCTTTACACCAATCCCTCATGCAGCCCTTAACGGAAATCAACACATACAGCAGCATCCAGCGATGTCAGCGCAAACTAAACGCGTGACAAGCACAAGATCCAGTTCCAACGATAATGGCTTCATTTAGGAATCCACATACATAATACCGTATATTAAAATTGCATCTTGTCAGGCACAAGGGCCTGTCAGACGCGTTTTGGTAATAAAACCTTTTTCAACAACACAGGTTACAAAAATGACAGACATTAAATACACAAACAGTTATACACACCTGTGAAAACCTTGATTATCATCAGGTGAAACAAATTATGTTTTTCATTCAGGAACTTAATGCAAGGATAAAGACCAGGAAAGTCTACAAAAATATATAAACTACTAGCTGTAGTACCCGGCTACGCCCGGGTTAATAAATAACTGCTGTTAGCTATAACAAAATAGAATTTGAATATGTAATATTAATGACCTGTAGGAAAATAGAATCTGAGCTGTGATTGATTGCTATAGGCAGCCTAATAAATCTCCAGCCAACAGTAAACCCACCCCCTGGCCGGGCAGTATATATTACCTCACACATACACATAATAGACAGCTCATGTGTCTGACATCTGCCTTAATTCCCTATATGGCACATGTGTTGCACATTGGCTGTTTTTAATCAGATGTTTATGTTTGGAAAATAAAGATAGCACACGTATGAAGCGAGTTGTGTGAGGTGATTTGTGCACATCTGTGTCTGTCTGTGTGGTGTGTGTGTCCCTGGGGTGTGTATGTGTGGTGTGTGTCTCTGTTGTGTGTATCTCTTTGTGGTGTGTGTGTGTGTGTGTCCCTGTGGGGTGAGTGCATGTGTCCCTATAGGGTGTGTATATGTGTGTTTCCATGTGGGGGGTCTGTGTGGTGTGTGTGTGTATCTGTGTTGTGTGTGTCTCTTTGTGGTGTGTGTCCCTGTGGGGTGAGTGCATGTGTCCCTATAGGGTGTGTATGTGTGTGTGTCCCTATGGGGGGTCTGTGTGGTGTGTGTGTGTCTCTTGTGGTGTGTGTGTCCCTGTGGGGTGAGTAAATGTGTCCCTATAGGGTGGCTATGTGTGTGTGTGTCCCTTGGGGGGGTCTGTGTGGTGTGTGTGTCCTGTGTCATATGTGTCCCATAGTGGTGTGTGTGTCCCTGTGGGTGAGTGCATGTGTCGCTATAGAGTGTGTGTGTATGTGTTCCCCATTGGGATGTGTGTGTGTCCTCTGTGTTGTGTGTGTCCTTTGTGGTGTGTGTTGTTGTGTGTTCTGCATGTGAGTATCCAATTGTTGGGGCTGCACCTTAGCGACTATACACTTGCTGTTACTCTTTGTGTGCGTGTGTTGTGTATACATGTCCCCGTGCGTGGTGAATATCTCATGTTGGGGCCCCACCTTAGTGACTATATGCTCGTATGTGCTGTTAGTCTTTGGCGCTATCATTAAGCCCCTCTCATTCACAACTGTCAACTGGTAACTGTCACTTTTTCCCCATTATGTAGATAGGGGCAAAATTGTTTGGTGAATTGGAATGTGCAGGGTTAAAATGTCGCCTCACAACATAGCCTGTGACGCTCCCGGGGTCCAGATGTAGGACTGTGCAAAATTTTGTCTCTATAGCTGACATCTGTCGATTTTCCTCCAACTCTTTTCCATTCACTTTGTCCCCATTATGTAGATAGGGGCAAAATTTTTTGGTGAACTGGAACGTGCAGGGTTAAAATTTCACCTCACAACATAGACTATGACGCTCCCGGGGTCAAGACGTGCGACTGAGCAAAATTTTGTAGCTGTAGCTGGCAGCTGTGGATTTTCCTCCCACACGTTTCCTTTCACTTTTTCCCCATTATGTAGATAGGGCCAAAATAGTTTGGTGAACTGGAACGCGCAGGGTTAAAATTTCGCCTCACAACATAGCCTATGACGCTCCCGGGGTCGAGACGTGTGACTGTGCAAAATTTTGTGGCTATAGTTGCGACGGTGTAGATGCCAATCCCGGATATACACACATACACACATACACACATTCAGCTTTATATATTAGATGTGCAAAAAAGATGTAATAAAATGCAATAGTCTACACATTACATGAGTGTTGTATATATCTCTTTAGTAAATCTCTGTATACAAAAATTATCATCTTAATAAATTGATAAATGTATTTTCATTGAGATATATCAGTTCCTGAAAAATAAGCAGGATAAAAATACATGTACTGTGAGGCCACTATAAAACTACATGAAAATATAAGAAAGAAAGGGAAAAAGGGGAGAAAGGATTGAGAACCTGAAATTTTATATGAGAAAGAATAAATGGACCTTTCTCAATAAAAATACATCCCTGGAGAAACTCATTATCCAGTATTTGAAATTCTCCAGGGATCATCTAACATTGGATAAATACCCGTATATACTCGTGTATAAGCCGACCCGTGTATAAGCCGACCCCCCTACTTTTGCCCCCAAAACCTGGGAAAACCTATTGACTCGTATGTAAGCCGAGGGTGGACCCCAGCACACGTATACAGCCCCCAGTAGTGTGGTATACAGCAGCCCCAGAGGTATATACAGCAGCCCCAGTGGTAGTATACAGCAGCAGCCCCAGTGGTATATACAGCAGCAGCCCCAGTGGTATATACAGCAGCAGCCCCAGTGGTTAGTATGCAGCAGCCCCAGAGGTGTATACAGCAGCCCCAGTGGTAGTATACAGCAGCCCCAGTGGTTAGTATACAGCAGCCCCAGAGGTATATACAGCAGCCCCAGTGGTAGTATACAGCAGCCCCAGTGGTAGTATACAGCAGCCCCAGAGGTAGTATACAGCAGCCCCAGAGGTATTTACAGCCCCAGTGGTAGTATACAGCAGCCCCAGTGGTAGTATACAGCAGCCCCAGTGGTGTGTACAGCAGCCCCAGAGGTAGTATACAGCAGCCCCAGATGTGTATACAGCCCCCCCCCCCCTTCATCAGTATACAGGGCCCCCCCTTGGTGCACAATCCTGTAAAGGAAGAGATTAGTATACTTATCACTGTCCCACTGCCGCTGTCCCGCCGCTGTCATCACGGTCCTCCGTCTTCATCCAGCGCCTTCCGGCTTCCTCTGGCGCGCAGACAATGACGTCATTGCCTGTGCCAACCCGGAGGAAGACGGATGAAGACGGAGGAGCGCGATGACGGCGGCGGGACAGCGGCAGCGGGACAGTGATAAGTATACTAACTCTTCCTTTACAGGTTTGTGCAGCAAGGGGGGGCCTGTATACTGATGGGGGCGGGTCTGTATACTGTATACACTGTATACAGTGTATACAGTATACAGTGACTCGCGTATAAGCCGAGGGGGGACTTTTCAGCCGAGTATATACTGTACATCGATCATAATATGATCCCTCGTGGATTATGCCTAAAGAAGTTACCAACAACCAACTATGGTGCAAGCAATGGTACGAGATTTTGTCTTCGTGGTCCATTAAATTGATGGAACTTATTGTGAAAGAGGAAACAGAACGGCTATCGACTTTGGAGCATTCTATCGAAAAATTAAACATCATCGTTAAAACACATGAAGTTCATCCGGACTGTGCAACTCTAACTACCAACTTGCAAAGTAAAATGAGCGAACTAGAAGATGCCATAACAGCACCAAAAAGAAAAAGTTTGCCCGGGATTGTAAAGACTATGAGACCAATGAGGAATATAATTGGAAAAAGAACAGAGATCAAAAACTGAAACCAATTTTGAGGAACAATACACCTGAATCCCAATGCAGAGTAAGTTTTTCCTCATCTTGTGTGGACACTAGTGTTGGCTCATCGGGTGGTAGTTCCTCTGCAGCTAAATTTTTATCTGTTTTGCCCATATCCCCTCTTAATATAGGGTTAAATTCTGTCTCCTTGGTTCCAAAAAAAGGAGAAAAAGGAGAGGGGGCAAGAAACATCAGAGAGGACCTAAGGCTGAATTCACACTGGCGTTCCCCTCCGCAGCGGTCTGCGGAGGGGAAGCGCCATGTGTGCACAGCCAGCACAAGCCCCTATCCTTATAATGGGAGCGCACGGTGCTGCGCTTGACAGCGCATGACCGTGCGCTCCCATTCACTCCCATATGTGATTTGTACGCAGGCGGATGCCTGCGCACAAATCACACACTTTCGTCCGCACCAGGAATGCAACATGTCGCGTCCCTGGTGCGGAGGAGAGTGTGTGATTTGTACGCAGGCGTCCGCCTGCGTACAAATCACATATGGAAGTGAATGGGAGCGCACGGTCATTGTGCTGTCAAGCGCAGCACCGTGCGCTCCCATTATAAGGAGAGGGGCTTGTGCTGGCTGCGCACACATGGCGCTTCCCCTCCGCAGACCGCTGCCGGGGGGAGCACCAATGTGAACCCAGCCTAAGATATCCCAAGAGAACCAAAAGAAAGAAACATTATCACAATTGAATGCAGTCACAAATTGTTTCGATGATCATTCTGCTAATGATTTCACTGTATTAAATTTATCAGCATGCATTATTTCTCCTGTACAATATGACATTGAAAAAAGATCTAAATTTCGCGCCTAGCAGCAGAGCTGATCTTTTTCAGACAGTCAAGGACGTGAACAAATTTGTCAGAAATTTGACAATTAAACGCCACTTCCTTGACTGGTCTGACGCAGATCCGCATACAATCCAGGTAGATGGGTCTCACTCTTCTCCTCCCTCATGTATTCACAACGCCATTACACGATCACAGGGGGTTGTTGCCACTTTTGAACCCACAATCTGTCTTTGCCTTTTTGTGATCAGATTGCCGTTTCTTCCTTAGCTAGTTTAGATCAAGAAAATCGGCATTCCCTTCCTGCAAAGCATTTTGCGGAGATAGTGAGTAGTGTACCTAACCATTTTTTCTATCTTTGAAATCAAGAGCTGTGGTGATGGATTCTTTCCAAAGCATTGTGGAAGGAGAGATCAGGGATTTACTGACCAGAGAACATGACAATTTGACACCTAGTCAGAGACATGAGCTCTGGTCTCTATCACAGAGAGGTCTTGGGGGTTTTGAATGACAAAAAATACCTATTCATTCATACCATCTGATCCAACCATGAAACAGGTTCCTACTAACTGAAGGTGTTGCTTTGGGCATTATGAATGACAAACAAAAAGAATGTATGCTGGTTACCCATCCAATTTGCCCTGATTTTTCATGCCCTACCAAAAACACACACATGGTTGTTTTCCTCCACCACTCAGACATGATATAATAATATTTATTCATTTATATAGCACTATTAAGTGCATAGCACTTTACCTACATCAGTAATGCTGTCCCTATTGAGGCTCACAATCTAAACATCAGTATGTCTTTGCAATGTGGGAGGAAACCCATGCAAACACAGGGAGAACATACAAACTCCTTGCAGATGTTGTCCTTGGTGGGAATTGACCTCAGTGCTGCAAGGCTGCAGTGCTAACCACTGAGCCACCTTGCTGCCCCACTCAGACCTATAGTTTCAGGCATTGGATCCCCAAATGAACATCTTTCCGAGTGGGTGGATCAAAAATCACAACCGCTTGTATTAAACATGCCAGGATACATCCGAGATACTAAACATCTATTACATTCCCTTAGAGATGTTAAATGGAAAAAAGGTTACAGGTGGACCACTATGGATGAAACAGCGCTTTACGCTTGCATTTCACACAATTTAGCTATGGAGCTTGGTCTATTGTTCTTAGAAAATCTGCCTATTCCAGTGATGAAATCAGGTTTATTTTTATGTCAGTTCACTAGCTCTTAAAGAACAACTTCTTCAAATTTGATGATTCATTCTTCCATCAGACATGTGGTTGTCCAATGGGGGCAAAATTCTCACCCTCATTGGCCAACCTATACATGTCTGTTTGGGAGAACGAATATTTGTATACATATGGTAACCCCTTCACTTGTAATCTTCGATAGTATGGGAGATATATTGATGATCTGATCCTGACCTAGGACTGATTGTCTGATGTGTCTCCCAATACCGATATTACTGCTTTCATTCGACGCTGTAATAAATACAACATGAATATCAAATTTGTTATGGAGCACCACGGCAATAGAGCGCATTACTTAGATGCTGTCTTAATGGGAGATGAGAATACTGGTATGATACCATCTGATCTTTTCAGAAAGTCTATCTCAGGCAATTCCTTACTATGTGCAGATAGCTGCCATCCTCTCCATACAATTAAGAGACTACCTGTTGGTGAATTCACTAGGGCCAGAAGAATGTGTTCTGACCCTGTGGACTTCCACAAACAATGTATAGATATAGAAGGCAGATTGCGCTCCAGCGGGTACAAATAGTGGATGATTAACCTCGGAAAAACCATTGTGGAAAGAAAATCCAGAGAGGTTTTGCTAAGTCATGATGGGTTTGTTGTCCATGGCAACGTACACAGAAATAAAGGTAAACATGTGAACGACACACATACCAGAAACGAAGCCATCACTTTCACAACACTGTATAGCTCTGACTATAAGGGCATAGTCTCAATACTACACAAGTAGGTGCCCATGCTTTATCAGAATCCAGCCCTGTGTAAAGGCCCTGTCTCACATAACGACTGCTCCAGCGATCCCTACAGCGATAACGACCTGCTGGGATCGCTGGAGTGTCGTTACCTGATTGCTGGTGAGCTGTCAAACAGGCCAATCTCCCCAGTGATCAGGGCCATGGGAGCCACCTCCCACATCACCGAAGGCGATGTCAGCGTCCTCTCTCCTTAGCGCTGCCTGTAAGGCAGCGCTAAGCAGGGAAAATGCTGGAAACTATGATAAACAGCGGGTATCCAGGCAGCGCACGCTGCCTGGTTACCCGCTGTTTATCATAGTTACCAGCGTCCTCCCTGCTTACAGGCAGTGCTAAGCAGGGAGGATGCTGGTAACCATGGTAAAAACTGGGTATCTAGGCAGCGCGTGCTGCCTAGATACCCGGTGTTTACCATGGTTACCAGCCAGTGAGGTCACTGATCGCTGGTTTCTCGCTGTCACACGCAGCGATGCGTGCTGACCAGCGGGAAACCAATGATCAAAAAATGACCCAGAGCACTTTGCAGCGATCAGCGACCTCACAGCAGGGGCCTGATCGTTGCAAAGTGTCACACAGAACGACATCGCTGGAGAGATCTTTGTAACGTCACAGTTACAACGATCTCTCTAACGATATAGTTATGTGAGACAGGGCCTCAAGGTACTAGAAGTAGGCTTCAGATGTGTCCCCAGAAAAGGTAGGGATATTGAAAGCTTTATTTTGCCTAGCACATTCCAGGGTGATACAGACCGAAGCCTTCCTGGATGCATTACACCGGGAATTTTAAATGTGGTCAATCATGATGTGGTCTATGCAAGTACATTGTCAAGTCAGATTCTTTTGCCAACAGACGTACTGGTAAAACATTTAAAATTAAAAGCTATATCAATTGTGCCTCCACCTATGTAGTCTATATGGCGACATGTATAGATTGTAATGTGGACTACATAGGATGCACTAGTTGTCCTCTCAAAAAAAGAATCTCTGAGCATATTACGGCTGCTGATTGTTCCACTGCTAGTAGCAAGCGCTCCATCTCAGGTTTATCCAAACACTTCCTTGAGGTTCATGCTGGGTGGATGAATAGCCTGGTAGTTAGGAACATTGAACGTATCCAGAGACCAACACGCGGCAGGGACTGGGTTTAAGAACTACTGAACAGTGAAAGTTTTTGGTTCTTGTGTCTAAATACTAGGTTCCCCTTGGGACTTAATTACAAGAGCGATCTAATGTATTTTTATTGAAACAGGTCCATTTATTCTTTCTCATATAGAATTTCAGGTTCTCGATCCTTTCTCCCCTTTTTTCCTTTCTTATATTTTCATGTAGTTTTATAGTGGCTTCACAGTACATGTATTTTTGTCCCGCTTATATTTCAGAAACCGATATACCTCCATGAAAATACACCTATCAATTTATTAAGATGATAATTTTTCTATACAGAGATTTACTAAAGAGATGTATACAACACTCATATAATGTGTAGACTATTGCATTTTATTACATCTATTTTGCACATAGGTTTATATATTTTTGTAGACTTTCCTGGTCTTTATCCTTGCATTACCGTATATACTCGCGTATAAGCCGAGTTTTTCAGCCCAAAAATTGGGCTGAAAAGTCCCCCCCTCGGCTTATACGCGAGTCACTGTATACTGTATACACTGTATACAGGCCGCCCGCCCCCATCAGTATACAGGCCCCCCCTTTACTGCCGCAATCCTGTAAAAGAATACATTAGTATACTTATCCCTGCCGCTGTCCCGCTACCGCTGTCCCGCCGCCGCCATCGCGCTCCTCCGGTTTCATCCGGCTTCTTCTGGCTTCCTCCGGTGGGCGCAGGCAATGACATCATTGTCTGCCTGCCAGAGGAGGAATCCGGAAGACGCTGGATGAAGCCGGAGGAGCGCGATGGCGGCGGCAGGACAGCGGCAGCGGGACAGCGGCAGGGATAAGTATACTAATGTATTCTTTTACAGGATTGCGGCAGTAAGGGGGGGCCTGTATACTGATGGGGGGGCCTGTATATACCTCTGGGGCTTCTGTATACTACCACTGGGGCTGCTGTATATACCTCTGGGGCTTCTGTATACTACCACTGGGGCTGCTGTACATACCTCTGGGGCTTCTGTATACTACTACTGGGGCTGCTGTATATACCTCTGGGGCTTCTGTATACTACTACTGGGGCTGCTGCTGTATATACCACTGGGGCTGCTGTATATACCTCTGGGGCTTCTGTATACTACCACTGGAGCTGCTGTATATGCCTCTGGGGCTTCTGTATACTACCACTGGGGCTGCTGCTGTATATACCACTGGGGCTGCTGTATATACCTCTGGGGCTGCTGTATATACCTCTGGGGCTGCTGTATACCACCACTGGGGCTGCTGCTGTATATACCACTGGGGCTGCTGCTGTATACTACCACTGGGGAGGCTGCTGTATACCACACTGCTGGGGGCTGTATACTTGTGCTGGGGTCCACCCTCGGCTTATACACGAGTCAATAGGTTTTCCCAGGTTTTGGGGGCAAAAGTAAGGAGGTCGGCTTATACACGGGTCGGCTTATACACGAGTATATACGGTAAGTTTGTTCCTGAACAAAAAACATAATTTTTTTCAGCTGATAAACAAGGTTTTCACAGATGTGTGTAAAGGCCGCTTTACACGTCACGATATCGCAACGCAAGTACGATAAAAAGTCACGTGGTAGGGGCGTTGCAGTTGATATCGTTCGTGCGTTGTGTTGGTAAATGGGCAACGCAACTCAAAAACAATGCAACTACGATATTTTTTTTGAATTGTGCATGCTCTTCAACCGTGCAACATTGGCTTGACGATCTGGCAGGATTGTGCTGTGACAGCGCAACTACGATTTGGAGCGCAAGTTCCCTTATTCACTCCAATGTTAATTGGTCGTTCCGTGAGTTGCTCAGACCTAGTGTGCAAGAGGGGCGTACAACATCGTAGTTGCGTTGCCTGCCGATATCTCCCTGTGTAACATCTCCTATGCGATTTTGGACAAGTGCCAAAAACGAGCGCTCTCCCGTGAAGTTGTATGCATTATCGGAACGATATTGCGACGTGTAAAGCGGCCTTTAATTGTTTGTGTATTAAATGTCTGTCAGTTTTTTAACCTGTGTCATTGAAAAAGATTTTATAACCGAAACGAGTCTGATAGGGCCTTGTGCCTGACAAGATTCAATTTTAATATATTATGTATGTGGATTCTTAAAAAAAGCCATTATCGTTGGAACTGGATGTGGTGCTGGCTTCTTTCACCACAAGAAATTCATGACGTGGTTATCACATGCCAGTGTGCGGTTCCCCACACCTAGCATCCGTATGTCATGCGCATGTCATACGTATGACATGCGTATGACAAGCTTTTTTAACTTGCTCACTCTAATGCTGTTAAAAGTTAGAATAGAGAGATAGCTATAAAAACTGATATATAAATAAATAGATAGAATAGATAGATAAAAGGTAGAATAGGTAGATCGGGCTTACCAGACACTCACTACTGCTTCTGGGGCCACTCATTAAGCTTCATGCATATTCACTGCACTGACCAGCAAACAGTCACTCACAGATGCTCACACTCTGTGAAAGTCTCTGTGGTTGGCTTCTGCAGTCAGACTACATTTCCTGAATCTGGACGATGATTGTGCTTGATTGCCATACACATAAGTGTATGGCAGCCAACCTACTGTCATAGGGTGTTAAATAAATAAATAAATAATTAAAAAAAATGCATGGGGCTTTGCAGTATTTTTAAGTCTAGCAAAAGCTGACATTTGGGAGCTGCCACCCTCAGCTGCCTAATTTTACCTTGCCATGGTAAAACTAGGTAGCTGAGGGCTGGTATTCTCAGTGGA
Organism: Allobates femoralis; assembly: GCA_033576535.1. Lineage (NCBI taxonomy): Eukaryota > Metazoa > Chordata > Amphibia > Anura > Aromobatidae > Allobates > Allobates femoralis. Next base: position 435,840,681 of record JARQOC010000004.1, on the reverse strand, counting down.
GTGAGGGCCCATTGCTTTAGGGGCCCCCCACGTATGCAGCCCACAGCTGTCCCTGAAAATGGCGCATTCATAAGAAGTGCCATTTCCAGGTGTTTTACCAGGCTCTTCCAGTCGTCTTGGTGGTGGCATGCTGGGTAATAAAAGGTAAGTACCAGCTTTGTATTGGCAGCTGGTAGTAAGCCCTGAGATTCTTAATGTTAGGCCAAGTTAGACCAGCCATTAAGAATCTCAAATAAATGGTCAAAAAAAGACAACACAGAGACAAATTAATTTATTAGAAATAAACACACAGAGACACTTAGTGACTCCATTTTTATTACTTCCTCCCCACCTTCGTATCCATCCCCGATCCTCGTCTTCTCTGTCTTCTCTCTTCCTAAACAGATGCTGCTGGGCTGAGAACATGTCCACTCCCCATGTTCTCTGATCACTGAATGTGTGAGTAGAGACCTGCAGCGTGGTAAGTGGTGACGTCACCGAGGACACTGTTGCAATAATAACCAAGCGATCAGTTACTATGGCAATGGTTTCCTGGAGTGATCTCAGTTACTCCCTGCTTACCCTGCCCCTATCTCTGCCAGTCCTGAATGACGTCACGGCCTACCATGCCGCAAGTCTCAGTGCTGTCATTCAGTTATTAGAGACAACGGGGAGCAGATGTGTTCTTACTCCCCGTGGTTTCTGATGTAGCAGAGCTGCATCTGTTCAGGACGAAAGAAGACAGAGAAGACAAAGATCATTGTTGGGTACAAGGGTTGGGAGGGAATAATAAAGATGGAGTCACTAATTGTCTTTATATGTTTATTTCTAATTAATTAATTTGTCTCTTTGTGGTCTCACCGCTTTCGTATAGTATGACAGTTGAATGACAGTGCTGGGACCTGCGGTGAGGTCACTGTTGCCATAGTAACCACCATTAGCTATTGCTATGGCAATGGTGACCTCACCGCTTACTATACTGCAGGTCTCATTCAGTGATCAGAAACCATGGGGAGTGGACGGAAGTTTTCTTCCTCCCCATGGTCTCTGATATAGCAAAATTGTGTGTGTCCAGGAAGACAGAAGACCAGGATCGGGGAGGGGTACGAGGGTGGGAAGAGGGTAGTAAAGATGGAGTCACTAAGTGTCTCTGTGTTTTTATTTATAATAAAATGATTTTTCTATGTGTGGTATCTTTTTTAACCATTTACTTGAAATTCTTAATGGCTGGGTCTAATTTGGCCTGACATTAAAGAATCTCAAAGCTTAATACCAGCTGAATATATAAAACTGGTATTAAACCCTTATTACCAAACATACCACCCCAACTTAGACTGCTGGAAGAGCCTGGCAAAGCACCTTGAAATGGTGCTACGATGAATGTGCTATTTTCAGGGGCACCTGCGGGATGCTATTCTTTAGCACGGTGGGGACCTTAAACCATGGGCCCTCACCCAGCTGAGAATGCCAGCCCTGAGCAGCCTAATTTCACCTTGGTTGGCAATTAAAAATAGAATGGAGCCCATGCAATTTTTTTGCCTGCCAAGGTAAAACTAGGCAGTTGAGGGCGGCAGCTCACAGCTGTCCACTTTCACTGGGCTGGACTAAAAAATACTGTGAAGCCCCATGCATTTATTTTTTTTTTTAACACACTAAGACGGCAGGTTGGTTGCCATACACTAATGTGTATGGCAACCAAGCATAATCACTGTCCAGATTGAGGGAATATATTCTGATTGCATCAGGCAATCACAGACGCTCATATAGTGTTGCCATCATACTGTGTTAAATAAATAAATAAATAGAAAAAAAACACATGGGGCTTTGCAGTATTTTTCAGTCTCACCACAGATAAAGCGGACAGCTGCAAGCTGCCACCCTCAGCTGCCTAAGGCCGGCTTTCCAGCATGGTTTTGGAGCTGTCAGGCTGTGTCCGATGTTTTGCTGGATGCACCGGACACAGCCTGACAGCTCCGGACAGAACAAAACCGGAGGGCAAATATTCCCTCTGATTCTGTTTTCTGCCGGATTCAGGACTGCAGGGCTGCTGCCGCTGTCCTGAAATTTCTGATATCTCAGCGGGAAGCTCTCCAGGTGCTGAAGTTCAGCGCTGGCCGGCACTGTGTTTCAGCACCCGGCATCCGGGAACCGGACAAATTTTCTGTCGGGTCCAGCGCGATCCAGCGCCCATAGACTTCCATGTTATTGGATGCTGGATCACGACAGATTCGAGAGAATCCAGGTGGATCCGGTTTTGTTTAACTTTTTGCCCGGACACAAAAATGCTGCAAGCTCTGATTTTGTCTCTGGGGCAGACATCGAAAGCAGCCTGATGCTGCTGAACAGGGACAAATCCGGATGGCAAATCACTGCCATAGGGCTACATTATGTCAAAAATCGGGTCTGGGGCTGTCTGGTTAACACCGGACAGCCCGGACCCTAAAAAACCGTGGTGTGAAGCTAGCTTAATTTTACCTTGGCTGGAAAACAAATGTGTGGGCTTCATCCTATTTTTAATTGCCAGCCAGGGTAAAACTAGGCAGCTGAGGGCTGGTGTTCTCAGCGGGGCAAGGGCCTTCGTTAATGGGCCCCCACCGCTATAGAATAGTAGCCCCCAGCCGCCCCTGAAAATGGCGCATTCATAGAAGCGCCATTTCCAGGCACTATACCTGGCTCTTCTAGCAGCCCTGGTGTGGATCCACATGCTGGGTAATAAGGGGTTAATACCACCTTTGTATTTTCAGTTGGCATTAAGCCCTGAGATTCTTAATATCAGGTCAAGTTAGACCTGGCCATTAAGAATCTTAAATAAATGGTTAAAAAAGACACAACACAGAAAAATAATTTTATTCAAAATAAAAACACAAAGATACTTACTGACCTCATCTTTATTACTTCCTCATACCCTCTTCAACGATCCCCTGCAAAATTATCTTCATTGGAGGTATGGTGAAGAAAACAGCATTCTGTCACCATAGCCTGAATTAATAAGCTGCGAGCTCAGTCCATAAGCGGTGACTCACTGAGGTCACCTGAGGTCACCGTTCAGGTAACAATGGTATGCGCAGTGGCGTAGCTGGCCACCTTAGGGCCCCGGGGCGACATCACCACCCGGGCCCCCCATGTGAGGACGGGGGGGGGGTGGTGTGGTGGTGATGGTGGAGAGGTGTGAGGAGGGGACCATCACTCACCGTGGCCGGCCTGCGTGCGTCTGCAGTAGGAGGGGGAGGAGGGGCGGGCAGATCTGCACAGCAGGAAGTCCCGCCCTCCCTCCTCTCCGGCCGTGCGGCTGCCGGCTGCAAGCATGGGCCCCCCCAGGGAGTGCGGGGCCCCCCCAGGGAGTGCCAATGGGCCCCTCAAGCCGGGGGGGGGGCCCGGGGCGATCGCCCCCCCTGCCCCCCGCTAGCTACGCTACTGGGTATGCGCTATGATTAGCGACCACCATTGTTACCTGAATGGTGACCTTAGGTGACCTCAGTGAGTCACCGCACAACTGGAGCAGTGCGGCTGGAGATTGACATGCAGGGAAGCTGATCTGGTCACCATAGAAATGAAGTCAGGAGACCAGATCAGCTGACACTATCTGGTCACATGACACGATTGCTATGATGACCAGATCAGCTGACCGCATATGTCACTCACAGTCAGCGCAGATGCAGAAGTGGAGGGACACAGAAACATGGACCGACACAAGCAGCGGAGACATGGTAAGATGATCTGTATTTGACTGTGTGTATAGGATGGTGACCAGAAAAATGCCCACAGGAAAAATGCCCACAGGAAAATTGCCCACATGAAAAATGCCCACAGGAAAATTGCCCACAGGAAAAATGCCCACATGGAAAAAATGCCCACATGGAAAATTGCCCACATGGAAAACTGATATTTGAGGTGCAAAGTGAGGATGTTCAGCTGATATGTGAAAAATGCCCACAGACATGAATGCAAACAGGAAAACAGGACTGGAGAATAATATAGAATTTTAGGTTATATGCTCTGCAAGACGAGGAATGGTATAAAGGTGTAAGTGAGATGCTTTGCAGGACTGTGGATGGTATAGAGGTGTAGGTGAGATGCTCTGCAAGATGGGGATGGTATAGATGTGTAGGTGAGATGCTCTGCAAGATGGGGATGGTATAGAGGTGTAGGTGAGATGCTCTGCAGAACTGTGGGATAGTATAGAGGTGTAGATGAGATGCTCTGCAAGATGGGGGATGGTATAGATGTGTAGGTGAGATGCTCTGCAGAACTGGGGGATTGTATAGAGGTGTAAGTGAGATGCTCTGCAAGATGGGGAATGGTATAGAGGTGTAGGTGAGATGCTCTGCAGAACTGGGGGATAGTATAGAGAAGTAGGTGAGATGCTCTGCAGAAAAGGGAACAGTATAGGTGTAGGTGACAGGGCAGGGGGATAGTATAGAGGTGTAAGTGAGATGCTCTGCAAGATGGGGAATGGTATAGAGGTGTAGGTGAGATGCTCTGCAGAACTGGGGGATAGTATAGAGAAGTAGGTGAGATGCTCTGCAGAAAAGGGAACAGTATAGGTGTAGGTGCAGGGCAGGGGGATAGTATAGAGGTGTTGGAGAGATGCTCTGCAGAACAGGGAACAGTATAGGTGTAGGTGAGATGCTCTGCAGGGCAGTGGGATAGCATAGAGGTATAGGTGAGATGTCATGTAATACAAGGGAATAGTATAGAGGTGTAGGTGAGGTGCTCTGCAGGGCAGGGGGATAGTATAGAGGTATAGGTGAGATGACATGCAATACAAGGGAATAGTATAGAGGTGTAAGGTGAGATGCTCTGCAGGGCAGTGGGATAGTATAGAGGTATAGGTGAGATGCTCTGCAGGGCAGAGGGATAATATAGAGGTGTAGGTGAGATGCTCTGCAGGGCAGGGGATAGTATAGAGGTATAGGTCACATGGATGTCACACTGATGGTAGCTGATAAAAAAAATGCATAATTGCATCACACTCGTACCACAGTCGCATGACCATACAGAAAGCACTCACGCGACTGTCAATCATCAAAATCCCTCTGATAATGCAAACCTTAAGGCCGCGTTACACACAGCGATATTGCTAACGATATCTCTGCAATGCCACAGGTTTTGTGACGTTGCAGCGACCTCACTAGCGAAGTCGCTGCGAGTGACATGCCGCAGCAATCAACGATGAGCTCGCTGATTGCTAGTCGCTGTGGATTGGCCGGGACCATTTTCCCATCATTGGTCTCTCGCTGTCCAGCATCCATCGGCATGTGTGAGAGGGGAACGGCCAGCGATCCCCATTCTGCGCCCGAGACGTTGAGCGATCCCAGTGAGCGTCAGGGGACGCAGCATCGGTATGTGGATCACCCAGTGTGACTGCAGACCAGCGATCACATAGCCATGTTCCAGCGATCCCGGTCAGGTGGGATTACTGGTGGAATTGTTGAAACATTGCTATGTGTAACGGGGCCTTTAGTGTGCCTGTACCCTATAGGTGAGATGTTCTGCAGGCAGAAGAATGGTATAGAATTATAGGTGAGATGCTGTGCAGCAAAGAATGTCAGCGGAAATTGCTCACTAAGGGTGCCTTCACATTAGCGTTTGGCGCCGCAGCGTATGCTGCGTTCCCATACGCATTCAAACGCATACGCACTGCGTTCCTATGTTTAACATAGGAACGCATGGTGCCTGCGTTTGCTGCGTTCGGGTGCGGATGCGGACGATATCTGCTCCTTCCGGTGTCCAGCATCCGCACCCGGGACGCAGCATGTTGCATTTTTTGTGCGCTCGGGGAGCTTGGACAATCAGCAAGCGTCCCCAAGCGTACAAAACATGCATTGTCTTCAATGGGTCCTCAGTGTTCAGCGCTTGACAGTGCGGGAGAACGCTGCGGACCCATTGAAAAATCTCCCGGTGGCCGGCGGTGATGTCACAGGAGCTCACCGACGGCCACCGGGAGATCAGCTCAGCCTCTGCTGTCCTCCTCCTCCCCGCCGCCTGTAATCTCCTAGCGATGTCGGCAGGGAGAACAGCTGATCTGAAAGCTGTTTGAATCTTCCCGCGCCGACATCTCCTCTCAGTGTCGGCGCGGGAAGATTCAAACAGCTTTCAGATCAGCTGTTCTCCCCGCCGACACGTCCCGGTGCTTACCGGCGGCCGGGGGGCGGGGATCTCCGGCGCTGATCTCCGCCCCCGGCCCGCCCCCGGACAGCGCCGATTGGCTGCCGGGCTCCATAGTGATGTGTCCGCAGGCGGACATTATCCGCTGCGGACACATCATTTGGACCCTGCTTTTGACAGCGTTTGTGTCTGCATGCCATCAGCATGCAGACACAAACGCTAATGTGAAGGCAGCCTAAGATGATAATGTATTAGACCTGCAGTCCCATGTAACTCCACAGATAATCCAGTGATACTCCTGTGAGTACAGATAACAGTGATGGCTCCTCTCTCTGAATCTGCTGCTGGTTCGGTTCTGCTGTTTTGGGCTGGTGGGAGGGAGGAGTAAGGCAGAATCACTGAGAGATGAGAGCAGACTGGATCTATCTATTGCAGATAATGACCGACTGCTACAAACCACAGATCTTCAGCATTTCTGCACTAGGTCAACTGTAATTCACAAGATGATCACAGATCATGGGAATCCTCATCTTGCACCTCAGAGATCTGAAACTTTGTGATGCTGCAAATGGCAGTTTTCTGTGTGGGCAATTTTCCATGTGGGCAATTTTCCGTGTGGGCAATTTTCCATGTGGGCAATTTTCCATGTGGGCAATTTTCCTGTGGGCAATTTTCCGTGTGGGCAATTTTCCGTGTGGGCAATTTTCCATGTGGGCAATTTTCCGTGTGGGCAATTTTCCATGTGGGCAATTTTCCGTGTGGGCAATTTTCCATGTGGGCAATTTTCCGTGTGGGCATTTTTCCGTGTGGGCAATTTTCCGTGTGGGCATTTTTCCGTGTGGGCAATTTTCCGTGTGGGCAATTTTCTTGTGGGCAATTTTCCTGTGGGCAATTTTCCTGTGGGCAATTTTCCTGTGGGCATTTTTCCTGTGGGCATTTTTCAGGGAACCGTATAGGATAACATAGCACACAAGCATTAGTGCATTTGCATAAATGCTTCTGTCCTACGTTAAGCTTAACACACATCTGAAGCTTTACTGAACATTCACCGAATTTCCCAACTTTTCAGCAAATTCAAATACGAGGTGACGAATCGAATCGGCCGCGTTCTTGCTGAATTTGAAATTGCGAACATGCTCGAGCAAAATATGCTCATCACTAATGCTGAGTCTGTTGGATTTCTAAGAATCTACTGCACCAACTGGTAAATTGTTTGACATGTGATAATATAATTTATACCAAAAACAGTGAATAATCTGGTTAGTCATATTGGGCTGCTATTATTTTGAACACTACTGTATGTAGTGTTTTGCCTCTTTGTATTGTATGGGTTGATACTGACATCTGGTGAGAAATTCATGTCAATAGCACCTTTTGAAATATATTTACTTAGAAAATTGGTGACGTGTTCAATATTTATTTCACAAACTTGTATATTAATTCATTGGATTAGTTTTGTTATTTCAATTTACTTGCTGGGAAAAGGAAACACTATCTTTAAGACTGCAAATAAAAGAGGGTAGTTAAATATGTCTATAGACATATGGTCTTGTGATACTTGGAAAGATTTGTCTTTGCCATTATTTGTTACACAGGATGACCATTCCTCTTTAATAAATATGAAAGTATTATTTTATTGGCATATACTGTAAATACTACCCTATTCAAGCCTGTAGGAAATGAAAAAAAATGCATGGGTTAACTAAATTGTGAGGAGGGAGCAAATGTGAGATTTTGTAATCTATTTACATAATCTTCATGTCCCTTCTGTTATTCACTTCCATTTTGATGTCCCTGTAGCATGTGCCGATGGCAGCCACATTTGCACACACATATTTGCAAACCGCTAGTGGTAGTGGCCCCTTACCGCCAGCGCTGCCACCGACAACCGAACCTGACCCCACCCGAAACCAAAGCCAGGGAAAACCTCGCCACAAAACCTGCCACTCACACCGCCTGCAGACTTTGCCTGACATCACCTCCACACATTACCGAATGACAAACTGCACATGTGCCTACCCATGCGCAGGCACAGTTAGTCAGATCGCCGTTACTTTGAACACTAACTGTGCTTGTGCATACCGGGTAAGCACAGGGCAAGTTAATCATGTTGCCCCCATCTTTGGACACCTAGGTGGGTGCATAAAGATGGCAGCGGCAGAGTGACACAAGGGGGGCAAAGTATGTGGCACAGAGGGGGCACAGAGAATGCACATGGAGTCACAGAGAGCATACAGGCTGAAACCATGCAAAGGGGGCAGGGAGAGCGCACTGGGGGGGGCAGAGAGTGATGAGTGTGCAAATAAGGTGCCTGTGACGACATGGACTCTTTCAGTGCATAACATGGGTTAAGTTTCTTAACATTTAGCCAGACATGATGTTATTTTGTTTAGTAACTTGTGATAAGCTGCTCATTATTTCTACAAGACTTTGTAGGAGTCTGCTAGTGTTTAATGTTTGTAATGTAATTATCTCACCCCTTTGTCAGAGAAGGTCAGAGGCTCAGAGAACTTAATTATGCTAATCTTCCATTGTATTTCTATGTGTACTGATAGTGTCTATGTAAATTATCTGTCTTTGAGTCTCCCCTGCCAGCAATGCAATACTACTAGAGATATTATGTATGCGGCTTGAAATCTAGCCAATGCGAGCACAGTCTTAGTAAACCAACCGTGAAGTTCCCAATGTTTGAATTGAGTGGTCAGTGGGTATATAAGCAGACCTGTTCATTAACCAGAGTGATTTTTTTGTGGCCTCAGTCTAGCGATTTCGATCCTGACTAGAGGTGCACAAGACTTGATACATGCTGCTATTCTAGGATCTACGGATCCCACTGGCAGGCCATAACCCCAGGCCTAGGCACTTCGGTGCCAAAAAAGTGAATCAGAACCTAAATTATATTACCACATGAACTTCAGCATCGAATGTTAGGGTTCGGCTGGGATATCAAAGTCTACTTAAGGAAGAAACCCTGGATACAGCAGTACCTTGGCATTTTAAGTAATGATATTATACTGGAGCCAGCTATGGGGGTGTTTGGTTGATAGTCTAATCCTTCCTCTATTTGCCCACCCTAGTAAGTTACAGATGAAGATCTGTGAGGAAATTTCGTGTGTTTCTTCCCTCAAAGACACACTTGAGTAGTGTTCTGCCCATGAGTAAGGAGCTCGGGCGTTCAGTTGGGATGGGTCCTGGTCCATATTGTCTTTCTAAAGGCAGCTGGGCCAGCAGATGAGAGCACCCGCTGACCCCCAGGTCTCCACAGTGCCCACTGGCGGTACTGGCACATTGCACGGTACTGCAACCACCACACCTTCAAACTATTGAGTGCAGCCACCATCGCTGACACATCACCTGCCTGAGTAAGTGCGCATCCGTATACCCAGTGCACATGCGCTCTTACTCAGATGGCCACCATCTTTGGACACCTGGTATACAAAAATGACAGCATGGCCCGGTATGCGCATGTACACTTACTCATGCAACAGCCACCTGAGTACACCACATGTAGAAGAGAGCAAAATGGGGAAGAGACAAAGCACATGAGGGCAGAAAGAGCACAAGAGGGGGCAGAAAGAGCACACAGTGGGCAGAAAGAGTGCACAAGAGGGGGGTGAGTGCACAGGGGGGAGAGAGAGAGTGCACAGGGGTAGACAGCTCAAAGGAGATAGCATAGAGAGGAGAAGACGTCACGGGGGAGAGGAGACCGCATACAGTAGAGAGAGCACAGAGCATTCAAGACAGCGCATTTGGGAAGAAAGACAGCATACGTGGGAGAGACCACAGGGGGAGACATCTCAAAAAAGAGAGCACATGACAGCGCATAGTTTGGAGAGTGCACAAGGGGGACAGGTCAAAGGAGAGAGGGTAGAGGGGAGAAGACAACACAGGGTTGAGAGACAGGTCAGACGGGGGGGAGACAGCTGCCGCACCCAGTGCCACAGAGCCATTCCCCATCATGACATCACCGCCCTCCCAATGCGATGGCATTAGACCCACATCTAGTAGAACCATATTTGCTGCCCCCCCGGATGTACAGTGAGACAGAATAACATATGATTGAAACCAGAAGTTTACATACACTCTATAAAAAGACACATTTGCATATTTTTTCACTATTTGACATAAAGTCAAAATAAACCTGTTTCCGCTTTAGTTTCATTAGGAGTAGATGTCAGAATAATGAGAGAGAGAATATTTTAAGACATGTTTATTACTTTCTGCAAAGTCACAAGTTTACATACATTTCATTAGTATTTGGTATCATTGCCCTTAAACTGTATGACTTGGGTCAAACATTTTAGATATCCTTCCCCAAGATTCTCACAATAGTTGGTAGGAATTTGAGCCCATTTCTCCTGAGAGAACTGGTGTAACTGAGCCATGTTTGTAGGTCACCTTGCTCAAACCTGCTTTTTCACCTTTGCTTATAAATTTTCATTACGATTGAGATCAGGGCTTTGTGATGACCACTCCAAAA